>CM038718.1:21740358-22340358 GCA_021613375.1 Megaleporinus macrocephalus | reverse complement strand
AGTTATTTAAATTTCAAGTATCTTAACGTTTTAAATGAAAGTCAATCTTTTCTTTAATTAATAAGAAACATGTGTACCAAAACTGATACATAATTTTAGTTTTTACAATTTTTTTTATTTAAGTAAAAAGTCTTAAAATACACAATTAACCAATGAACACTTAATATTTGACAAAACCAGTACAAATGTCTAGATAGTCAATGTTATATTCTAAAAAAACACAAAAAATATTAGATGATTAAAGTATATTTAAAAGGATTTCACTATGTAGTTAATTTTTTCACAGTGTAAACGTGAAATGGAAATTTTAAAACATTTTTCAGTTTGTGGACCATCACTACATGCCAACGATAACAGCACAAAGTTGCTCCCATAATTGATGATCTATGACTGCTTCTTTGATGCCTTCTTCCTGCCCATCCTCTTCCTTGCTTCGACTTCAGGCTAAACAATGTCTCCTGCTCCCTTACAGATGCAAGGGGACACTGAGAGAAATCACCTCTGGACCAAACTTTGGGTTGACTTCAAGAGCATGCAGGATATTCACTTGGTCTTCAGCATCCCAAAAGCACGTTCAGTAATAGAATATGCTCTTGTGTAATGCCTGCTGAAGGCCAGTCGCTCCTCTCCATATACAGGCTTCTTATAAGGTGTGATGAGGGTGATGAACTCTGAGATGCAGGGATACTCCCCATCACTGAGGATCATGTAGCCTCTGTGTGGGGAATGTGAGATTACTGTGGCAAAGGACCTTTTGTATCATGCAATGACCCTGGAAAGCCTATAAAAACATCCAAGAACTTTGGCTGGTGGTCACACACAGCCTGTAGCTACACAGATGGGTAAAGCTTCCGGTTTCTGTAACATTGAGTAATAGGTTCTCCTGGAACTTTGATGCAAACATGACTCACTGGAACACTCCATGATTAGCCAGCCTCACAAACCCTGGATGGATAACAACTAACAACCCTCATCCAGTGACTAACAGTTGCAATTTCTGCAATTTCAATATATATTTAAAAATCTTTGGAGTTTTATTTTTCTACTTTTTGTACATTGTTAAAAGTTTCATTTCAAGTACATTTCATTTTCACTATCAACCACTTTAGAAACATTGTTCATCAGTCGTTCAGCACTGACACGTCTGTACCAGCTGTTGGGAACCAATTTCATCCTGGAACTTTCAAAATAAACCAATCCCATAGGGGAGGGAGTGTGTGACTCTTGGGGTTATGATATATAATAAATAGGAGCTGGATGTTTGTCATTTGGCAGATACCAGCACGTAAGCTGACAGTATTAATGACTGTTATTACTCAAACCACCAGCTGAACATGTTCTGTGTTACTCCAACTTCTATAGTTGTATTTCTTAGTTATTCATTTTTATTGCAAACGTCAAGTGATTTTTTTTTATTTATTTGCAGTTTTTTTTTTTGATTAACCTTAATCAAGTAAATGATTAAGATTTTTGTAAATTGTTTGCCAAAATTGATCCACCTCTCTGCAGGAACTCCAAAACTAATTTTTTGCCTCATGGCATGTGTGTTGGACATGTTAACTCTGCCTCTTTACCTGTCCTGTATGTAGGGACAGAATTTATAGAAGTCAAATAGAAAGTCTCCCACCAAGTACCTCACCCATGACAGAAGACGATTCCCAGAAATGGATCATGCCATATAATAATCCCACATGTAGGCCTGTCACAGTCATTTTAGCTGATGATAAATTGCCATGTAAATAATAAGGTTTAAACAATGTGTATTTTTATTATTGTACTATTGATTAGCTATCTTGCTTCTTAGCTGTTAATGCTTAGTAACACTTAAATAGTGACAGAAACGGCTCAACCTCAAAACCTCAAGCACATTTTCCATAAAAGCATGCTTTTTATTGTGTCGAATTAGATTTCTGTGTTAAATGTCAATGCATGCTTATTTTAAATTGTGTATCAACTTTGGAAAAAACTAAACAGCAATAATTGCAAAAAATATCATTACAAAAATGAATTAAGTTTAAGAAGAGTTTCACTTCCTTATTATTTTTTCCTGTTTAATTGTATTCATTTATTTCTGGGGCTGCAATATGAAGTGATTCAAAAGAGGTGTCCACACAAACTGGACTTGTTGCCAACCCATAGTACGCTCAGCCCATCATACACTGGAGACTCTAAGTAAGCAGCTGTAAAATAAAATAAAAAGGTGAAATATGAGTGCATTTATAACATTTAACTTTCTAGAAGGTGTCACATGGAGGTTTCCTGCAATTTTCCATACATTCAATATCAATATGTGTAAAATAGCACCCTCTGTTGGTAAGGGAATGTTAGTGAAATAAATTTGAATTCTACCTCTTTTTTTCAATTTTCCAATTTTATTTTTAATTTGCACACTTAAACAAAATCATTTAGAGTGGTTAGATGTTAAAAGGGTAATTGTACAGACAATTACAGATCAGTGGTGTTTTCGAGCAACACAAATTATATTAAAGATGCTATAAAATTTTCAAAGTAAGATACTTAAGCAGTGAAGCTGGAACTTCTTCTGTCTCCAATCTCTTCAGTGTGAAACGCAGAGGGAAGCCTATCTGATCAACAGTGGCGGACTCAGGATGTTTAAAGGGCAGGGGCGAAAAAATAACCTATGAAAAACCTATGAATCCCATTAACTGTATGATAAGAGTAATATCGCATTAGACTACGTATAAGAACTACACATTTTTAAAATATTTATTTGGCAAACACCAAAAAAAACCTATTAACATTTGTTTTATATACACACACAAACAGCTATTGTCTAGGAGCTTTGTGAATTTTGTGTAATTTGCCCCAAAAAAGGTTCTCTAAAGAAAGGATTAAACACTGCTGCTGATTTCTAACCTGACTGAATTGATGTTCGCAGGAATCAACAAGATTCTTAGCTATAGGCTAACAATGTGCAGCTATCTACACTTTAATATTTAGAAAAGCTTAATTGGTAAAGCTCAATGTTTACAACTTTAAATAAAGCTTGTTGTATTACCTCCTCACACACTGTTGATTGTCAGTTACAGCTCAGCCCTCTCTGAAGGCAACTGAGCATTCTAGAGGGGGCGTGGCTAAAACTGAAAACTTAATTGCATGGAAAAGATGTAGGTTAAATTTTTTAACAATGAAAATGAGAATTTTAAGCTTTATTGTGTGATTGTATGACACCAAAAAAGGACAGTGCAAATTAGATTAAATCAAAATGCCATATATAGATACAGTTATAGCTGAAAGTTTTGAGAACGGCACAAATTTTGGTTTTCACAATATTTGCAACGTTTAATTTCAGATGTTTATATGGTGTATATATATGGTATTTAATGTCAGATGTTTATATGGTATAATGAAGTACAATTAAAAGAATTCCATATGTGTGTTAACTTTTTATTGACAAATACATCCAGTTTAAGCAAAGACTTCATATTTACAGTGTTTACTCTTCTTTTTAAGATGTCTGCAATTCGCCTTGGCATGCTGAATATCAGCTTCTGTGCAAAATCTTGAAGGATGGCAACCCGTTCTCGCCTAATCAGTGCTTGGAGTTGATCACAGTTTCTGAGTTTTTGTTTGTCCACCCTCTTTTTGAGGATGGGGATTGAGATCTAGGGTATTTCCTGACCATGAACCTAAAAATGTTTTGTTTACCGAGCCACTTGGTTATCACATTTGCCTTGTGACATGGTGCTCCATCATGCTGAAAAAAGCATTGTTCATCTCCACATGCTCCCAGACGGTTGGGAGAAGTTGCTCTTGGAGGATGTTTTGATACCATTCCTTATTTATGGCAGTGTTTGGGCAAAATTTTGAGTGAACCCACTCCCCTGGTTGAGAAGCAATCCCATTTCATATAAAGTTAAAATATTACATATTCATATCATGATTTGAAAATACTTAAACAATTCATAGACAATTAATAATATTACTTTCCACTTTAAATATGTTTATCAATAGCACCAAAACATTCAATTAAATATTAAATATACATATTGTCAAGAGCGTACAACTAGCATGAACTTAAGTTACGTGTCCCCACCAATATCCAGCAATTACTGAATTGTCCCCAGCAATGTCAAGAGCAAATCTACGTCCCTGCATATTGTACAAAAAACTTTTCACTGGTTTTCTCAGTGCTTCTTTCTGTCTGACTTGTCTTTAACAATTATGACTGCCCTCTGTCAGTCAGGAGGTCCAACAGAAGGGAATTTCTCTATGAATAATTCAGTATAGTTAAGGTTAGTGTGCTGCTAATGAAGTTACCACAAAACCTAACTCCGTATCCACAATTTCACCTTCACATTACCTGCTAATGCTAAAGGTTCCTATACTTTTGACACTAACAGTAATGAAATACTGGATAATTTTCCTGGATCAAGTTTACTATGTGGTCACATTTGTTTAATTTGTTATTTTTAGGTCAAATTTATGCAGAAATATAGAAACTTTAAAAGTTTACAAACTTTCTGGCGCCACTGTAACTGTTGTACTTGGAAGTTTTGCAAGATATTAAATTTGTACTTAAAATCTTACTTTGTACAGAGAAACATTAATGGTCACGATGGCCACAAGAATAAGAACTTTATACTGTTCTCTATTACTCCTAGCAACTGACTATCTGTGTGTTTCTCTCGTTAAGCTCAACAACTGCCCGTCCCATGCGGTGTGATGCTGAACATGCTGATCTGTTGCTGCTGCTTTGTCAGTCGTGACCGGGTGCCCCTGTTTGCCTGCATCCTGGACCAGTTTTCCCACCACAGAGCTTCTAGACGTGGAGCCACCTCCAAAGATTCTGTTTGCTTACTTAATCAGTGATGTTTTCTTCTCCTGCTCTTATCAGTCCTTTCTTCTCCTCCTTTACAAAACAGTGAGCTGGTTCCTGCAGCTACTTGGAAGGGACTTCCTTCGTTTTCTCTATATTAATTTATGCATTATGTAGTCAATTTTATTCTTGTTGTATTTGTATTTGTTTTGCTATACAATTTCTTTGAGAGGAGGATGAATTCCCCTTTTTGAGTCTGGTTCCTTTCTTTTGATCTGAGGAAACTGTTGCCTCTGGCTTGCTCATTGGGGGTGGACCCAGATTTTTTCTGTAAAGGTGCTATACAAATACATACACCTTCACCTTAAAAAAAACAATAGCATAACTTTATAGTTACCTAGAGATAAAAATGAACAAAAATAAGCTCATTTTGGCGTTACAGTAAGCCATCTTGTCAACCCTTTATATGAGAATTGACAGGGTGGCCCTTAGTGACTAACAAAGAGCAGATTATTTACAGGGTTGAGATCCATTGATGTTTTTATTTGTTTAGCACTGTTATTGGTCTATTTACCTATAATTGCACAGTGGACACTGTTTTTCCTTCCAGATCAATGCAGCTACAATATTGTCTTGGTTTAACACTTTGTTTAAGCCACAGAGCTTAAATGCTAAAAACTGCTTTGTTCATACTTATTAGAATGTTGGCAGAAAGGAAATGCATCCAGCTGCATGTAATAACAGATAATGTAACCGAATCAGTTACATGTAAACACAACAAGACCAGAAAGGAAACTAGCTATATTTAAACTAAAGAAAACCTGAAAGGAAACTTTACCAGCCACATCTAAATAGTAAAAGAATGCTAAACTTAACCAGCCATATTTAAAGAAGAAATGAAAGTTGAAACATAAGTTAGCTAGCCACATGTATGCATAACAAAGCCAGTAAGTAAACTTTACCGGCTGCCTCAAGCTTTTTATACTGGTCCATCACAGCTAATCCAGCTATTAACAAACTTCAAGGTTTCTGTATCAATACTTGAATCTGCAGTATTGTGGGGCACCAAAGAGCAAGATTAAGAATTACTGACCAAAACTAGAAACATTACATACATGTAAAATGAAAAAAAAAAATAAAAAACATTATTAGCTACTTGTAAATATACAGGAAAATCAGAAAGAAACGTTAATTAAAATTAGTTTGACGTTCCCAATAAATTTGTTGTACCAACGAGCTGAATATTGTTGTTGTAGTTAACTAGAAGTAGGCACATTTCGAATGGCAAGAAATTTGCTGCCATTGTACTCAGGGCCGGCACCAGCTACAGGTGAGAATTGGACTATCCATTTATTGTTTTCCTGCCAGCTTCATCATGACTTGATCTTAGTGAAGCATCTGTCTATCAGCAGTGATGTCTTGGCTATAATGAGGAAATCTAGTTCCAGTACACAAGGGTCACAAATGGTCCCCAGCGCTGGTTGTGTTGTTGCCATGGTTACCACTGTTAATTTATTAGCTTCTGCTAGTCCATAAGCCACTGCTTGACCATCACCTGCTGCTAGATGCTCACTTGCTGAGACTGTTACATGCATGTCACATGAAAGACCAAAAAATGAGGAAGATCTAACATTTGTTTATTAGATGCAGAAAATAAACAAAAGTCTTTATGAGTTTCCTTCATTTAATATTTTACCATTTTTATTTTAGGCACATGTGATATGAAACACATAATAAAAACTCTTTGCTGCTTGTTTTGCAGCGTGTTCAGCTCCTCTAGCTTCAGCAAGTCCCCCACCCCTCAGCGTTTTCAGCGTTAATACCTAATACCTGAGTTCACTAGAAACATCTTTTTCATTGTGTTCTCCATAGAAATGTGAAATTATACTATATATACAATACTTTTATCATTACATTAAAAACAATAAATACCATAATATCCTGCATAACTGCATATAATAACGTGTATCACACCAAAGCCTTTGAAAGTGGCATAATAAACTGAAAGAAATACTCTGTGAAAAGCCTACATAATACATATAACCACGTATTAATCAAGATACATGTTATGCTAGCAGTTGTATTGATGTTAGAGTTTTCCGCCTTGAGACAGACAAAGTAAAGCTCTAGTGATTAGAGATCTCAGATGAGCAGTGTTATTTGTCAATAAAAACTCAGACTGAACAGAATGTATCTATTTTTAAAAGATCCATTATCACCACTAACCTAAATAGGATGATATGCTATCACAAGTCATGACTAGCTTGCGAGCCAGAAGGCTAAACAACCAGATTCAGAAATAGCTACTAACTTTTTATGATTCCACAGTTCACTGTCCATGTCACTGTATTTTGTATTGTTTCCATGTATTTGTATATGCAAAACATTTATATGGAAACTTGGAGTCAGATGAACGTGGACATAGGCCACAGTGATCAGCAGGAGCTTCAGTATAGGGAGCTCAGAGCATGTCTTGCTGCTCCAGACGCTCCTATAGCTGTTTTTTTTTACTATATTAGTTTTTTTTATCATATATAATTATATATTATGTTTTTTGGCAACTTCTCTTTAAGCTTACCAAAATCTGTCCTGTCTCTTCTCGTCCCTCTTTGCTTTCTCCTCTGCTTGATCCACCTTTCTTTAGGATCTCCAAAATTCCAACCAAAACCTCCTTTTTTGCCTCTTGGTATGTGTGATGGACAATGTAGCTCTGTCTCTTGACCTGTCCTATATCTAGGGACAGAATCTGTCGAGGCCACTGAAGAAGAAGCAGCCCCACCCAAAGACAAGGTGAAGGTCAAACAGAGGGATTACCACCAAATACCTCGCCCATGATGGGAGACAAAAAGCTGGATTGTGGCTTCTTCAACTCCTAAATAGTTTTTAATATATAATCATATCATACAATAATCCCACAGTTAGGTCTGTTACAGCCATGACTTTTTATTTTAAGATTGTTATGTAAATAGTTGGATTCAACATTTTTTTATTATTGTATCATTTGTTTCTGTTTCCTAGCTGTTTATGCTTAGTAACACTTAACTGGTGACAGAAACACTCAATCTCAAAACAACACGTTTTAATAATAAACATCTTAACTTGAATAAGTTAAGCCAAGCTGTTCACACTGCATTTACACACACACACACACACAATTGGGTATTTGGGTATTGGGTGTGGCTAAGCACAGCACAGTGAATGAGCTTTCCAGTTTTCTTTCTTTTTAATGAACAGATTAATAGCTAATATTTATAAGTTCATCTGTAATTGCCATGAATTCTATAAATTACTGTTTATTCTTTTCATTCATTCGGTTTCCTTAAAAATATGCTTTTTATTTTATAAATCTATTTTTGTGTTAAATGTTAGTAAATGTTCATATTAAAGTGTGTGTCAACTGTGCTTTATTACTGTACTAAAATTATTCATTTTTTAAAAAAGCAATAAATGTCATAACAAAATGAATTTTATTAAAAAGTTGCCACCTGGAGGACTCTGTCCATTTCCCACACCGTCTCTATCAATCTGTGTTAAATAGCCCCCTCTACTGGCTAGACTTTTTTTTATATCAATGGTTCTGCACATTATATCTGAGTGGTTGGATGTGAAATGGGCCATTGAAGAAAAAACTACTGAGACAGAGGCAGTGCTGATAGGAATGAGAATTCTGACACATATAATGACCATAAACCCCCTTTTATGTCATGTTAGTACATTGTTACCAATGTTTTGTCTGATGGCTCATACGTTTTCAGTGGTTTTGAGATAAGAGACTGATCTAAACTAGTCCATGGCTGAAATTGTGTTGTAGACAATGTAATCTCTGATTCCTGTTATCAGGATTTTACATCAATCCACTCTGAATGTGTTTTTACTTCTCAGTTGATATAAAAATCAGAGGAATTTCCCTTTAAAGGTGCCATAGAATGCATGTATTTAGTATTTTACATTGTTCTACGATTTGTACATAGGAGGTATGAGGTCAGGTTGAAAAATGCCCAAATGTAGTTTTACATGCCCATTTACAGCCCTATGATTTGCTATTCTAATGTTAAATATTTGAGGCTAGTAGCTGATGTTACCTACACTAGCTTCTTGTTTTTAACTCAACAACACAAAATGAATGAAAGTTGTTACTTACTATGAAACACGTTTGTGTTTAAGATGATCTGCTTTATCTGTCTATAAAGCTGGAAATGTTTCTGTCTTCAATCTATTCAGTGTAAAACGCGAAGCAAAGCCTGTCTGATATTGTCCAAGCCTTGAGTAACTGTCTGGAGTTTACATCCTGGTGCCTGTACTACCATATATATATATATAATTAATTATATTAATATATATATAATTGTGTAAATGTGTATGTACATTTTGGAGGGGTAAATTTTAATGAGACTGCTTAAGCTTCTTGATACAACAGTTCCACGTATCAAACTCTCCAACTATGCCAATGTTAATACAGTTTTTTTATTCTGTGGCACTTTTAAGTAGGTTTGATTCTATAGGACTGATTTCCTAAGCAAACTGAAACCTAACAGACAGCACGCTTGCACCAGTTCACACTCTGCTACATCTAAAACACATTCACGCTGGACTAATCCCAATGGCAGAGCTCAAAAACATTTTGAAACACCTTATTTTGTCAGTAATCTTATCCAAATTTGGAAAAAAAAATACTTTAGGTCAGACCACACTGTACAGTGCTGTGAAAAAGTATTTCCCCCCTTACAGATTCCCCCCTTGCCCCAGAGTTCAATTTCACACCCAAGCCTGATTACTGGCAGACCTGTAGAATCAAGAAATTCCTGACAACATGAAGTAGCTAAAATGTCTCAAAAAGCAATGCATTATACAACAATCTGAAGAAATTCAAGAACAGATGCAAAACAAAGTCATTGACATCTATCAGTCTGGAAAATGTTACAAAGCCATTTCTTAGGGACTCCAGTGAACCTCAGTGAGAGCTTTTATCCACAAATAGAGAAAACATGGAACAGTGGTGAACCTTCTCAGGAGTGGTCAGCCTAACAAAATTACTCCAAGAGTGCATCGACGAATGCTCCTGGAGGTCAGAACCCAGAACAACATTTAAAGCACTGCAGGCCTCACTTGCCTCAGTTAAAGTCAATGCTCATGATTCAACAATAAGAAAGAGACGAAAACGGTATCCATAGGAGAGTCTCGAGGCAAAAACCACTGCTGACCAAAAAGAACACAAAGGCCCGTCTCTCATTTGCCAAAAAACATCTTGATGATCCCCAGACCTTTGTGAAAATATTCTGTAGACTGACGAGACAAAAGTGGAACTTTTTGGAAGGTGTGCATCCTGTTACATCTGGCGTAAAACTAACACAGCATACCGACAGTCAAACATGGTGGTGGTAATGTGAGGATCTGGAGCTGCTTTGATGCTTCAGGACCTGAGCAACTTGCTGTTATTGATGGAACCATGAATTCTGCTCTCTACCAGAAAATCTTTTTAAATAACTTCAACATATATGCATATTATGAGCTATTAAACCTACAACACATGACTAGCAAAGACAGAAAAATCAAAACAATGCCTTAATAACAAGTCCAACATTCACCTTTATTATTCTGAATAAATGTCTTCCTTTCATTCTTCCCAAGAAAATACAATACAATAAATATTCTTCATTGCACTTCACTTATCTTTGCACCCCACTGCGGTTTAACACACGGCTGCACCTGCCTGAAGCGAGCCCTGAACAGCAGGACATCATCTGAGAATAGCTTCGCTTGCTTCCTGAGGAAGACCACATCTCAGACAGTGGCGTGAGATAGACTAGGTCAGAGCAGAAAACTTAGCAAACTCAACAAGAGCAATACATGGACTGCTTTACAGAACACTAAAATTAGACTGTGTAGCTGACTGACTGACCCCAGAATCAACCAAATACATTCACAGTCATTTACTGTACCATATGAACAGCAGTTACCAGCAACTGTAAACTGTGACACCATTAAACTTCACCACAAGTGTTCTGCTGTATAAGGGTGATAAAGACTGAAGACAAAAGACAGATTTTCTGCAGTCATTTAAATTATTAATTAAATAAAGAAGTTAGTGAGTAATTTACGGTAAATTTACAAACGAAAAAGGTTCACTTTTGTAAGACCTAGAAATATACGATAAAAACGTAATTATAAGTATTTATTTATTGCAGAAATATGCATTGTTTTTTTAATCACATTTTGTATGTCGTCGCTGTCCAATGAGAAGCAAGTATCTCCAAAATTGCAACTTTACAGGAGAGAACAAAAACATACTTTATTTTCAATGTAAGAATTTTTATTTTGGAGCACTTTTATTGGTTTATTCATTATGAATTTTTCACACGATGTAAACAAGGACTGGCGGGTTCAAATGATGTAGAAAACTCAAAATCGACAAAAATGGAGATACATGTTTTCATTGGACAGCAACGATATATTTATATATTTATCTTAGCTTACAATCAAAATAAATAATAGATACACTGAATATATTAAATTAAAATTTAGAACTTTTAGGTTTGTGCTCAACTGGAGATTAGACAGGTCACCAAGAAACACAAAATCCTATATGACGGTAGACACCAACATCACTATCCCACTAGAGAACATTACAGAGCTTTCAGATAAAACCTCCAACTATTTTCACCTTTTAAGTATCTCTTACTGCCCGTTCATAGTTTTATACTAACCAGAACTCTGTGAAATGAATCATTCACATTTAATATTTAAATTGTACCGTTTAAACGTTTTATCTAATCGCTCATTAATAATTGAATTATGTCTCTTTAATCTCTTCGGATATTCATTATTATTTAATCAGTTCATTATAAAAATAGTTAACCCTGGGATTAATCATATCTTTCACGATTACGTGGTCACGTGACCAGCCTCTCTCTCTCATCCTCTGCTTGCTGTAAGTGTTCTCGGTCAGTGTCTCCCGCCCAACTCAAACACCGGCTCAGCGGACACCTATTGGTTCAAAAGCATAGTGCCACAGGAGGTGGCTCCTCATTGGCTGCCGGAAAGCGATGAGCATCTTAAGCCGCTTCGAGTCAGCAGCAGCAGCAGCAGCGGCGGCGGCGCAGTCAGTGCGGGATGAGAGAGACGCGGGCAGCAGACACGACACTGACTGACACACTTCTGAGAGGAAGACTCAGCAGCGGCGCAGCAGCGTGACTCGGCGGCAGTGTGGACGATGTGAGTATCGTGCGTCGTGCTTTGGGTACAGCGGTCAGTGGTCAGCGGTACAGCAGCCGCAGCAGCACATGGGCAGCATCACTGAGATTCAGGCAGACGACACAGCGTCCAGGTTGTGGGTGTGTGGCAGAGGCTGTGCTCGCCAGAGGAGACAGCTGAGCGTTATTCTAGCCGCGTGTTTACCTGTTTTCATTGTTCGGAACGTATCTGGTGTGGAAAGAGAACAAAGAGCTGTTAATTCCTGAATGCGCGATTCATAAATTGATAACAGGTCGCCAGCAGACCTGTTACTGTCATTCGCTGCAGAGGAGACTGACTGACTGTCTGTGGCTGCAGATTTAAAGAATATTCTTTGCATGAAAACAACGTCTTATCACAAAGCGTCCAGGCCGCCAGTGCACGCAGCGTTTATAGAAGCCTACGGTCAGTCTAAAATCGAGCTACGGTCAGTCTAAAATCGAGCTACGGTCAGTCTGAAATCGAGCTACGGTCAGTCTGAAATCGAGCTACGGTCAGTCTAAAATCGAGCTACGGTCAGTCTAAAATCGAGCGCAGACATGCTGCTAGCCGGAGCCATGATTCTGCTAGGCAGAAGACTAGCCAGTAGTGAATTTGTTGGGTGTGTCGCATTTACTATATACGACCTTAGCAGATGAGGTTCACCTGCTTGTCATTTCTATGCCTTAGGATCTTTTCTGCCGCGCAGCTTCCATTAGGAACGCACAGGGGCTCAGTGCGCCAAGGAGTGGGCCTGAGTATCCCCTCTGACCACTGAGGTGTGTTTTTATGAGAGCAGGATGAAAAGCCTGGAGATTTTGCTTTGCAGTATTATGTAAGGACTTGGCAGTCCGTGTTTAGCCACTACCTGCAAATCAGATTAAGTTGTAAAGGCCCAGTGGGTATCTGCATCCCCCAAGCGGCAGAGATTTGCACAAGGGTTCTTACCAAAAGAACAAAAAAAAATGGAAGGCTTTTGTGGACAAAAGGACCACATAATGATAATAGTAATAATAATAATTAATAATAATAATAATAAACCATCCATCCATTATCTTCTGCTTTATGCTTCTAGTCAGGGTCAAGGGAGGTCTGGAGCCAATCCCAGCATCATTGGTCGAAGGCAGGGTACACCATGGACAGGTCGCGGGTCCATCACATGGCCAACACACACTCACCCACACACTCACACCTACAGGTAATGTAGAATGACCAATAAACCTAACATGCAGGTCTTCATTGGTCATAGTAATAATAACTGTAATAATTTTGAATTATGTGTTAAAGGGAAAGTACGCATTTCTCACAGATTTCCTGCATATCTAAATGGGTGGGACTTAAAAAAGTCATTCAAAGAGGCTTCATATGAAAGGTCTCTTTCTAGAGATACTTCTAGAGTAAGTCAGATTTTCTTCACAGTGGTTGCGATAGGAACCAGTGGTCTTGGTGGGTCAATGCAAATGCAGCCATTGTCTTTAATATCCATAACAACCAACAACAGCCTCTTAATGTCTACAATATAGTATTGTTTGTATGTTTTCAGCACAAAAACAGATTTACTGAAATACACCTTAGTTTTTATAAAAACAAAAAATGTTGTAACATCTGACTTGGTGCTGAAGCACTTTTAGAGGGCAGTGGTGAGTTATTTTCATTTTTATTCTCTTTGAGCCAATTAAATTGTTAATCAGGGTTAATTGTTGGGCACTTATTTGCTAGATAAAATTTCAGGATAATGATAGGCCCAACAGTAAGTATGTATCGTATCTAAAGACACTAAAATATTTTAAAGGTTTTGTCTTAGAGGTTTAATCCTAATATTTTTTCTTTAAAGGAACAATGTCTAAGATGACAAGTCGGTGACAAAAAATGTCATGCCCCATACTCCAAATAAACAGGGAGTAACATATCACTAGAAAGTTACTGTGTCCACATCACATTGTAAGAAAAAAGGAAATGCAATGAAGAAATAAGTAAAGAAATAATAAAGAAATGCAACTCCATCCGGACCTTAGCAATCGTATTACCACTTGCAGTAACTTTAAACAATAAGTAACCTTTATCAGTTATTGCTAAACAACAAAATGTCATCATTAGCATTGGTTATATAGCAAATTCAGCATCAAACTTTTATCTCAAACGTCTCTACAGAGTTGGAACACAACACCAAAGTTGCTTCTGTTATATCATGCGTTTTCTGCTGAATTAGATTTTTTGCTGGGAGCGGGTGGCAGTCGTTATAATGGTTGCTTGACAAGAGTTTAGCTATCTTTGCGATTTCTGTTCTTATATTGGCCATTAATCCTTAAATGAGTAACCAAGAGCAGCATGGTTGAGAAGAAGTTAGAATACGACATCAGTCCCAGTGATACTTCCTCAGCCTCTTATGTTGGACTGATTTGACTCAACGGTACAGTGACTGTCGCCTCATGAGATATAAAGTGGTATTACTGGCTAGCTTGCTTACTTCAGTTGATATCTGTGCAATACATAGATGTCTTCAACATACCATCCAAACTGTTATTTCTTTGTGTTGTGTTGAATTTTGGTTTTAGAATGCTTTAACCTACCTATTATGTTATGGATCAATTTGACGTGTTTTCACTTTGAGCTGTCTGAAATACTGGTTAAGAAATGTTTATTAAATAGTTGATAAAATGGTATATATACCATACATTCTCATATTTCATCTGTCTGAATCTCCTGAGAATTTGTAATTAGGTTTTAATGTTTTGACCCTTTGCTTGTTTTTGGGTGGGTCAATTTTACCTGTAACATTAGGAACTGTAATCTGTTCTAAATATGCTCAGCATCTCCCATGTTCCTGGTTTGTTTGTTTCTTACGGATTTGTCTTACTTTTATCAGTGCAAATATCAAATGTCTGTGTTTCCAGTGTTTGAAAATAGTTTTGTATTGAATACAAATTTGTTAATAATAAAACCATTATTCATCTGCCAACATCTTTTCTGGTTGTAGCATTACAGGCAGCACTTATTTTCACTCCCTTATTTTCATTGTCCTTGTGTCCCCAACAGCCCCAACAGCAAAGACATTGTTTGTATAGTCAGCATTATAACAGCACTATGTGTACAGTGTGTATGACTGTACACTATTCTTGTTATTGATTTACTCTTTAATGAGGCATGCTTAATCAAAATGCAGAACTGGACAGAGACGCTATATATATATATATGTATATATATACTTGACCGTTCACATTATGGATCAAGGGGAAGAGTAGCCTCCTCCTCTCTATCTTGGCTCTTGTCTCATTTAAGATTTAAGTGGTAAATGTTGGCTCATTGTTAGTTATTCATAATTCATGCAGATGTTTGCTCTCTTAACCCTCTCAACCCCTCCTCACTCCCTTGTGACAGATCAACAGCACAAATCACATGAAATATTGATTTTTTTGGCCTTGAGGATGTCAAGAACAAATACTCCTGTTACAGTCTCTTATAATAAGTTATTTATGAATAAACTGTATGTATGTGACAATGATCACAGTAGGCCATTATGACATCGGTCACCCTGACTATCATTTTGCTTTTCCAATCAGCAATGAAGTTTGTTTGGTTGACTAATAAAAATGTTAGTAGAATTAGAACACGGTTACATCAGCCCTGAATCAGAAATAGATAAATGGATCACAGAGTGCTTTCTTAGAAACATCTGTCATCGAAGCAACTATACATTTCTTATTTAAAAAACCCAGTTCAGTAAAAAAGATGTGTTTCAGTCAGTACGTGTTATATATACATTTTCTTTCTTCTGTAATTCAATGTTGACGCTACAAGGCTAACATTGCTACCAATCACAAGCATTGAGTCAGTACATCCCTGAAGCTTCTCTCAAATCACATCCAGGTCTTCATTGAGGTCATGCACTTTTGTCAAAGCGCTCAGGTATGTGGTGAAGCAGCAAGTCATATTTTGGTTAAACCACACTGAGAACTTCTGTGGGCCTTAAAGGGGAGTTCAACTACTTTCTACATAATACAGTAAAATGTAAAACAAAATCCTTCAGACTGGGTTAATGTGAAATGCTTAATTCTAAAGAAAAATACTTGATTTAATTTCTTATTATTGATAGTGATAGTAACCTGAGGTCACAACACAAAATTCGACATTTTGTTTACTATCCAAAACAATCTGACTTAAGAGTTTTTATATGTGATATAGATCATGTTAAATCATAAAAGATAAAATTGGAAACATTTTCTTTGGGGAGTAGTTTGAATGTCTTGCATGTACCTTTGTGCCATTAATGCATTTAAAAATAAGTTTTAGGACAAATGTTTCAAAATGATTGAAAGACCACAGGCAACAGACAGCGTGTTTGCAAGCGATTAATGAAGCATGTTTCTGTTAGCAAGCTTTTAGAGATATTAAACTTTTCAGACATCTGGTTCCCACTGCTATGAACAATTCTACTTCTGTCCGTTTTTCTAGAATTATTTATTACACACCAAATTATTCTGGATGACTTTGTTTGCATTTTAACTATTTAAATATGCCCCAAGTTTCGAGAATCACCACTGACTTTAGTTTGAGTTATGAGGAAGTATTGACAGAAAGGACATGGGTGACTGTTGACCTATAGTGTTTAGGACATTAGGACTTGTAGCTCAGGTTTAATAAAGAAGCAAAAACTGAACAGCAGACATACCTTGGTGGATTAACTACATCTGGATAAGTTTAACCAATCCTTTAACGATGATAGAGCCCTAGGATCTAGTGCATTTAAGAAGAGCACACATGGACACTATTTAATGCATTCCTGGCATTAAGTTGCTCATGTGCCATCCATGCACTAATTGCCCACCTTAATGGTGTCTCTCTTGCTCTATAGATTTCTCTAAATCTGCAGCAGCTGGAGGAATCGCCTGGTTTCTATTGATCTCTTGAGCTTGCTCATATGTTATAGTCATGCATTTGTGTATATCTATGATTATGGATCAAACAAGTCATTTAAAATCAGCATTTTAGCTTTACATTTAATTTAGTGTTCACTCTGTTTTTGTCTTTATCCTTTTTGGCTCCCTCTCTCTCCTTCTTTCTCTCTCTGGCTTCTTTTCCTAATCTCTCCCCTGCTGGTTGGAGACTAGGATAGTGACTCAGCTTTGCTGTGAAAAAAGGAGGCTGGGCATGCGCCTCTCTGGAGGCACAGCCATTTTTTCTGTAGCCTCGTTTTTTGCACACTGGTCATTCCTTCTCCTTCTCCTGCTGTCTTGTTCTGTCATGCTGTTTTTGTATCATGCCAGGGATTCCTCTGTTGGGATCCTCAAGTTTCAAAGGGTGATGCTGCAGAAATCTCTGTCATATCTTAGCCCAGTGAGCTGCACGAAAATGCATGCATATATTTTGGCTTGGGCAGCATACGCCCACACAGTCTGGTAAATAACTATTTATTTTAGATTTTTTTATTAAACTGTATTAAAAAACATGAACATACATTCAGGTAGTACATTCAAAAATGGAATCCCAAAACAAAATTGAATTGGTTCCAATAATGTTACCCACCCCTGAGCAGTGTCTTTGGCAGTCTTTACACTGAAGCTTTAGCACTAGCTAGAGAAGGATCACTTGTGTAGTTAAACTGATCGTTGACAGTTCTAACTAAAAGCAAAATAACAATAGGCCAACAATAATGAAGTTTATTTTGACCAGGCAGAACGCTTCAATGAAACTTCCATCTTTATACCAGTTGCGACTTGCCAGTGAAAAAAAATGTTTCTGATTCCTTTGCAGCCAAATTTGTCAATGGCCATTTTTTGGATTTTTTTTTTTTAACATGACAGGCATTTAAATTCTTAAATGAAAAATCAGTTGTCCATTTAAATAAATTCTATAAATGGCTCTATATAAGAGTCAAGTAAGTATTTATGTTATGATTAGGAAACAAAAACTTAACTTGCTACTTCATTAGTTTCATTACAGGAAGCCAGAGTAGCTACTAGCTCCCCAGCCAAACCCACGGTGGACGCAGACGGTGCCAAAGAAATGAACAAAACAAAACTACTGCCCCTGCCTAACCAAACCCTTACCCTAACAAAAAAATACATGGGTCGGCACCCGCCTCTAACTTAATGTGTCTAGACAACAAATAACTATTAGAAATGTATAGGCGCGCCCACTTGTCTGTCCATCCGCTGTTGGCCAAAATACTAAAGCTGTGAAAGGTGCGAAATATTAAAAGCAGTGTGTGGTACAGATAAACATTGTTATTCACATCTTTAGGCCACGAGTCTGTTGCTCTTTTAAACCAGAAGTCCCGCCTCCAAACAGAACCTGACGAGGATGATTGCAATCAAGGAGATATCCTCTTCTAGGATGTAACATACAGGCTAGCAAAACTCTGCATTTGTGTTGACACTAAAACACAAGCTCCTGAGGCATGTGAGCATGTTACCAAGGGTACACTGTTAAGGGCATGACTGAATGGGAAGATGCCTCCCAGCTTGGGCTAATTACTATAGCTATTAGCTAAGTCCAAAAACAGTTTTGATATGATTCTCTGACAAACTAAAATTAGCACAACAGCTTCCAGTGTGCTGTAGTCTCTCTTGCCCATCCAATGTGAAAACAATCTATTTTTAACAGCTCTTCTTCAATAAAATATCATCTTTAAAACACCCTGCCTGTTTATGCCAACAAATATTTTGGCATCTGAACAAAAGAACCTTCACCTAAAAGAGTAAGTCTCAGGCTAAATAATTTTCAGATGCTTCTCACCATTAACCAGATGAATTCACAGTTCCGTTTGATTCTTGATACTGACTTCACCATATTTTGAACATAATTCAAATGAAGAAAAATACTGATTTTATCCGCGTTGTTGCAAAGTTTACTTATGAGCAGGGCTGTGTATTGGCAAGAACCTGGCGATACAATACGTATTGTGATACAGCGGTCACGATTCAATATATCACGATATATTGTGATATTACAAGCAAAGTGATTTACTGTGATTTTTCAAATCCTACTATTAAAACACACCACTATATGAACAGGTTTGCCAATGTTTGAGTGGAGAGTGGAGCTTAAAATTGATTACAACACTGCCATCTAGTGCTCAGAGGTTTAAACACAACATACAATGATTCACTGTCTGTCAGGAATCTGTGTATTGATACTGTGTTTTTGAGAATCGATACAGTATCACGAAACAAAATATCCTGATATTCGATATTTTTGATATTTTCATACACCCCTACTTATAAGCATGTGTTGGTGTGCGTTGATTGGTGCTGGTTGGTTGTGAAGTGTGGTGCAGATGCATACCTGCCAAAAACCAAATAATAAACTGGCTGATTGCTAATTCTTTGGAGCCCCAGTAAATACAATGCTGAAAGCCAGAGACATTTTAAATGCTCAACATGGTGTCTGTTCATGGGAAGGTCCCACCCTTCAATAAAAAAGAGCCAGTCAGCTTGTTGGTTGTGCTGCGAGTGGAAAAGTGTTGACAGTACTGTGATGCTAGTGGTGAGCATATTTTTATGCCTGTTTTAATCTCAACTAAGAGTTCCAGGGTACATTGTACATCCAAGCACAGACACTAATGATTTTATGAGATTGTCAGTAGTAGTTCAGTTAATAACATTGTCATTACAATGGTCTGCATTTACCCCAGGCTTGGTAAGCTGATTGGTGCTGGGTGCTTCTCTAGGTCATTCATTCCACTCTGTTTCACCTGCTTTACCCAAGTCTACAAGCGGCTGCCAGAGAAGACACGCCCCCTAGAGAAGTAGGGCACTGGGTTTGCTCTGGCACATGTGAGCATGTGTATTTGCACATTAAGCTTAGTGGTTATGGTGGGGGTCGATTTTTGTCTTGTTCAGTCATTTAAAAGTGGGAAATCCTTGTTCATTTGCCATGAACATTCCATTAGGTTAATGTCATGTGTTGTGTCCAGTTTACAATCTATTCTAGTGTCTCACTAATAATAAGATGTATTCTGTATCTAGTTGCTTTTTTTAAATGAGTGATTTTTTAATCTTTGTCAAAGGGGTTATAAGGGTTAAATATGGCCAGTTGAATTATGCATTTGAAATTTGTGTGGGCATTTTCTGGTTAGCTTTTCAGAAGTGTTTACCTATAATGATAAAGGTCAGATAAGGGCAACCTGAGGGTGTATTTGAGAAAGCCGTGTTTTTAAACAACTCGTAATTACATTGCAGCAAAACATAGCAACTTTACAGGATTGTAGGTCACAATGCCATACCACATTAGACTCAGGGAACTGCACCGTATAATGCATTAAGGCAGTGTAATCTGTCTGTATGTGTTTATAAGGGTGGATGCAGACATTAGAGGAATCACATCATTGACAGTGCAATAGAAAGTAGGCTGTGTATTGGCAAGAACATGGCGATACAATACGTATCATGGTACAGCGGTCACGATTTAATATATCACAATAAAGTGATATATTGCGATTTTTCAAATCCTACTATTAAATCACACCACTATATAAAAAGGTTTGCCAATGCTTACAATAGTTGTGCACCCTTGCGCTACTTGTTAATGTTGGAGTGTAGCTGAAAATGGAGCACAACACTGCCATCTAGTGGTCAGAGGTTTAAACACAACCTTCTAGTCAATATCACGCTTTTATTTGTAAGAATAATATTGTGTTTTGGGAAAATTGAAGCATGTAAATCTATTTTAGTAGACTACAAAAACAAAATTATTACATTAAATTGACTGTACGTGTAATAAATTATGAAACCTATAGGGCCCAGCCAGTGTGAAAAGTTTATGTTAATGTGGCTAATGATCTTTAGAGCTAAAATAAAAATACCATTTTAGATTTTACTTTTATACTCCACTATGTTTTGCTAAACAATTTGACAGAGTTATAATTACAAAAATTTATGATCCCAATTATCCAACAAAAAGTTATGACATTGTAGATGCTACATTACGGTCCTGGGAACGAATGCTTTGAATGCTTTGCATGTTTACTTTCTGTTGATCACCACATTTCAACACCACATTTCTTATTTTTGATTTGTTGTCTACATAAAACATAAAAATAAAGGATGAACTATACTTGTCTTTTTAATACTTACCATGATGGTGTTTTTGTGTTCAGATTCAACTGTATAGCCTCTCTCTCTGTCATATAGTTAAATCTGTACTGGTGCTTGAATGCAATTGTGGCACCATTTAAGGTGGAATGGAAAATTTCAATATGGAGTTATCTTCAGCCTTGTTGAATTCCTGAAGTCATACATGCGTCCCATATACTCGTGTCTATGAGTGTCAGACACTGTTGTGGTCATTTATGCTTCAGTAGCAGCTGGTCCACACAAGGCCTCATCTGCGGCCTTGTCTGATTCCAAGTTCCGAGTTAAGCAGCTTCTCAGGCAACACAAGAAACAACAGAAGCACAGCAATCGCTCAGATGCCTCTTTTCCATGTTAGGGCTAACCTAAAGAATCAGGCAATTCTTTTATGTCTGCTACCCTGAAAGCAAAGTGGACTCCTGCAGGATTAGATGGTTGGAGGTGACTGAGCTTTTATTGTTATTTGAAGCAGGATTGAAACTTCCATGAATGCATTAATTTGTGGCATAACAGTTATAACAAAAGTCATACAGGAGGAAGAATTGCAACCACTGTTGCTAATCCTCACTGTTTTGGATCTTTTCTCTTGTGTTCTCAGGTGGTTTGTAGTGATGTTGCCGTGTTTTGTGCTGCATTTTATATATATTGGCACGTGTTAGTAAAGGCTTTTGATGTTTTTTTTTGCTTTGGGCTATATTTTGTATATTCTCTGAGGATGTATGTGGACTGCATTTTTTATCACTACTCTCAGTATGAAACCCTTTTCTGAGTTTGTTCTTGTTAGCCTAAGGATCAGGTGTAACTCAAAGGTTTGGATATTGCTGAGGTCATGACTCATACAAGGTGGGTTAATAGTTCTGTACTTTGTATGGATGGACCAATCAATGTTTTTGGAGCTGATACTAAATGTCTTTCAGCATCATTGGCCAGTAGCCGATAACGATGAAGGGTGGGGCTAAATGCCACATTTAATTATCACAAAACATGGTTTAAACTAGTTTATTTATTACAAACCAATGTTACTACAAACTTGTGTAAAAACAGGGGCAAATGAAAATAAATTGTCAATATGACATTAACACTCTATATAATACATGGAAAGCTCAGTGAAGTGTTTTTAAGAAGTTGTTCTATGTGCATGTAAAGTGCTTGACCCAGCTCTATCTGAAATTTCTCTCTATTTCTTACTAGGACTGGTATAGTGGTATAGATATTAAGTGACAGTTAAAAGTCATAAGGACTATATTTCCATCCAGTGTTTGAATAAGGAACTGCAGGTATCAAGGGATTTCATGCAGGGCTGAAGCAATCCCTAACTTGCAACTAACTTGTTTTACATTAGTGATCAGTTCACAGAAAGTTATACAAATTATCATCTGATCACATATTTGGGTAAATATTAGATATGGACCGATCAGCGTTTTTGAGGCCAATCACCTTTCAGCACGATCGGCCGATAGCCGATATCGATCGAGGGCGGAGTATACGCCACGGCAGAGCTACATGTAGTTATTTTAGTGCAAGCAAGTCATGAAACATGGTCTAAACTGGTTTATTACTATTTTTAACGAGCTCATGTGAAACAGCATAATATTTTTAACTAAATTAGCAGTAAATAAACAAAGTAAATTAAACAAATATCCCCAAAACTGCAATCATTAAATTTAGACCCTTAATTTAAAACTAAAAAAGCTAATTAAATAAATGCAGTAAAAACTGCAGTCATTGAACACAGACTCTTATTTTAAACGACCCTAACCCTAACCCTAGATCTTGATTTGCTGCTGCTGTACTGTTCGTACCGGTCAGATCTGGTCTGCACTGGGTTATTATCTGTTCTGGGTTGTTTGTTTTGTGCTAGCTGTGCGTGCTAGCTCTGCTGTTTACTGATACTCGCTGTATTCAGCTGCGTGCAGTGTCGTATCAGATTAGTAGTGTTAAATGTCTCAACAAGACACGCTGATTTAATTCATTTTAAAACGTCCTAGATGAGTCTGTCACATAAGGTAAACACTGCCAGATGGACATGCTTACTTTATTCAGCGCATTCTTTTTTCTGCTGCGTCGCTGCTTTAGTCTGTCTGTCGAAAATTAAAGGGTATGTATTTCCACCTAGTGGTTCAGATAGGAATTGCAGGGAGGGGGTTCTCCTCTTTCTGGATGAAACGCTAGCTGGAAATACAGAAATTAGGTTCATTTGTTTAACGCCATTGATCGGCTCTCGGGATTGGCTTCAAATTGGAGAAATATCGGTCGATCACCGATCACATATTTTGATTAAAAATCCGCCGATACCAATACATAGTCGATCGATCCTTTCATCTCTAGTAAAAATCGTCCAATACTAATCCATACCTGACTGATCCTTTCATCTCTAGTACATTGGTGTATGTTTAATCTCTTTAATGTTTAATCTCTTTAATTTGTTTATTTTATTGTGCAGAACATGCATGTTAAATGCATGTTGTATATATTAGAGCTTCACATGTATACTCCAATAGGAGTTGAAAAATGATTTACTGATAGATATAAAAATAATGTGTTAAATATGATTGTCAGATCTTAGTCATGTTGTTTATTTTTTTACACACTATAGCTTTTGTAAAAGTGTATGTGAGACAAATGGCCAAAGAATGTTGCAGAGCTTGCGGGAAGGTCAGGGCTTTTTGGGACCCCCGCCATAAAAGGCTGTGACTTAACCTAGGAACTTCTATTACAGAACCACTGGCCACCCGGAGAATTACGACTGACCAGGTGTACATGGGCCAGGAGGAGCAGGAAGGTGGGCCTATAAAAGACAATGCAGCTGAGACATGATTGAGACCAGGGTTAGAGAGCTGCAGTCCTAAGAAGAAAAGATTCCACTCTGAACTGGTCTCCCTCTTCATTCTGACGGCAAAAACGAAGTAACAGCAGTTATTGCAGTTATTAGTTATTTATTGATAAATAAGCAGCTGTTGGTTTGTTGTTCAAAATAGCATTATATTCCTAAATGCGGTTGATACAAATGTATCAATTGTGTGCACATGCCAAAAGAGGTAAAAGAGCAGGAAAACAGCTATTCTGTAGATGTAACACGTCACTCATATTCATGTGAATCAAAGCACTATTTTTTAATATAGCTGGACCGAAGTGCAAACCATTGTTCACTTATGCTGTTAATGGACCGACCAACACTAGACTGGCCTGCCTCACCTACTTGGTGGAGCCAGGAAGTACCTTGCAGAGAAAACAAATGAAGTCAGCTGAAGTATAAAGTCCATTTGGCTGTGATCATTATAATTATGCAGTGTGTGCTTCCTCATAAACACTTTGTAGAATTTCCTCAGACAGTTATAAGGCACCGAGCTGGTGCCGTCCTACTTTTATTTTGCAGTTTAGGCCAAGGCTGACACACCTTTTCTGCCCGTATCACTGTCACTTTGGGATTACCTTGTTATTATCAACGTCTTTCATCTGAGAGACACGGCGAGTTCATGATGTGCAAGGCTGATGAAGAAAACTGTTGTTATATTTGGAGAGGGCAAACAAGCAGCTGTTGAGGTGTTACCCATATTGCGGACATGTGGATGCTCAAGGTTTGTTCCTCTGCTTGCAGCTATTTATTTTTAAAATGTTCATCTCTACTGAGAAATCCAACTGCAATGCATGGCCTCTGATCAATAAAACACATTGTTTACCAGGATTCTTTACTTCTGGTCCTAGACAGTACACAGCTTGGTGATTCCGGTGCCCACATAGAACTACCGAACCTGCAATAAACAGATGAATTCATCTGAATATGTTTGAGTAAGGAAATCAGCAGACTGTGCTGGACTTGGGACATCTAGGACTAGATCTGTACATAAGAACACTGATGATTGTCCTCATGATTATGTCTTCATTTACTAGGCTGTGAAATCTGTTGATATATACTAGAGCTGCAATGATGTAATCTTCTTGTTTAAGATTATTTTATTAAATATTAGTAAAAATATTCCACAAGAATACAAAAAAACACTATTACACAACTTCTCATATAGTTTATATAGCATACAGTATAATATAGCCATCTTGGTAATCTTATTGTAATTTTATCATGATTCTTATCGTTGTTATTGATGCTGTAATTATAGTAATCACTATTATTATTAGTGTAAATATGACAATTTCTGATTATTACTGTTTCTGATTATTACTGTTAGTCATATTAACATTATTACTGTGAAAAATATTATTGATAAATATTTATTTTCTTAGCAAGTTACCCTGAGTAACTAAACTGTGGATCGTGCTCAATCTGGAAACACAAAACATGCTATGACCATTTTGGTCAGCGAAAGGGGAGCGATTAAGATTTTTAAGCTACTCAAAACTGCTTTATACTGGAGCAACTGCTAAATGCCACGCCATCTTTATCACGTGAACCATTTCCTACAGCTAGCTATAGGAAGACCAGAGTTCTGAAATGAAAACCAGGGACATTTCTTGTTTAGCAGTCAATATAGTTTACCACAAAAGATTCTGTGGTTAAATGATCCATTGATACATATTTATATTTAATATTTTGGGACTACATCAGTGCACTTGCACAGAAGTGCAGACTGTAGTTGTACAAAATGCTAGTAATTGACCGACTAACACTAGGCTCACCTGCCTTATTTACCTAGTGAAGCCAGGAAGTGCCTTCCAGGTAAACAAATGATGTCTGTCAAACATAAAGTCCGTTTGACTGGCATCATTATAATTATGTGGTTTCTGTTTCCTCATAAACGCTTTGAAGAATTTCCTCAGACAGTTATAAGGCACCGAGCTGGTGCCGCCCTACTTTTACCTTGCAGGTTAGGCCAAGGCTGACACACCTTTTCTGCCCGTATCACTTTCACTTTGGGATTACCTTAACGTACAGTTTATTATGTGCAAGGCTGTTGAAGAAAACCTCTGTTATATTTGAAGACAATAAACAAGCAGCTGTAGCTGTAGCTTTGTTACCCATAGCATGGAAAAAGTCTGAATTTTGTTCTTCTTCTTACCGCTACTTATTTCAGCAGTTTTCATCTTTACAGAGAGAATGAAAAAAGTATTGATAATTTTGTTCTTAGCAAGTTGCTTCAGTTGCTAAACTGGGAATCCTAACATTTTGGTCAGCAAAAAAGGGAAGCAATGAAGGTTTTAAGCTGCTTAAAACTGCTTTATATTGGAGCATGCGTTAAACCCAGCCACGCCTGCTTTATCACACAAGCCATTTCCTATAGCTCTGAACTGCTAGCTAGCTATAGGATGACCAGATTTCTGAAATCAAAACTAGGGACATTTCTTGTTTTGCAGTCAAAATTGTTTACCACACAAGTTTAACTGTTTGTATCAGCCTATGATTCATACTGATATCAAATGCTTTGGCTGTACAAAAATTACTCTGAAACTTTGGAAAAGGACAGAAGTGGGATGCAAGTTCGTGGAGCTGATAAATACATTACATCTGGAGAGAATTAGGTATGTGCTAAAGGATAAACTTAGTTATAAAACAACTGGAATTATTTGGCTTCTTATCTCTAGACAGATTCTGGTTATGTTTAGCAGTCCATTCACATGCTTAGTCAGTGCAAGGGTAGCACTGGTGTAGGGAGGGGGTTGGCATGGAAGATGTTTTTTTTTTATTTTGGTGTTTTGTCTTTCATGTGTTTCATAGTGTATCTATGGCACTGATATTTATATTCTACAAATGTTAAAACAATGTTTTAAATATAAATATAAATAAACATAATAAGATTATATAACATTATAGATTCACTGTAGCAGATGTAGATTGATTGTAATACAGTCAAGGTGAAAACAATTAGAACCGAATTCCACTGTTGTCTCTAAAAGACAGCTATTAACATGAAATACTGACCATTTTTGACATCAACCCAATAAAGATACACAGCTGAAGTAATTATAACATTAGGTAAATTATGTGCAGTCATATAAAGTGGAATAACAGAGTTTTGTATTGAAATCTTCAAGATGCTTCCTGTAGGAAGAGATTATTTTCTCAAACAGATGAAAATTTTTGACCCCTTCAGTTCCTTCCAACTTTTTCATAAAGTTTCAATAAAGTTGAGGTCTGGTGTCTGACTGGGCCATTTTAACACCTAGTATCTTCCTATTGAACGTTTTGAGAGTTCTGCTGGAAGGTTTACTCATGTCTCATTTTCATTGTTCTGGTGGATGGTAACAGATCTGTAAGATTTCCTGGTACATGGCTGCATTCAACCTTCAATAATCTTTGGAACTTCACTGTAGATATGGTAGCCTGTGCATGGCTAAGTGATGTTCCTTATATTTATGAAAAATTGCCCCAGTATGGAGCCAACTAGTTTAGTGCTTTTTCCTACTGTGTTCAATACTTTTTTCCCTGTGTCATTTATTTGTTAGTTAATATCAATAGTTGGTCAAAATGTCCTGTCAATAGCTGCATTGGAAAAAATGTTTAAGAAAAAAAACATTATGAATATATAATGCTCCTACTTTACATATACTACCCAGGTTCATTGTGTTCCTGTCTGTCACATGTCTGCCAAATGATATAGGTCAGTGGTTTTTTGTCTTAATTATGTGGACTGTTGTGTGTTTTGCTCTGCTGTTAAAAACTCAGCTCACGACTCTTACTGGGCCAGGGGTTACTGGTACTCGGATTAAGTAATATTAAGTAATTAGTAATATTAAATAATATTTTAAGCACATAAGCACATTGTTTAAAACAAAATATCACAGCATATGTGAGCATGGCTGTACTTATAATAAATGCAAATAAACATAAATACAGTAAAAAAGAATTTTTTGTATAATGCTGGTGGTATCTTTGAGCTAGTGTGAGCGCTGGTCCTAGATTTCTCCTTGATGCCCTCAGCCAACAGCATAATTACTGTCGCACTTAATTAAACAAAATATATTGCTTCGCCAAACCAGGTACTGGGTAATAACTACAATGAATAATTGGCTGCCATGAGAAAAGCTTTGGAAATGGTTAAGTGAACACAGTGACATACAAAAGTCACAACTTACTGAATTCCTATCATATGCATTTATTGCGATGTTGTGTCTTTCTGGTTAAATGCAAGTTTACTGAGCAGATGAATAGCATTTTAAAATCAAATGTTCTCACGTGTCTGAAACTTTTGCTCAATACTGTATATTTTAATTTGAATTAGATCATTATTTTAAGGCTTACGTAAAAAGTGGCTGTTTCTGCCATTGAATCTGCTCCTTTCTGTTAATCATGTCATGCCTCCAAAAATAAATAGAATCTGACAAGGAAACAACAGCAGAGTCTGAAACTGATGGTGTGAATCCATTGTAAAGTCTTTTGTTCCTTTCGCCTGAGACACCAGAGGATTTAAGCACACTAAAAGTGAAAGCACAAAAGCGAACAAGTACAACTGAAAAGCAGAAGCAGTTCATTTGAAACAGATGACTGTATTACATATGCAGGAGAGGTTCTACGTGCTTGACTGCTGTATTCTTCCAACAACAGTCATTTGCTTCTGTGATAAAAGCTCATTGTATTAGAAGGGGAACATATTTAAATATGATCTCTAACCAGCTAGACAGAGGAGTTCATTGGATACAAAAAATACAAATAATACATTGCAGCCTGCTAGACAGAACAGTGAAGACAATAATTGGCCATTCATAACATGATTATAAGTAGAGAAGTCTCCCAGTAAAACCTCAACTTTATCACAATATTTTAATCAAAAAACAACAAGAACAAAAAACTCAACAAAGGTTCATACAGAGAAGTTAGAAAATGGTAGTTTTATCAGTAGTATTAGCTCTAAAATATCTGGAGTTAAGCCAATAGCACGTTTTGCCCATTTCGGTATACTTCATTGTTTGCTGCGTCTTCTGCACTGTTCCATTACTGTATCAGTAAAACCAAAGTTTATTACCTGAGCCCTCAGAGGAGTGAGGAACTGAGTGAACACAAGCGTGCACTTCGGCAGCAGTAAGCACTGCGACCTGATATATTTCCCTTTTCAAACTGGGAAGGAACCTCAGACAAAGCTGTCTGTAAGCCATAGCAGTAAACTACTTTAAAATGCTTCTTGTTTCAGAACCGTAACATTCGGTTTGCTGTAGATATCTCCATCTCGTATACATGAGTGCTGATACAACTTCATCACTTTACTCAGCTAGATAGCTAATTAGCATACTAGAGCTAACTATAACAAATTTAAAGCCATAATAAAGACAATACAGCAACAACTATACAGCAAAGCACATAAGACATAAGCTGCACTTCACTAACCCAACCTTCACTTCTCCAATTGTGTAATGTAGATGTGACACACTGTATCAAAACTGAGCACTGTTATTTGTTAACCCATAAATTTACTAGTTGTTATTAATACAACAATTGATATCTTATTGCAGCCTAAGCTGTTATTTTTATAGCTAGTAAAAAGTGTTTCTCATTATGTAAATACTACCACACATTAGCAACTTCTTGTAGTGGTTCTCTCCTGCACTTGTTAATCATGTTTGTTTTTATCTAATCACTCATCCTCAGTACCATTCTGCACCTTGCAGTTGAAATCTAAAATATTTATCTTTTTTTTTTATAAAATAGCTCATAGTTGCAGTTTTGTTAAGTTCATATCTTAATAAGTTTACTTCATGGCTGTTCAGTGGGTTTGGTTGGTTCTTCATTTCTAACCTGGTCCAGCAGAGCTCCTTTAGAGAGAGAGATTTGGTAAAAGTATATCTGTAGAACTTTCGTGTATGTGTGAGTGAGTAGTGCCTGTGAGCTGTAGCTGTTTTGGGGTTTATTACGATATTCATGCTACGATTAAACCATATCATGAGAGAGGGTCATACTGGTATTCAGTTTTATTTTGATATAGCGCCCACCCTTACTGTCAGGTCACATGTACTCCACGTCTACCTGCAGATTCATTGTACTATGACAAACGTAGAAACACAGGCATCCTTACTGCTCTAAGAGCAGAATTTAATTTAAGACAAAGACTATTATGTAGTCAATGTAACATTGATTATATGTCAGGGAGACTAAAATTAAGTTACAATTATTAAGCAGTAATGTCAGTGTAACATAATTTGATATTATTTATGCTCTCAATTACTGCACATAGAGAAATACTATGCAAGTTATTTTGCAGAAAAATTAAACATGCTTACGTTAGTCAGTTTGACATTAAAACTAATGTAACCAGTCACAAGCCGGTAAATGGCCACAAGTGCAACCTGTTAATAGAGAATGTAAATCCCACGTGAAGGTAATTTATTATGTTACTGTGTGGTACAACATAGAATCAACTGTACATAGTACAACATGTGTTTGTGGTCATAGGTTAAAACTTAAGATGTAGCTGAGAAAGATTATGAGTACATGTATATATTATATAACATGGACTCGTCATTCGTAAAGCAGCACAGCTCAGCACATCCGAATTATGAAACGAAGCACCGAAGCGTACCCTTTACCCTAACCGCCATCACCCCAACGCCCTCGTCCCCAGGTGACGAAAATAGAAGCTGTTATGGTTGAACTTCCTCTCTAGAAGTCCTCGGTGAAAGTGTCTGGCCTGCTCGCTTCCTGGCTTTCTGCTGACTTCTCCTGTACATGCCTTCCACTTGTTATTACCCGGCCTTGCTTCAAAGAGGACAAAAGAACCAGCACTCCAAAGCAAACACTGAGACTGTTCTCACACAGTCGCTGCTTTCTGATCCTGGCTTCCCTCCGTTTGATCACGCTTTGAATTCGGAAAAGAAACGGCTCACAGAACACAATAACAAATAATAGGGGGTTTGAAGGCTAAAAACAGCCCCAGACTTTTATTTATTCCTTTGTAACCTGTCGTTCCGGAGCAACAATTGAAAGCAGTCCAGTTGTGTTGTTGCTCCGCCCCATTTATGGAGTGATGGTCATGCCACCTAATTAATATTCTTCACTGACCTCTTTATGAACAAGCTTCTTTCTTAAAACACGTAAGATGGGAACTGTTAGAGTATGGTTGTAATTCTTTGACCATTTAATTAAAAGTGGACTCTCTCAATACTATTTTTAACTTGTATAGATCGATACTGTATATAAAGACCCTATGTCAAACAAGTACTCATTTTTGCTAGCAAAGTCGTTTCTAAATCTGGTTTCTGAAAAGTCTAAACAGTTTAGTTATTGTTTTGTAAATAATTAAAATGATTGCATTGTCTTTTGTGGAGCTAACTGTGTAGATCTTAGTATTTTCTCGCCCATCCAACAGGGGACATCTAAAAAACTTCACTTGGGCTAATGCACAGATAATCTGTATGTATATATGTGAATATTCACAGAGACTGGAGACTGGACCATTAATCAACAAATCAGTGAAATTTAATTTGGGTTTAATTGGATTTCTTTTCTGTTCTGGCTGTGTGGTCTGACATCTTACATCATCAGCAATGGATGAACTGTGCGTTCACAATTTCATCTTTCCTGGTGAGCTTCTTATGCTTATTCGGAAGCAGTTCTTTATATGTGTGGTGACTCCACTGCTGCTCTGTCAGTTGCATCACTGCTTGTGGTACTAAACAATGCAAAAATAGACTTGTGGTTTTAAACCACATTCCATTTGATGAGAGATACAATGGTACAAATGGTGATATTAATCACTGACCCACTTCTAATGATACATATGGCATTATATAAAATACCCCTCCCCTATAGCTCACTGTGTACTTCTATTTGTACTTAAACAATATTTTTATATGTATAAGGGTGCTGCTGTAGTATTTTTGAATTCCTTGAATTGTGAATACATATGGCAGTTGTAAACTGTTGATTCAAGAAGAAATAGAAATTGGGGCATCTACTTCAAGTAGCCCAACATCAACTAAATGTTCTGCTCTGTGAGTGCAATGAATGCATCATCAAATATTTGTTTTTTTTTTTATGATTCCTATATTATTTTGCATGCATAGCAGTAAAGAACTGGGTGTGTTTGACAGGAATATGTTAGTTGCTCTCCGGTTTGGAGCCATGAGAGACTTTTATATGAAGGAATTTTAAGAGCATTAGCACTGGTCCTGTTCTTCCTCCTCGCCACAGGCAAAAAGAACACAAGAGACAGCCTCTCCGTCTCACATACACACAGACATGCACGCCCAGTTACTACATGAAAAGCATGTGACTGGACAGGTGAGCAGCAGTATGCCGGAGTGTGCGAGATAGGAACTGAACAGGCACGCATTAGTATAACTAATTACCTGCCTGCCATTCAGCAGGATTTCAAAGATGGGAGACAGATTTTACTAGTGCTGCCTCTGCGCTGGACTGAGAGTAGCTTTAAGGAGAGATCCAAGCTCACATACTCTGCTCTCTCTCTCTATGCATTGTTTTGTGAACCAAGGTAAGAAAAACAGATTAATTCTATTTTCTATTGCCTTATAAAACTAGCTCATTGCTGCAATGTCAGTATTCTTTAGATTTCATTGACATCTCTGTATATTATTAAATATTACCATTGAAAGTTAACTGTGTAATTCTACCCATTTCTATCTAAATGTTCTGTTATTAACATACTGAAAAGACTGTGTAGAAACATGTGGAAAGAGTCCAAGTGACATTGCTGCAGTCCGTTCGCCTTGACTTAATCGGTTTAATGAAATGAGGTAAAAAGCAGTGATACAGAACGGCATTTGCAAATTGTGCTTGATTGTAGATTAGAGCAGTCAGTCTGTCCTCATTTCAGTTTTTACCCAATTGCAGAGTAAAAATAGGACAAAATAGACTTTCCATGTTAGTTCTATGCAGCTCTGTCAATTGTCCAAGCTCCCCTTATCCCATACAATTAAACAGGCTGCTTTAAGGAAGACATATGTAAATGAGCTCTATACTGATTGAATGTGAAAAAGCACTCCAAACTGACACTTAGTGTGAGATTAACGTTGTAGCATTAGTGGGCGGGGCTAAAATGCTTTAGGCTGAATAGGCAGCTGTACAGGGAATGCAAAAGTTTGGGTCCTGCAATCACATCACGTTTTTGTTGACTTTCTCAATGAAAATAATTTTTCCTCTGCACACTTCTGTACAATTAAATTTTTTTTGCTTAAAGAAAGATAAAAAGATACACAAACAAAGGTTTTTTTTTCTATTATGTTAAATTCAGCAAATGAATAGAGCTTATGCGCTAAAACCTGCAGAAAATGTTGTATTAAGTTTGTTCCCCGCAGAAAACGTGTTCAATTATTTTCTTTTTATTGAACCAGAGCTGTTCAAACGTTTTGCATGCGGCTGTTTTTATCTCAATTTTGTGGCCCGTTTTGGCAGCTTAGTTTCTGTATATGGACAGTGAGTTGAACATTTTTGCGTCCCACAACTTTTATTTCAAGAAAGAAATGAAAATTTGCAAAGCAGACGCCCGTGTGCTGGAGATAAGCTGAACACTACACAGATTCAGGGCATGCTTTTTCTTTTGCTTCACACTCAGCTTTGTGTTGCCTGGCTGGAGGGCAGAGCTGGCCAGCGGTCTCAGAACGGTAAACTGTTACAAACTGTAGGCATGGTAACCGGCCTCAGGCGAGCCAACTTTGACAAAACCGCTTTGGTCAGAGTGCCACTAAATTTTGCCACCGTGCATGAAGTGCTGTGATGGGTTAATTATAAAAAACTCATTAATGAAGGCCAAATAATAATTTATATCAACCTTCTTTAAGGCTTTAGCTTTAAGATTTATTTTCATTTATGGATTTGTTTTATGCAAAGTGGCTTTACACAGTGAAACCTTTTATGCAACTAGCTTCATGCTTCATGCTGTGCAGTTGGCTAAAACTTGACAGTCACAAAAAACACAGTTACTCCACTAGAAAGCCAAATTACCAGCGTGCACTTTCTGAGGCGTCATGTTTTTGTTATTTGCAGCATTTTCTCATCTTTGTGTATAACTCTTCAGCTGTAATTTCTGTTGTACTTATTCTCTATATATCTACCCAGTTGTGGTTCTTTACTGGGTCTTTACTGTGAGTTTTGTGTTGAAAATGAATGTTTAAGGAGCCTTTACAGTTAGAGTCTTCTCAAAGTTTCTCTCATCTTGTCACAGACTCATCACGTCTGACTCTCCCTTCTGCAGTAATTTTCTTCGCAATCCCAATCTGAGCTATGTATAAAATTTGGGGTCGCTAAGAGAAGAAAAAATGAAGTTGCTATGTAGGCCATTATAACAGTGGGCCTAAGAAGAATAAATGCTGACCCAAACCTTTGGAACAGCTGTTAGCATTAGCTGCCTAGTTATTACTGCTTGTCACTGAAATGTTAGCTTTGCATTTGTTACTCAGCATCAGGGGCAATTGTAGGCTTAGAGGTTTAGGGGTGCTGAGCACCCAAATGAGAACAGCTCATGTATTTAATTTAAGAGAAAAATAAATAGATCCATATCAATTCAACACTTTTTTTTCTTCATATCTTTTCATTCTGTAACATTAATTAGCTAATACACATACAGACAGAACTAGTCTAGCACACTTGGCTTTAATAACACACAGACTAACCAACAGCACAGCAGCTACAGCTACTCTCACTCCTTTATAAACAGTAAACAGACCACCTGCAGCATTAGCCTGCTAAACTAAAATAAACCGTCACTCCTAGCTAACAATAACAGAATAAAGAGAAATCAGAAATATGGACTGCTGATAATCTCGCTTACACACACACACACACACACAGTTTTTATAATAAAGTATAAAAACACTCCTTTGCAAAACTTACTAGACACATGACACCAGTCAGATAAAGCACTGACACTGAGAGAAAGAGAAGCTGAATCATATAATTCTGCAAGGCAGTATTGTTGTTGTTAAAATAATTGGTTTGACCATATACTCACTATGGTTTAACATTTCCAGCTTGTCAGAGACAAATGAACTATTTTTTTCTACTATAATCTTTAGGGGTTCTGGGGCTCAATTTAGGGGTGCTATAATAATAATAATAATAATAATAATAATAATAATAATAATAATAATAATAATAATAATAATAATAATAACATCACTGGTGTCAGTGTTTAAAAAGACAATGCTGATAATAATAATAATAATAATAATAATAATAATAATAATAATAATAATAATAACAACAACAACAACAACATTAACTTCTTATCTTCTAATAATTTTTAGATGATTCCAAACTCTTAAATGTATGTAGAAGCGAACATAGGACTAGCATGTTAGTTGAAGCTGCATTGTGGTCAAATTAAAGGTAAACCCAGTTTAACCGTTTATCCTGGATATTTCTACACACGGTTATCTGAACAATAGGATGACTCTGCTGGTACTCTATTTTATTTTGACTTGAATCTGATGAAACGGAATCGAATGAAAATGATGTATGCCAACACAACACTTTTGATGTAATGCAAGAATATTTTGTGTTGAAATGATCTGTGACTCAATTTTTATCTTGTGCAAGCCTGCTGTTAATAGTTTAACTGCGATTTGGTGTAACTGGCCTCCTCTCTGATACTAAGCTTTGTTAAACATCTGACAGTAGTATTACTCATTTAGGAAGATGCTTTGTTTCGGCTAAATGACGTATTATGCAACAACTTCCTTTCTCGTGTAAGGGAGTTTATGGGAGGTATTTCTGTAGAACTCTGATAGATAATACTGTAATCAGCAGGGTGTGTTTGTGTTTGAAGCTGCTAAAAATGATAAGCCACTGTCATTAATTCTCATATCAAATGCCCACCCTTTACACTTTGCTCCACATGGTTGATATGGTGGCTCCAGGTCTGGCTGTGAGCCTCTCTTACTTCTGCTTGTGCTGTTTTTCATTTGTCTGCCTAATTTCCAGTATATTTCCAGGAGATACTGAAATAATGTTCCTCTGCTTCTCATTTGCATAGCTGTTTATTCCACGTAAAGCAATTGCTGTGAATTCCAAGAGATAGTAAAATAGTGTTCCTCTTTATTTGCATATTCATTTAGTTCACCCAACTTTGCGCACATTCCAGTAGATGTTAAGTCGAGCATTATTACTCATTTTCCTGTAGTATTTAAGTGTAATTGCTAGAAAAGCAATGAAATGAAAATGGGTATTGTACCTCCTCTTGATCTTTGACATAAACAGATATTACACATTTTCCTTTATTAATTAAGCAAAAACGAATTAAAAATCTTCTGAATTGGTGATAACGCCATGTAATGAAATGTGATATTACGGACCACGCACTACCGTACAGGCATCAGTGATGTGCATACAGAGACCTAGAATAGCTCATCACACATAAAACAACCACAACCATGCAAAAGATGTCAGCGTTTTAGGCTAGAGTTAGAGCTTAAATTCTGAACTGGTCTCCCTCTTTATTCTGACAGCAAAAAGTTACGACAGTACGTACATACATACATACATACATATACATATTGATATTGTTGATATTGTTTTTCAGTTCATAGTTCATAGAAACAAAGAATTTTCCAAAGACCAGATATAGGTGATGAGGTATATTAATAGATTGATACAATCAACCAGGATGTATAACCGTTACTGGTAACTTGAACAACAAAGTCACACAAAGACAAACGCTGACAAACAGACATACATACATACATACATAAGTTGAAACGGATAATGAAATGGATAATGAATGAGTGCTGTGACAGGACAGACAGAGATGCCAAGGCCCACGATCTCTGAGATATCAGTTAAATCATCGGTTTGAAAAATCATTCAAATCTAAATTTTTTTTAAGCAAATATTTGCTAATACTTTCATGAAATCAACTAAATGTACCAACTTCTATTGGTAAAAATAATATCTCAAAAATCCGAGCATTGCAGTTTATTTACGGTCTCTGATGGGCCCGCCATGAGGCAGAGCAGTCATGTTGTTTACAGTTGTCCAGAGAAGAGCTGTGCTTAGTTCAGGCAGGCTCCTGTTGGCACACAGAACTAATCTCTCCTCCAGGGTCTGTTCCTTGGTTCAATGTGCACCCCCGGAGCTCCTTAAAGAAACTACAGAACAATCCAAAACAACAGAAGAAGGCATTTGATTTTGCAGGATATGCAAATGTAGTTTAAGAGACTATTCCTTTAACTCAAGAACTTTAGTTAAATAGTATAGCGATGTATTCTTACTCTTTTTTGTTGATAAAATTTCAGATTATAATTCAAGTTGCAGTACAACCAACAAGTAGGAAATTCTTGTCTTTCTTTTATATAGTGTTAGAAAAGATAGTGGCACACAGAAAGCTCAGGTTCTACGTGCTCTACAACCTTAAAGGTGCCGTTTGCTCTGATTTACTGGTTTACAGCGAGCACCGCAGTGGCTCATACAGAAGCAACATGTCAAAACATACACAGAAAAATAAACGAGCCCTGCGCAAATAAGTTAATCTAGTCTATTTAGATAGCTTTGTTAGTAACTTAGAGCTTGCTAGTAGCTAACATAACCAGTACCTACTTGCTTTCAATTTCAACGTCAATTAACTCACTATGAAACTTTCTATTTAAGATTATTTGGTCGGAGTTGACTCCTGAAAACATGGTGTCAAGCATCACTGTCTTCAATCTCTTCAGTGGTAAACGCTGAGCCTGTTCAGTATTGTTCATTCACTTAGCAAACTAACAACATTAAATTAAAGTTGGCTTCCTGTCTTCCTATTTGCCAGCTTGTTTTGCAAATTTTCTGTTCCACCATAAATGATGCCACAGTTACATTCTGGCACCTAAACATGCTGTAGAATTTAAGGTGGAACAGAACAACTCACTAAAAAGCTAGTGAATTGGAAGCCAGTTTCAGCCTCATTTAATGATCAGCCTCATTTAATAAACGTCATCCATGCCTGTTAACAGTTTTGTATAAAAAGTGCCAACATAACCTTCATAGCCTGGAACCATAGATTTCTCCATATAGTCCACCATTTCCATTGCTGTTGCTCCATTGTTGTCTGCTGGACTAGAATGTAAGCTGGTGCGTGTACATTTTGTAAATAGGCTGTTATGTGACAGTTTAGGATTTTAGAATTAACCCATTTTACTGTCCTCTTTGGCAAATTAAGGATTAGTATTTGAAGGACGAGACAACAGTGTCTGAGGTTCATGATATATCAGTTATCTAGCAAACTCTTACCGGGTTAGTCATGCGTTCACTAGTTAATAAATGTGAGAATCGGGTGATCATGATTAGATTTGCAGTAAAACTTGCTGTTCTGGCTTGAAAAAAGATCATGTTAATTTATTTTGTATTTTAGATAAGGAAGGGGAACACTTTAGGGAAGCACTATGTTCATGTATGCCTAACCTTCAGGCCATGATGTAACACAGCTGAGTAATCAAAAGGCAAAAGATTTATGTGGGTGTTTTCTCATTTTTGTAATGCAGTGTCTTCTTATCTGTTTCAGAATGACTTCTTCCTACTTCCAGAGCACTTGGATGCTTCTTCTTAAGGGTTTAGCATAGAGCAAGAAGCTGAACTACAGCTGCTGCCTCACCTGGAGCAGATACCACCACAGTAGGACAGCTAGTCCCAGCAAAAACTCCCAACAGTCAGCAGCGACGTTCTGGTGACCAGCATCTCCACGCAACTTTCTGACAGCCCCTATAGGGGCCATGCCCCATCTGCTGAACAATGACACTTCCTTCAGCTCCAAGCAGGAGCTCCTGGACCTGCAAGATGGCCCTCTGGCCCCCAGTGTGGACACCCCCAGCCCAGTTGGGTCACAGGGTGATACACCCATGGGCTCCATCTTGGGCAGTCCAGCCAGAGACGCCCCAGACAGGACTGCAAAGATGGGGGCTGATAAATCGGAACCGCCCATAGGGGTGAAGTTTGTTCCCTCGGATGCTGAGAACATGTGTGGATGGGGGGCTTTGACCCCCAACTTCATCCAGACCTTCAATACCCCTCGCTGGGTGCTTTTCTTTCTGTGCATAGCCTCCTTCCTCCAGGGCATGATCATCAACGGGTTCATCAACACGGTCATCACCTCTATTGAGAGACGCTTTGACCTTCGCAGCTACCAGGTCTGTCTTTTTTCTATTAAGAGTAAGATAAAGACTAAAGGAGGGGGAATGGGCCTTTACATGACCTGGGCAATAAAACAATAACAATAATCATCAAAATTGCTTTGTGATGTACATAAAATCCGTACAAAGTATTTTCAGAAAAAATTAACTTGTGGAACACCTGAACAACTGATTCTTTGGTGTGCTAGATAGTAGTGTTTGCCATGTTAGATCTAGATGTGGAGGGAGGAGAAGTCTGTTGCAGTGTGACTGTTGGGATAGCTCACTACTTATTCCAGAAATTACAGAGAGCATAAAAATCGAATTAGGAGGAGGTATATATATATATATATAGTTTACGATAATATTTTAATTGCTGTGTTAACAATGCACAAGCTAACGTTATCGAGTAAACTACTGACTGGAAAAAACAACAACAATCAGTACACCTCGACACCACGTGCTCACTACTTCATGCTTTAGTGTAGACTGCTGGTTGTGCGCATTGAGAGTGTCCATACTGTGTGCTAGCGTAGGCTAAAACTAGCATAGCTGCCTAAACAACACACCTAAAGCTGAAAAGGAATGAACACGCTGCGCCAATGGAAGAAACTGCCACCGCCAGCCTCTAAATCAGATTCTGAGTTCAGCATGGCTTAAAACTAAATTTGACCAGAAAGTTGTTTTCATTGTTAAGATGATGGCTAAAAAGAGAAGGTTCCCTCTGCTTTCCTCAAGTAGAGCCAGCAACCTGTTCAGAAGACTTGACGTAACTTGCTATGAAAATATTTATCAGTGAAATAAACAGAATTTATGCGACAGCAAAATAATAGGAGCAGGCAAGCTTTTTCTTTTATTTTTTAAAGTGAAGTATGTATTGATAGTTTCTTATTCTAATAGAATATTTTAATGAAACACGATTCAAGATCAAGTTTGTTTAAAAGTGTCCAGTTGTTACAGCCATACAAATGGATCTTACGAAATGATTTCAATAAAAGTGTTATGGATAATTATAAGACATCAGGTCATATCGCTCAGCTCTAGATGACACAGCTAAGACAATAATGACTGAAGACATCATGCTGGAAAAACTGATTCAGAGTGAATGAGCTCAGAAGCAAAGGCTAATGTATGTACACAAAGCAGAAACTTTCAGAGAACTGGTTTGCTTACTAAGCATTTTCCTGGGCTTAAAGTGAATTTAGTTGGATAAAGTCTGATGATGAAAATGATTTCATTACTAAGTTTAACAAGCTCATAGTGTTTAAGGCTGTCTGATGTTTGTTTTACTTGCTGTTTTCACAGGCTGGACTCATTGCTAGCTCCTATGACATTGCTGCCTGTGTGTGCCTGACGTTCGTGAGCTACTTTGGTGGCACTGGCCATAAACCTCGCTGGCTTGGCTGGGGGGTTCTAATCATGGCTATGGGGTCATTGGTATTTGCACTACCACACTTCACTACACCACCCTATCAGGTTAAGATACAGGAGCACACTGGACTGTGCTCGGCCAATCACACAGAGGTATGCGGGGATAGTGAGGGGAGCGGCCTCTCTGCGTATCGTTTCGTCTTCATGCTGGGTCAGTTCCTGCATGGTGTCGGTGCCACACCTCTCTACACCCTCGGGGTCACCTACCTGGATGAGAATGTCAAGTCCAGCTATGCACCAGTCTACATAGGTGAGTACGTCCAACGTTCACTAAACGTTACACGCAATCAATACAATTTACAATAAATGAGCATGCTGTCTTTGTTCATGTGCAGAAAATTTAACAGATGTTCAGATTTTGCTCAGAGATCAGGTAATTATCTGAGACTGCTGTGGTCTGAGTATAAGCAGTTAAATGATCTATGTTTATGCCGAAGGTTGAAATTAAGGTCAAGAGTGTGGTTGCAGTAATTAGTAAGCCCCTATTTTGAATGAAGAGTGATTCAAGAGCGATATTAAACATGATAAATTGTCAGCAAAATGCTGTAAGAACTGGTAGATTGTAGATTGTAATTAGTGAAAATTATTTTTTATTTGTTCCTCAATTACTTACATTAAGTAAAAGAATTTCAACACAAGAGAATTTGTAATCTGCTTTCTCATGAATTCCTTGGGGATCTGTAAAGATGGTGGCTATGCCTCTATCCCAGTTCCATTTAAACAAGGACTATGTGCATAACTGTAGCCTGTCATCAGAATCATGATCAGTAATAAGTTCATTTATGATGGTGACTTTAAATATAAGGGATTTTATGTCAGGCTATTTTTAGACTAAAGGTGTTGTCAGCTGGTAGAACTGGTCTGATGTTGATTAGGTTAGTAAAGAGCAAACCTTTTACAGGTTTTTGAAATTTTGTTTGATTTAGGGAACAGACCCAGTCTCTATTGTAACGTCTCAAGGCAGCTAGCAGACGGTTGGTTTATCCTGTTTGTCAGCGACTGACTGTCCTACACTGACAACTAAGGCTCTGTGCTATACTAAGTAATGAGAGCAGCTCCTTCCGCACACTCAAAAGGCATTTGTGTATATCAATTCGACACTGTTGAATAGACATTGATATTAAGTTAACATAGCTAATGGCTTTCGAATTGATTAGCCAATTCGGCCACTTTAATAGATGAACATGGTTGGTTCACATGTTTCAGATTAGCCATCTCTATCTCATCTCTGTAACAGTGTGTGATGGGGGAGCTAGAGGGTACAACTGGTTATAAATAACAGTACTGACATTTTTTACTTCCAACATTTCAAAACCACATTTGTAGAGAGTTTTGTTTTCTGGATAAAACTAGCAAGTAAACCATAAAAAGGATGATACTCTGATGATCCTACGAAATGTAGCCAAAGTATTAGTAATAAGCCAATAAATAGGTTAATACACATTTGAAGATATTACCTGTTATTTAGTTGTAAATAATAAATAATAGTAAAAATAAAATATGGCTTGGAAAAATGTAAACCAGCTGTCCTTTACTTGTGATGGGCAGCTATATTTGAAACTTGAAGTTCCAAAATCAGATTGTATTTACCCACTAAAATCAAAGTACTTGATAGAGACGATACTGTTGCTCTAATTACAACAATTAGAGTGCTGCTGAGTATAAAGGAGAAGTAAAAAGACCACCCTGGATCCATCAGTTCTTTTACTGAAGACAGATTTGGTTTGCTAAATAGCATTTTTCTCTGTGTACACAGCTTAAGAGGACACCCCAGACTACTAATCGTGTTTCCAGAGAGTCTTAAATAACAATAATAGAGGGGATGGTTTAGGCATCTTTGTATCTGTCTTCTGAGTATCCTATATGTGGCTGCTGACTCACTGTGTTTTCCATTCATTCAAAAGTAAATGCGCAACTGGCTTGTTTGAGGTCAGTGTGGGCTGTGTGGACAGAAAAGTAAAGCATAGACTATGCTGTGTGTAGGGGTTTGAGGGGGGCTCCTGATTTCAGTTTCTTAACAGGATGTGCTTTGGTCCACTTGTGATCTGTGACTAAGTGCATTTCCTCTAAATGGTGTTTTCAAAATGTCATGTAAGGCAAGATTACAAAAAGAGTGCCTAGCAGCTGAACGATGTGCAAACACAGTGAGACCTCATGCTTTTGTGTAACACTGCTTTATCTTCTGTGTGTATTTGTGTATGAATGTGCGTATTAAAAGGTGCGGTCTAAAAGCACTCCCACGCTCTAAAATGATAAAAGTGAGGAGTAATTTATGTTGTGCATAGATTTTAATTACATTGGAAATAGAATAGCGAAGCAAGGCTCTGTAATTTTGCTCCTCTTAGGCACTAATGCACCCAGCTGCCCATTTACTCAGCTTTATCGGCTTCCACCTCAAACATCAATAAAGCGTCCTTCAATTGTGCTGCTTCCCAGTCTTCCCACCGTTTCAAAAACAATCGAAGACAATCGCAACCCCGGTCACCCCTCTCTCCCAGACAAAGCCACCTGTAAAAGTGATCCGGCCCTCGCCCGCCACACTATCGATCAAAAACACAACAACACAGGTGTGGGCGAACTGGAAGTTGTTTAACAATGGAAATTTTTTCCCCCTAAGACTCATGGGGGCAGCAGGGTGGACAGCGGAAAATCTGGTCCTCACACGCTAGTAGGCTAAGCTAACGTGCCTCCCCCTATTTATTTCCAGGTATCTTTTACACAGCAGCAATTGTGGGCCCTGCAGCCGGATACCTGCTGGGTGGCTTCTTCCTCAACATGTACACGGAGATCGGCCAACCGTGAGTCCCTCAACATCCCTCCTCCTGTTCAGTCTTGGGGGCCAGAGGGGTTTTAATAAGGGTTCAGCGAGGTCATGGTGGTGTCAGATGAAAAATAGACATGACATTGTTTCTCCACAAAGAGGATTTTCACAGATTTTTTTCAACAACTCTGTGTAATTCCTTTTTTATGTAAGCAAAGTCATTTGGAGTGGTTTGATGTGAAAGACCTCATTTAGAGAAACTTTTTATGCATTAAGCTCAGCAGACTGTTACTTCTGAGCCAAATAGCTGAACAAATGTAACTTTTTAGCAAATCACATTTGCAAAGCTATGTATTTATTTATGTGTTTATTTTAACAGTTATATTATTTGTCTATTTAGTCCAAATTGCTTCATGGGCATATACATACACATAGTGATCCTCTTTACATTTAAGCTTCACTCAAATTACTGAGCCAAACCAGTGAAAGACATACAGGAGGTTGTACTTTAAATATCCAAAAATTATCCCCAGTGTAGAACTAGGAGTATTTATAATGATGCCTTTGGCACAGTCAAGTGTTTAAAGCAAAAAAGGGCAATTTCTTTACATTCAAATAAATATCTTAAACTAAAAGAATTCTATTGACAACAAACAGTAACACAAAGATTATATTTCTTTGAGATAAGCAGTATATTAAAGCTTGAAATTTTAAAAATGTATTTGTCATGTAGAGTTGTGCTGATAACTGTAGCGTTGGGCTAATAAAGTAGTTGGTCTTATTGGGGCCAAAAATACAAAATACAGTCTCACAATCAATACCTGAGTAATGTAGCAAGAGATCAAGGGAGAAAAAACCTTTCTTTAGAAAATAGGGTCATATAGTGGTTGGAAAAACATCCAGCCGTACAAGCTTACAATCTAGTTTCTACTGATCAACAGCTGAATGTTCCTTCACAACATTTCCCCATTAAACATTAAATACGCACTGATTCACATGCCAGTTAAGATGAATGGCACCTGTCTCACAGGTAGCAGTCTACAATAGTTTAGTTGTCTGAGGTATCACTTTCCCTTTTCCTCTCCCTTTATTGACACAGTTGTTGGCCTGCATGAAATAACACTCTGTCCATTCTTCCAGAACTGAACTGACTCCAGAGAATCCACTGTGGGTGGGGGCATGGTGGATCGGTTTCCTGGCTGGAGGGGCTGCCGCTCTGTTCACTGCTCTCCCCATCCTGGGCTACCCCCGCCAGCTACCAGGTACAGTTCATCTACATAACACAAAAAAAACCACTAAGAACTAGGGTTAAGTATTTAAAATCTGTGTAACCAAATGCCTTAATGCCACAGAGTCCTTAAAAAATCCTGTTGTTCTGTATCAAATTTCAATGCTTAGGTAATCTTAGAAGTGTATGTGAGATAAAATGCTTTTTCCAATAACTACACAGCATAACATACTAAATGATCAATGCTAGCACTTCTTAAATGGAATATTCTGCTGCAATATACACTACTCTGTATATCAGAGACCACCCTTTATGTATTACATTTTCAAACAAAATATTAGAATTTCAAACAAAAAAATTTTACTTTTTCAGGGGATATTTCAGAGGAGATCAGATATAAGAAAATCCACCTGCATAAGAAAGGGAAAAGCAAAGAAAAGGAAAAAAAAGTTATTAAATGCTACACAAATGCACAAGACCTCGTAGACCACCAAAGCTGCCACCATCAAATAAACAGTACTTAAGGCTTTCATCTTCGAAAAGAAAATAAAGCTCCACTCGTCCTTCAGATCTACTACAATCACTCCATGTGTAGCTGCCAAAAGGTCACTAAAGAGAAAACAGAACAGAAAAAAAACCCAAATCAAACAAAGAAGCTGCCAGTGTTTTAAGAATTAAACGTGTTTGGGATTTCTTTGGTTGTTAGAAATAGAATATGCAACAGAAAACTTTTTCAAATAAAGAATATATTTCTGCTCTTGTCTGATGCTGAAAATGAATAATGATTATTTGACTAATGAAATGAATGCAGGGCAGTCTCCGACTTTTTCAACAATACTATTTTAATTCAGTGTTTTTTTATTTAACCCTTTCACAAATCCAGACCTACCAGAGGAATTCGAACACAGTATAAGAATGTTTGGTTTCAAACAACGACGCAAGGCAGCCCTGTCTGAAATTTATCTTAAAAAATCCTAAAATGCAACCAGAATAGGTCTTGTTGACCTGATTGACACCACAGTATTATAAATATCCTAACTGACCCCACACATGACGTTTTTCGCTGGCAGTTTTGTCTTTGTTCATTGTTAGTCATCAAATCCCCACACTACACAATAGTGTACTGAATGAAAGTCCACACACTTTCAGATTATGGACACAAACTGGAGTCCCGACCCACGGTTCTGATTCTTCTCAGGAGTTTCTTGTGAACAGCTACATCGCAGGAGTTCTTGCAAAATGATGTGACTTCAGATAAAACAAAACATGGGCTATCGCTATGCTGTACAGAATAAGCCAAGCAGTCGCTCCTGTTTTACACATTCTCAGCTACTGATGCTGTTACCACAACCCAACAAGTGTTTTCTGCATCCTTGTACTTGAGTTAAGTTCTTAATTTAGCCACCGTGCTTTAAGTTTCTTCCGTACACAATGAACTATTCCTGTTAGCTCGACTCTCATTGGTTTACAGTGGTTGTGGTTGACTTAATGCGGCCCTGGGCAGGGCTGATTTAATGTGGTGAGTGCTGGATGTAAAACAGTGCAAGCTGGTTAGAAATTTTGGGCGACTTCCGCTTGGGATGGGAGAACATCACATGGCATTAAACAAGTCAAATACAAACACAGCCAGACGTCAGATTTGCGTTTTAGGCTAGAGAATCAAATGCTCTAATTGCTAGCTTATAATAAGTGCTCTGTGTTGCACACGGCTGCAGGTTTCACTCTCAGCCCCAACTATTTACATGTTTTAAGTCTCCCTTAAGGCGTTCCCAGCCTTCTCCAAGGGGGCCCCACCCTGGCTGCACTGCATAGCCATGCCTTCCAGATATCCATGGCCAATTGAGCCAGTAACAGGATGTGGCGGGTGGGGAGGTGGGGGCAGTCACTGGTTTAAATATGAATGGTAAAGCTCTTAAAACCCAACATGGCATCTGTTTGCCAGAGTGTGAAAATGGTCACAGCATTTGTTTCTACATAAAAACAGAATCAAACGAAAAATGTTGGTAGTGTTTGTGTTGGTATAAACAGAAAGCTGGTGTAAATTATATCCCAAATATGTTAATAAAAAGTTTTTCTGACTCCTCTGCTAAGGGGCAGTATGCAACATGCTAATCAATGTATCATTTGTATTCCTCTCACCCCACACACACAGGTTCTCAGCGCTACGTGGCCATGCGCGTCTCAGAGGCTCATCAGCTGAAGGACGGCAGTCAAGTTACTGCCGCCGACCCTCAGTTTGGAAAGACGGTGAAGGACATGCCGAGGTATGAGCACTTTGTCTTCACTTTAAAAGTGAAAGTGTAGGAAAGATGGAGCACCTGTTAACACCACTGAGAGAGAGAGTGAGCGAGAGAGAGATAGAGAAGGATAAACATAGCTTAAGAGCCATGGGGAGCAAGGGAATAGAATCGGGGGGAGCTGTAAAGGACAATTTGGGAATAACGTACTTCAGAGAAACTGATAGGACAGCAGAAGGTGATACCACACACAGGGCAGATGGTGAAGCACAATACAGCCATTTAGAAATAAGCTTGTTTGATCATGCTCAGAAAGAGTTTTTGACAAAGTATGAGTCTGTTCTTCTCCTCTGAGGCTGTATGACACGCTGCTGTGTTCTGGCGTGCTTTCATGTTTTGCTTCAATCACTTGCTTGTCAGTGCAGTTAAACTGAGTGGAGTAAAAGCTGGGTCTGAGCTGACTGCTTGAAAAACAGAATGATCACTGAGGACTGGCCTAAGCGGACATTGCGACGATAAACACAGTCTGGATAAGGTTAAGGTTTTAATAGGCTTTAGGCTTTAGTTAAGTGTGGTCCATGGGCCATGGCCTGAGTTACTGTGGTAACGGGGATTACTGAAAAAAGGCCAGGCAGCAGCTTTTAAATCAGGTTATATAACCCGGCAGAGTAAATGCATCATTATGTAACTTTCACTTATACTTGAAAGAAAAGAAAATACTAGTTTTAAATGCCTCAAACTTGAAGTCCTTAAAGTCTTTTTTCAAACTTCTTGTACATGTTGTTTATGTATATTTCTGTCTCTGTAGGTCAGTGTTGCTGTTGCTGAAGAACCCTACATTTATTTTTCTGTGTCTGGCTGGTGCTACAGAGGCCACTCTCATAGCTGGGATGTCCACATTCGGGCCCAAATTTCTGGAGTCCCAGTTCAGTCTGAGTGCCTCAGAGGCAGCCACTTGGTTTGGTAAGTCCGCCACACTCTTATGTTGAAAGTGTCTAGGGCTGGGTCAAGGCTGGGTAACTAGATATTGGTGATGATTAACAAGAGACCTGAGAAAGATGATAGTCAATGTTGATAAAATACAATTGCAAACTAGACAGAAAGCCAGACTAGGCAAAAATATATTTTTCAAACAGCTATACAATTATTAAGGTTGAATAACTTTTGACTACTTTTTACTATATTTGACTAAGTACTGGAGGTCAAATTGGTGTGGACTTGTTCCAAGAAAATATTGTATGATTATCATTGTTTGCACACATGATTGTTGTTTTCACATTAAAGATTCTGTGTAGAGTTTGCTTTCACACCTAATTTGTTTGCTAGAATTTGGGTTTTTGTGACACAGCTGTAGTGTAGGCATGGTTGACACAGCTGTAGTGTGAAAATGAGATGCTTAATCTGTGTGTATCACTGTCAAAGCAACAACGACGAACCTTACTTGGTTCCATAACCCGTGTCCCATGTGCATTGCATTGTTATCAATTATTGTACTACTATTACTGTGCTACAGGTCATGCTGTAGCAACTATACAAGTGTCTGTAGAGAGTTGGATGTTGAAACAGGAAGATTATGCGCCGACATGCTGCTGGAAGAAAACATGATGATGCTCATGTGTTAAATTCCCTTGTTTGATGTGAACCATCACAAAAGCGTGTTCCACCAGCAGAGTCAGGGTTCATTTGGAAGCTATATGAGACTTGCAATTTTTTGCTGGACCACCATCCATTTGCTTAGTGCACACTCGAGTGGAGTGTTCACACCTAACTCAGTATTTGAGCAAATATATGGGTTTCTTTCACCCAAATTTTATTACATGAGCTTTGTTTCATGCAGACGTATCTGATAAATTAACTGGAGTCTTCAGTTCTAAAGTTTGGTGCAGTTTACTTTAGGATTTTTTTTGTTTGTTTTATTTTTTATGATGGTTCAAATTAAACGAGAGAATTCAACATAAAAATGTGATTACTCAGCGCGCATAATGTTCAGGTAAACTGCCTGATTCTTGCAGCTCTGCTAATAACTGAAAACAAGCAATAAACAAAAAAAAAAACCATGTTAATTTGATACATAGACAAAGGACCTTTTTTGCTGGGCCAGTCATCAGACCTGATGAGCTGAATTTAAACTGATGCAGAATTAAACCAACCAAGCATAAATAAGCAGAGACACAGTGAAGTTTAGTTTGATTTTCCTGATTGTAATGCATGCAGATGTTAAATATCTTTATTTTAATGCACCAGCAATAGTGAGCTGTATTCTGTATTTTATGCAATGATGGGCTGTGGAGTTCTGTTACAATTACTGAAAAAAGTCAGATTGCAGATGTATTATAAAATATGACCCAGAAACAGTGACACATTAAAGCCACTCTGGCACACCAAGCCTGATTTTTCAGGTGGCGAAAGCGAAACTACTCCCTTTCTTTAATTTTTTCAAACTATCCTGATGATTTCAGTCCACCAGTCAGTGATGTGTCTATGGTTAGCATATGCCGGTTTAAAGGTTTAAAGTTTCGTTATTTATGAGCAGACAGCACAAGGTCTCAAACCATGCAGCATTATGATGAGTAATGTCCTGAATATTAACACCACACCCATACACTCCTCAAAGCATTAGAGGAATTCAAGCAGAAAAAAAATGATGCGACTACTAAAACACACACACACTATGTTTGCACATCTACATATAAACATGTAGCAATCAACGATGCCAAACGCACTCCCTGTATCACTCTTGCTTCCTCCTAAGGTTACATGGTGGTGCCTGCTGGTGGGGGTGGTACCTTCCTGGGTGGCTACATTGTGAAGAAGTTGAACCTGCGCTGCAGAGGCATCATTCGCTTCTGCATGCTATGTGCTGTTATCAGTTTGCTGGCCATCTTCATCTTTCTCCTGCACTGCCCTAATGTGCCCATGGCCGGAGTGACCGCGGCCTACCACAACAGCCCCCTCCACTTGCAGCCAAACAGCAACAGGTACTAACAGCGAAAGCACAGAAAAACACCACAGCCAGTTATACTGGATTAGGGCCCGGCGGATATGTTGGTTGGCAGAGAATTGACAGTAATTATTTGGCTATTCACAACTGACAAATCAGTAAAGCACTGTTTAAAAATCAAGAATAAAATTGAAATGTAAAACTGCTTTAGTGATCCTATCAGTTATTTAATTGTTTGAATCCTCATTTGTCATCCTTCCTAGAACTTCCAATACTGCTATTCTCTTGGTGCTTAATTAGGGGTAAAACAAACAGAGTGCTGAAGCTTCTGTTTCTGTTTTTTATCTTCTTATTCAGAGTCTGACTGAATATGCATCAATATGAATCTACGACTTAATCCTGGGATTTTGAGCCAATCCTTACAAATCAATACGGCTGCCAAATGCTAATTAATTAGGATTGACCAATGAGCAGTCATTGGTCACTGATTTAGATGCAGCTGTGGAGACAAAGATGCAGACTGTCCATTTAATGAGCTCCACTTACCAAATAGGAGCACTTTGTAGTTCATTTGTTTTTCTGCATACTTTATTTTTCCACCTTTAATCCGTTCATCAATGATCAGAACCCCTTATAAGACCACCACTGCTGGTACATCTACACAGTGGACCAGCAAGGTAGCTGTGTCTAATATAGGGGACTGTGAGTGGACAAATTCCAGCAGTAGGCTGTGTCTGGTCCACTTGTAGTGCAGTGCATCGGTAATACTTGCTATGTGGTGGTCCTGATTATTGAAGAAAAGAAGAAGGGGGGATAATAAAAGAGAAACAAATGGACTACAGTCTAGTTGTATAAGTGTTCCCATATGATAATTTGAGCTGAGAAAAATAGACAGTGAGTAAACAAAAAGATGTAGACAGAGAACAGGGCATAGAGGTGTCAAGTAACAATTTACAAATACTTTGTTACCTCACTTAAGTAGAATTTTAAGTTATTTATACTTTACTGGAGTAATTATTTTTCAGACTCTCTGAAGATGAAGATTTTGAGCCAATCCTTACAAATCAATACGGCTGCCAAATGCTAATTAATCTTTCTGGATACTAAAACAAAATACTAAAGACTTAGATTCTGATATATCTTCACAGGCAAATGAAATTCTGAAGTGTTGACTATTGTCTGTAAATATTCTAAGTAAATAATTATTTAAAAAGTATTGACTTGTTTGCCTAGCTGAATTAAAATTCAAAACACTTGTATAGACTGATGCTCTAATTCAATATTTGATCTAGTTTTGTTTTTCAGGGGTCACTACAGCACACAGAGGCTAAACATCATAAAGGAAATCAGTATATATTATGTATATCGTCACTGTCCAATAAAAAACAAGTATCAGGAGAGCAGATTTTTTTCCAAGCTGTTTTGGAGTGGGTCTATTGGTCCATTAATCATGAAATCAGTCATGGTTTTTAGATGATACAGAAAATTTTAAATCAACAAAAATGGAGATACATGTTTTTCATTGGACAGCGATAATATATCAACTATATATTAAGTATGAGTATTTCACGATTTAGGCTTTTTATGCTGAACCACATTGCAATTACAATTCATGTCAGAATTTGAACTGTTTTAAAGTATTTTAAATTGTTTGTTGACTGCCTATTACCAGGAAAGGGTTAATTTCATTTAAACTGGACAAACATCTGCTTTGAACATTTCTCATCAAGAATCTTAATAAACAGAGGATACCTTTAAAACTGAATAAACATGCTGAGGGGTTTATGGGATGAATATATTTCCATCAAGTGGTAGATGGATGGATGAACCACAGGGTTCTGTGACTACAGGATTACAGCTACGGGCATTACCCGCTCCTGCAGCAGGCCTACAGTGTATTCTGCTCTGTGTATCTCAACACTCCTGTTTACCTATATTGGTATTATTATTAGTAGTATTATTATTGGCAGTGGTCATAAGCTGGGTATTTTTTCTACTTTTCCTGCAGCGTTTGAATAAAGTGTTCTTCACACTGACAGCTTGCCATGTCTAACAGATGTGGAATGCCTACCCTGTAAGGAGTGTTTGTGAAAAAGGGCTGTCCACATGAAAGTACTGCTCCAGGCCTATGAATTAAAGTATCAGGAGGATATAAAAACAGGCAGCAGTACTAAGCAGCAGCAAATACCCTGCGTGTTCTGCGTGTCTTCACAAACGCTCATACTGCCCTAAGAGAAAAAACAATAATATTCCCATTTTCTACTTTTCTTTCAGTTCTGTTGTTGGTGGGAATCTGACAGTGGGCTGTAATGCAGACTGTCATTGTGCGAAGGAGCACTATAACCCTGTGTGTGGAGCTGATGGGGTGATGTACTACTCCCCGTGCCACGCTGGCTGCAGCACTATCAATCGCACCCACAGCCTTGGTGGCAGACAGGTACCTCATACACTCAGCACAGTCAACACAGTTTATATAGTCTGGATTAGCATTATGATAATCTGTCTGTAACATGAACACAAAACCAAAAGAAAACACTTAAGAATGAGAGAACTAATGTCCCCCATCATGATTTCTAATTCTAATGCAGCTGTGCATTAGTGTTAAAAAGACACAATATATCAACAAAAATAACAATTCCTAGAAATACTGAAAAGGTATATTGAAGGATGTAACTATGGCAACAATATTCATGATCATCAGGTTCAGGCTCACCAACCATGCGATATTAGGCCATAAAACTTTTTATGTCATATCCAGGTTATATTAGCTAAAGACTCAACAAAGCCACACTCCCCCTAAATGTTCCGCCTCTTCTTTTTTTTTAAAGACTGAGGAAGGATAAGTTAGTTGAAGACACGGAAATTATTAACAACATTTGCATAAAGAGCAGTCATTGGTCACTGATTTAGATGCAGCTGTGGAGACAAAGATGCAGACTGTCCATTTAATGAGCTCCACTTACCAAATAGGAGCACTTTGTAGTTCATTTGTTTTTCTGCATACTTTATTTTTCCACCTTTAATCCGTTCATCAATGATCAGAACCCCTTATAAGACCACCACTGCTGGTACATCTACACAGTGGACCAGCAAGGTAGCTGTGTCTAATATAGGGGACTGTGAGTGGACAAATTCCAGCAGTAGGCTGTGTCTGGTCCACTTGTAGTGCAGTGCATCGGTAATACTTGCTATGTGGTGGTCCTGATTATTGAAGAAAAAGAAGAAGGGGGGATAATAAAAGAGAAACAAATGGACTACAGTCTAGTTGTATAAGTGTTCCCATATGATAATTTGAGCTGAGAAAATAGACAGTGAGTAAACAAAAAGATGTAGACAGAGAACAGGGCATAGAGGTGTCAAGTAACAATTTACAAATACTTTGTTACCTCACTTAAGTAGAATTTTAAGTTATTTATACTTTACTGGAGTAATTATTTTTCAGATGACTTTTTATTTCTACCTCTTACATTTTCACACCATTATCTGTACTTTCTACTCCTTACATTTTAAACATAGCCTCGTTACTCCTGTTTCATTCTCGGTTTGTTTTCATTCAGGCACATTTACATTCCAATAAAGGTTATTGATAACATGCCTTTGGACTTTGACTTTTTGCACCATTACAATGAAACACATGTTAATGCTCAGTAGTACACATATATAGTTCCTTTTTTGCATTTTCAATGGGCATATATGCGGCTGAAACAGGAAGCCTAGCACATCCCAAATTTATCAACATTAACATTTTAATATAACATTATAGTCATATATTTTTTGTGGAGGTGGGGTAATGCACTATAGGCCCCTGTGGTGCGGCCTAAGCTTTTATACTTTAAGTAGTTCTGAAAGCAATACTTTTTTCTTGAGTAAAAAGCTTGAGTTGATACTTCAACTTCTACAGAAGAATTTTTAAACCCTAGTATCTATACTTCTACCTGAGTAATAATGGTGAATCCGTTTGACACCTTTGGTAGGGTGTGACAATCCTAAACTTGGACCCTTAATTTAGCAGTGGAATATAAACTTTGCCATTCTTTTAGTTCTACAGATAAACTGATTATGAAAATGAGGATATACGCTTGAACTTTCTTCACAAAATGTTTGTAGAAGTGATCGAAATTTGTTAAAAATTAAATAAATACCTAAATACCTAAGTTTACAATGAAGGTCCTACAGTTCTTTTGTTTTCTGTCAGAATTCACAGCTTTGAACAGTAAAAAAATAAATAAAAAAGAAAACGTGTTCCAGCAGTGACCGTTCTTAATTTCACACTCTGATTTTGGGGCACATTAACTTTAAAATGGAATTGCTTACCATGAGGGGCACGGTTGCAGTCTTACTTCCTGCTCTAAAATGCAGCAGTGTGCCTAAAATAAGGCTCGATAGTGAAAACATGAAAAATATACAAAGAATATACTTTCAGAATAAAGTCTTGTATCCCAAAAAAGAATAACTTTACAGGAGGACAAAAACACTTTTAATTCATGTCAATGTAACTACACTTTCTTTCCAAGTAATCTTAAGCTATGTCTTTGGTCTCTTCATCATGAAATGAACAGTGTAAAGGACAATTTTCAAACTAAAGACGCAAGGTTTTGGTCTCACAGTAGTCATAAGTAGGTATTATGTTCTCCAAGCTGAATTTTAAAGGTTAGGGTCTGGGACACACATTCGATAGAAAGTACCCCATAAATTATGCTTTTGTATATATTTAGTGTACTGTTGACATAAGTCTTGCAAATATCTCAAGTCTGATTAATTAATTGTACATTTTAAATAGTTTCTTAAAACCGCAGTGTGAACTGATTGGGTAGAATGCTCCTTATACACTGCTTCATGTTAAAAAGTGTGTGTACATGTGTGTGTGTATGTGAATGTATGCGTGTGTTTGTGTGTGTAGGTGTTTACAGGCTGCAGTTGTGTGTTCGGGAACATGTCTCTGCGTGTGAAGGACGTGGCTGTAGCAGGAAAGTGTAACTCTTCCTGTAATCACATGCCAGCCTTCCTAAGCTTCCTCTTCATTATCATCTCCTTCACCTTCCTATGCAGCATCCCTGCTCTCACAGCCACGCTCAGGTAAGTTCAGGAAGTTCATCATCACGGCATTGTGCGCTGTATGTTTTTCAGGCCTCTCAGTCGAGCTCAGGATCTCTCCGTCTCCCCCTTTAGGTGTGTTCCTGACAGCCAGAGGTCTTTTGGACTGGGCATTCAGTGGATTGTGGTGCGGACACTGGGTACGTTCTAATCGGTCCATGTTTCCTCGCTCTTATTGTGAGCTGTATAAATATCTCACATTCAAAGAACTAGTAGTTGTTGTCTAACCTTTTAGCTGGTCTGTAATACTCATGTGCTGCAGGTGGCATCCCGGGCCCGATAGCGTTTGGTTCAGTGATCGACATCTCATGCCTGCTGTGGCAGGACCAGTGTGGAGAACAAGGGTCCTGTTACCTCTATCAGAACTCCGCCATGAGTCAATACACCCTCGTCGCTGGCATCATTTACAAGGTAGCACAAGACATTCTGAGGCTCACTAACATACAGGTTGCATCATTTTTTACAGCAGCTGTTGGATAGGGCACAATCCCCTTTCAAACAAACTTAAAATACCACCAGCGTTGTAGAGTATTATGGGGTGGGTGGGTTGTAAGTGTGATAAAAGCATTTTTGCAGTGTTGTCCTGCATTATTTCTGAATAAATAAATAAATAAATAAATAAAAACTATGAATAGGTCAGGGGTGTCCAAACTTTTTTCAAAGGGGCCCAAATTGGACAATATCGAAATACCTAAGGGCCAGTCTCTCTTTTCATAAATCATATATAACACTGCATTCAAAATATGAAAAAACACACAAATGTACAGAATTATGAATAATTATTTAACTAATGAATTAAATTTTAAGCAGAATATCAACAGAGCAAAACTTAGGCTGAACATGTACTGAACAACATCTCTACATCATGTATCTTCAGTGTTTCTAATGTAGACTGTATATCACTGTATTAACAAACTTATGGCACTCAATAACAGCAAGTTTTATATTTCTTTGTTTTCTTCATTACCCCAGTAGTCTCTTGATATAAGAGACATACACATTTGCAGCATCTCTCTAAAAATATTCTGACGTCCATCTCTCTTAAAATGACCGCTTCTCACTGTCAACTGTAGCTGTCACTTCTTGTCGTTCCATAAATCCAGGATGCACAGTCAGAAAATAATGGCTTTTAAGTTCAGATAGCTTCGATTGCTAACACAGCGGTGAAACGTACTTTGCATGTATAAGTACTGCTGCCACCATCAGGCGAAAGGAAAAATCGCAAAGTACCAGAAATGTATTCTTAGAAATCTTTCTGTGGGCTGCATTTGGCCCCGCAGGCCGGACTGAAATAGGTAAACACAGTGCATGAGTTTCAAGGCATTATTCAATAAATGCCAAACATTTGAAACCATTGTTCTTAATGAAGGTACAACCACACTCTGATCACTCTGAGCAATGTTCAGTTGATTAGCATGTCACTCAGTATTCTGCCAGCCATATTCAGATCACAGAAAGCTGAAAGTTTAAACAGAGAAAAGCAGTCAGTCTTTTAGATGAATAGAGGAAGGTCTTCTACCTCAGCTAACATTACAGCCCCGTCCTTTTCAACTCCTATCTTTCAACTTGACAACATGACTACAGATTCATTCATTCATTCATTCGTTAGTAGTTTGAATATTACCTTACTAAATTTGTTTACGTCTAAAAATGCACAAATATTCAGTAAATATATTCAGTGTTTATGTATTCTTATGATGTTTATGTCTTGAACATGTGAACAAAGTACAACACATTTAATTTCATGAATTGTAATTCATGGCTGTCATTACATAAAAAACTAAATATAGGCTTAAAACAAAGATGTAAACATAAGGGTAAATAAAAGCCTGCACTTTTAATGTGATCTTTATTGTTCAAGCAGCAAAACAGGTGATTAAATGAGTGTAATACCTGTAGAATTTGGTTGCAATTTGCAAGAATTATTAAAATGTATATCTGTTTAGATCTGCTCAACAGTTCCACAGCACAAACGCTGCATGTGAATGGCTGTTGTGTGCAAACTAGCAGTTTCACATCACGCAGAGACAGTCAGATTATGGAAGCACCAGCTGTGTCATTGATTTTCTATCTCTGACTGTGCTCAAGCAACAACAAAGGCAGTAGGTCATTGAATTAGACACAAAGACATTTCTGTTAAGAGTTAGTGCTTCTGTTCGCTGCTGTACACTGCAACGAAGATCTGAACACATCACACTTCAACTTCAGCCAGAATCACTTTATTTTATTATGTATGTAGTGTGATATTAAGCAGCAGTTCTTTTTATATTGTAAACAGCACAGTAGCCTGCTCTTTTCTCTTGGTTTGGAATGTGGGTTACGACCCACAAGAACTGCTACCAATAAAGCAAAATGTCTAAGTCTGCAATTTCTTGGAAAATAAGGCAGACATCTACGAACACTGAAGATCTGATTTTGGATTAAAGTTGAAGGAGAAAAATAAACAAACTAAGAAACATCAAGGGGAAGGCTTGACTGGCTCCAAAGAGCAAAGGAAATCAAAAACTTACCCTAGAAAACAAAACTCCATGCAAAATGTCAGAGACAAAAGAGAGGACTCAAAAGAAGTCCCAAAGAGACAGACTCTTAGGGACAAGGACCTTGAGAGGAGAATACTCAAGGGGCTTACCAAATTACTAAGCCAGTCTGAAAAGACAACTCAAGAGCTGTGAAAAGCTCTCTCTAGGGCGACACAGGTGACACTGGTTGATCTCTAGGGAGGTGCACTCTGCCTCCCTCTGGTGGCTGGTGGTGGTCTATCATGCGGGCTAGCTGTAGGACAAAACTCCTACATAACTGGTTATTATAGACATTATTTATTAATGATAAAGAGTCTTCTGCTCGTCAAACAGGGACTGCAAAATATCTTTTGGACCACCAATCTATGTTTTTGCACTTTCATTATTTCTTACATTTCATTATTCAATACTTACTCCCCCTCTGTCTGTTGGTCTCCTTTTGTCTCTCTCTCAGGTTTTAGGCACTATGTTCTTCCTGCTGGCGAGTGTGTTATACCAGCCACCTCCGGAGTCTCCCCAGAGCAGCTGTGAGAGCACAGACCAGGGGGCAGGAGACAGTGGGGGGGAAAACGGAGACTTTCCTATTAAAGATCTCCCCCCTGAGATCATAGCCAACGTACATGCGAAGTTGTGACCTCCGACTCCAAAAACACGCACATGAGCCCGCTCACCTCTGCTCACTTCACCCCACCTGTGAGAGTGTGTGCAAATGTGTGTTGTCCATCAGCTTCATTACAAGCTCAGATACAACTAATTACACAGAGTTCCATGTTCCATCCTCCCTGTGATCGTGCACCATTCGGACCAGCGCACCAGCTGTCGCATACACACCTGCTGTGTGGCAGCCTTAAGTTCCCCACCCTGCTGCTACCTGACCAACATGACCAAAGCATGTCTGAAGATAAGCCAGAGGTCGAAGGTCTCAGTGGGGTCTACTGGCAGGAAACATGCTGGTGTTAATCGTGACACTTTGAGCTTTGAAAGACTGATCTCCTTCAAAGAACTGGTGATGCACATTGGGAGATGCAAAAGGAAAGGTTTTACATGGATTATGCACTAAATGTTCAAGTTGAAACATACAGGACCAGAGTTGAGGGTGAATTAAAGCTGCAGTCAGTACCTTTTCTTTTTGAGACCCTAAAGCAGCGGTCGCCAACCCTCCTCCTAGTAGTCTACCTTGCACACTTCCACGACCAACCGTAATCAGTTACACCATATTTGTCTACTTATAGCTTTTAGAAGGTCTTGAGTAGCTAAATGAGATTTATTAGATTACATTTACATTTATTGTTCAATTCTCATAGTTCTTGCTGAAATTCAATCTTTGATTTGGCATTGCAGATGTTTGAGGTTGCTTGTGAACCACCCAGAAAAATGTCAATGTCACATGAATGAACCATGATCATCTTAATTAACAACATAAAACGAACTGAAAGCAGCCTTCATCATAATGACCATATGCTCTCTGTTCATTGTTAGAATGAGTGACACAAAAAGATAAGACACACTGCTTTTGTAATGTTTGATGTTTGTAATGTTAACTTCAATATAGTGCAGAAACACACAAATTCCAATCTGACCTCCAATTTTCTCGTCAAGAATTAGACATTAATCTACAGTTAGTTTTGGAGATTTCACCTCCTGCCACATCTCTGGCATTCATGTTGGAAGAGGGGATGAAGGGAATTCAGGTAGTACAAGAGGCACCAAGTTCAGGACCTATAACAAATAACATATTATTGGTTAGTTATATGTTTCCCAACCGCACAGTGCCCAGTGTAATCAAAGATCAGAAGGCAAACGTCGCTGCATTGTGATCCGAGAAAGAAGAATTTTGTTTTAGAACGATACACCTTATATACCCTGAGCTTGGGTATGCCAAAAAATAGGTTATTAAAAACATATGATCACTTACTGACCTTGACAAACAGGGGAATGTGGTCAATTTGGATATCAGCTTGATTTTAGTGTGGCATTACCCTAAATCAGACTAAACAAGACTAAACAGAAAATGAATCAGTTTGAATTTAAAAAGGTCAGATTTGTTCCACTTTGTGAACGTGGTCTTATCTTAGGGTTGGAAGTGAAACCTGCAGGGAGGGGTGCTGGTGACCACTGCCCTAAAAGTGCTTCTGCGAAAAAACTGAAGCTTTCAAATGAGCACAAAGAGTTTTTGCATGCACACTAGATACGTTTCTGGGCTTCTGCATGCAAGCTAAAAACCCCAGAATCCACATCCAAAAGTTTCTCGTCCACAGGCTAAATTTTTCACACAGACGCAAAAACCTTGTGCACATGCAAATGGTTCTTGTGCACATGCAAACATTTTTAGTGCTTGCCTGAAAGTTTCAGAATGTACTTATTTTTGCAAAGGTTCCTTTAGGGACTCGCTACAAAAGCAAGCCACAGTTTTAACAGCCTGGAATACTGCGGCTGACTTGCCTCTTGATATTTGTCATGCAGTGTCATTTTTAAGGTTGCAATGGCCATTATTCTTACACAAGTTTAATCACATGTTTAATCACATGTAATGTAGCTGTAATGCTTACTGATTGCAGTTTTAAAGACACCGCATCTTTCAAAGCTTATCAGTCCTATTAAAAGATATTTATTACTATTTACACATTCAAAGAATTCTCTTATACTTTACTAGAAAAGCCTGTCCTATTTAAAAGCACTTAATATTTACATACAAAGATATTAATACAGCACTAATGATATTTAAATGAGACTGGGAAATGATGAAATACAGTACAGTAAGTAAATTGCCGCTCAAACACACAAACAAGAGTCATTTTTTATAATGAAGTTCTTGCGGGTTGCAAGAACAAGCTAGTGATGATAGGCAGTGCCTTACTAGACTACAACACAAGTTATCAAATTAATCACACGATGATATAATGATCCTGCTCAGCTTTGAGTCTTAACCCCACACTTTCTAATTGCACTTTAAAACAAAGTCACAGCTGACCATATATTTCAGCTAAATGCTACAGTATTGAAGACCGCATATAAGACATTCAGTCAGTTTAGTGTTTACTACTATGCCACACGACTCTTAATCATGAAATATCATTGCTTACTTCCTATCACAAACTAAAAAGTACAAATAAGACATATAATTCTTATATTTTAGTTATACTTTATAAAAAGATTTCCAGTTGTGCCAAAATACTGTACCTCAGGATTGCGCAGAGTGGCTTTATTGGTTTCTGGTATAAACAAGTAAAAAAAATTAAATCCAACAAGAACAAAAAAGGACCATAAATATGTTTGATATCAAATTATGTTTGCAGTTGTGGTGACTAAGATGCATTGCATTTATAAATTCATATTAATTAAGAGCACTTCAACCTGATGAATATTAGATGGCCAACAAGGATTGAAATTGACAATTTTATGAAAAATGTAGAACATCTGTCCCTACTAGAACATCTAGTCCCTACTAGAACATCTAGTCCCTACTAGAAAGACTGACCTACAAGTAATTAATTCCATAAAGTGTCTTGTCATATTTTTTCTCCCATTTGTTTATTTCAAGCACTTTTCTGTTGCATTCATATGAATCTATAAACAACCAAAATGCACTTAGCAAATGCCACTTTATTGAGCGTGTTATCGAGGTTCTATTTATTGGTTCTGTTTGTACCGCCCTACTTAGAAGTGTTTTTTTATTTGCACCTCTCTAAAGCTTTTCTGCTGAAATAATACATCTACTCAGATGCCTATGCTTTTGTGAAAAAAAGAAAAGAAAATCTGAAAGAATCGCATCCTCGCTGGGGTTAGTCCCTATTAAACAAATGCACTTCAATCTTTAAGGATTTGCACAACATCATTAAAAATGTGACATCAGCTAAGTGGGTGCAGTAGATTTCAGAAGCAGGTTTGTGTGTGTTGTTCAGAATGTCTATGATTTTTTTGGTTGGTTCTTTTTCCCCCCAGTGACTATGAGAAAGAACACCTGTTCTCATTGTGTTCCCTGTTAGCATTTATTCATGTGAAACCCAAAGTCTTTGTAATTGATGTTTGGTGTTTATTTGAATAGTGATGTCATATCATCACATTCTTTGCCAATTAAAATGAGGGGGGTGGGCAAGGTGGTGGGGGTTTACATTTCTGGTTTGGTACTTTTGTTTGGTATCTCTTTTATGATGCGAAAGTTTCAATAAGTGTTTTTTTAACAAGCAACTGCTGAATCCAAAATGACTGAGTCTGAGTCGTGATTAGTGTGTAAGAATAGTGTGTGTGTGTGTGTGTGTGTGTGTGTATTTTGTGTGCTTTGTTGGGCAGAAAAGTGGTCCTGACGAGCTAAAGCACTTAAACTGAACAAAACCCTTACAGGTGTTGACGCGACTCCCCATTGGCTTCTATTGTAAGAGTATTGTGAGTTGTTTTCTAAGTGCCGGGAACACTATTGTCAGCTGTGTGTTTGAATGTATTATACCAATATGGCAGACACAGATTGAAAACAGGTAACTGCAGACATTTTCTTAAGATTTTAAAGAAATTTGAGGTCACCGGTTTAAGGTAACCACTTTATAGTTCTATGATATTTACAGACTGTTGTTCACCTGTTTCACTGCATTCTTTGTTAGCTCCCTTTCCCTCTGTTCTTCAGTGGTTGGGACTCCTGTAGGACCATCAGAGAGCAGGTGTTATTGAGGTATTGAATCTAAAGTTAAAGTTAATCACCAGTTTGTGTTAGTCATCTTTTAATCCTTCATCAGAGCTCACAAAATGCACAAAAACAATACTCTAACATCACAAGAAGAGGTTTTTATGATTGGAAGTTTTGGTAAAGCAAGAATATCACTGAAGCTGAAATGTGAAAGAGGGAAATGGAAAAGAGGTTTTAAATAAACAATGGCATATGACCTGATCTGATTGCTTGAGTACAGCAAATACACAACAGCGAATTGTACAGCAAACCTTTCATCCATGTGGCCTGCTTGTACGACTCAATGCGCTTTTCTTACCTGTTGGCTCTGGATTGGAAACCATCAGCAAGTGGTCCAATCACAGCTTGTTGCAATTCAAAGGTTTCTTTCAAAATTCTGAAATGGCAAATCCAAAAGGTGATTAGAAAAATGGTTCTGCACCGTGTGCTCCCAGAAATGTATGATGCACTGTGTTTGTGTTTCCAGATGGAATGACATCTAAGTTGGCTTCCAACCTGAATTTTCAGTTCCACCTTAAATGGTGCAGCACCTAAATTCTGTTGCCATGTAATTTGGAATGGTACAATCCAATAAGATTCCAACTTCAGCTTCGCCAAGATAGACATCGTTGAGGTGGCACAGAGATTTCAGCCCTCATTACATGAACCATCACTCATCCTGTTTGGTGCCTCTGTGCTGCAAACAAAATCAGCCATAAAAAATCTCTCCCTAGCCGTAACGATGCTGCTCATAATCATGGCAGCCTACATTTTTCAGATAATTGTTGGGATGGGAAAACAACTTGCCATGTTTCCCACCAAACTTTTGTAAATGTGCATCACATTTGTAAAATGTTTGAATGGAACCTGGCTGCAGTGCCGACTATGATCTACCACTTTAATGATGGACCTGTGAGGATCCTGACCTTAGAAAGAGAGATGGACAGACTGACAAATAGCCAACATCCCAAAACAGTACCAAACAAGTGTGCAATCTGCATTTCTGTTCTGTTCCTGTTTTCAGCCTGGTTGACTCTGCTAATCAGCACCACAGCCTTTATTAGGGACCCTCTGGTGGCTGAAACAGATCACTACAGCCTGACAGAGAAGCTATGAGATACAGGAATGAACTTATGATGGTCTGTGTAAACACATTTTTGCAGTTACACTAGATCTGACAACACAAAGAGGATGAAGTGGATTTAAAAATGTTTACTGAACCTTTAAACATACAGATATTTGTAAGGATAAGGATGCTTAGTTGAACTGTTTATTTTAATGAAGTGAGTGTCAAAAAGGTAGCAATAATCCTGAATCCAGTTGTAAGTTGTAAAGTTAAATGTTTAGAACTGTTTGTCAGTCAAAAACTTTTTTAGTAAAGCTCAACATCCATTAACAGTGTAAACTCATTCCAAGGCAAGAGACACTGTTAAAGAAGAAAAGAAAAGAAGATGAATGGCAAGCTTTTAAGTTTCAAGGACAGTGCCTGAGAAAAACTGTTTCCATGGATACAACAGGTGCTGGGCACTAAGGACTGTGATACTGGGACACAAGGACAGAGCGAAAAATTACCTGAATAAATGGACAGAGTCGAGACCCATAATCATTAAAAAAAAAAAATTGGAAATTGACACAAGTGTCACGGTTTCGAGACATTCTTATGTGTTGAGACTTTTTTTTTACATGCCCTCATGGGTACCGCTACATCTTTTTCCCTCATTCTAGTTTCACAATCGATTTGCATGCACTTTTCTCTTGTTTTTTATTTATCACTCATATTCTTACTCTTGGGAGAGTCAAAACACTCTTAATAGTAGATTCTTAACTACCCCAGTTGCTTTAGACAGCGTCCTGTAACAACTGATGAAGGACTAAAGGATGACAAAGAGATGATAATACAGGAAGGTGATAACACATACTGTTTTTAACTTTAGATCTATAATGTGGACCAACAATCTATGTCTTTAGGATAGAACAATTTATGGATACAGTGTTTAAAAACTTCAGCAGTGCTTGAAAAGAAAAACTTTTCAGCTTTTCTTGTTGACGTTTCCTGGTTAGCATGTGCTTTTGACATACATCACTGCTAGGGCCTCTTATTTAAACATAAAATATGAAGTTTCACTCAGTTTCACTCTTCACTTATAGGAATTGCTAGGCCTGACAACAATTGTGATACAGCTTTATACCCTTGAAGTTCAAGCAATAAAGAAAGCAATAAAGGAACAGAAATGATAAGAAAACACTGGGTCATGTCTCTGTTATATCAATCCTGTCACCAGAGGTCACTACTACACTTTTTTTATCACCAGCCTGTTGCACAACCCTAACTTGAGTTTTCTTTTCTTTTTTGCTGTCCACATTTTGAAGTGAAAGGAAAAAGCAGTAATTCAGAGTTCAGACAACATAATTTTAGCTAATTACAGTCCAGTGTGTGCCCACTCCAACTATGCTTAATAACCAATAGCAGTTGCGCTTATGTAGATCTAATCTCACAGATCAGGCATGTTCTCATAACAGAAATATACATCTGGGGATGGCATTTGTTGCTGTACTCCCTCTCTAAAATTCTTCTAGTCTTGGCTCATTTAATGTCTAAAAAACAATCACTTCTGAAAAAGTTTTTGAAAATAGTATCATACACACAGACATTGTAATATTGTGGCAACTTGACTGTAAATATCAGAACTACCCCAATAATCCTATAGAACTGTGACCTGATTACCATTCAAGTCATATTTGAAAAAAAACCATTCAAATAGAGTTAAACGCTAAACTCCACTTCACTGTCCAAAGAGGACTGTCTTTGCTTTTCAGACCACATTGTGATAGTAACCATGGCAATATCTAGCAGCAAATATTTTTCCTGTTTCTTTGTAAGCTTTTATTTTCTGTGTCAGGTTTTAAAAGGTGCAAGATATTGGATGACGCATATTTGAATGGAAATGTAACTCTGCAGGTCATAGCCCATCTAGTGGTCTCAGGTGGAAGCAGCAGTGGGTCAGTAACAGCACTCTACAAGGAGCATTACATGTGTAAAATGATGTAACCCATCAAATTCACACTGCAAACAATAGAGGGCAACATATTACCAGAAAGTTGTGGTGTCCTCCGCCCCTATTGTATGAAATTCATAGTCCTCCTCACTGATAGCATAAAGGCTGTTCACGTACGAGACTAGAAGAATCATTGCAAGTTCAGCATCAGACTTCATTTCTTTACCCACCAAAAGCATCTTTAGTGGTGGAAAGCAATGCCAACTCTTGTTCCTTGTATTTCTATCACTTTTGTTTGCTGTCAAATGTGATCACAAAAACGTTTTTGAACTACTTTATTGCACTTTGCGCCCAAGGAAAAATATCAAATTAAGAGAAAAAAAAACATTAAAAGATGAAAACAAGTCAGTTTGAGCACGTGTTTATGAAAATTGGGCATGCAGTCCTTCTTCCTGTGCTCGAGAAATGTTAAAATGTGCAGGTTTATATTTTTTACCCCTTGTTTTTGCATATTCTAGTTTTGCCACTGATGTGACGCCATACCACAAAGCTTGAAGAGATAAGAAAGTGTAGTCAAAGCAGTGCTTCGTCCTTCTTCATCCTCTTACAATCAGTCAAAAAGATCAATGTTCTTTTAATTGAATTAAGTTTTATGAGAGAAAATTAGTAAATTGCCCATAAAGAATTTGACCAATTTCAAGCAACTAAGGCTCCATGTGTGACATCACATCTACAGCTTACTAGCAGTCTAGCACACTACATTCAGAGGATAAGCCACAAACCAGAAAAGGTGGTAATCTGTTTTTAAGGAATATAAAGAAAAACAGGCATAATTTTACTGCAGCAGCATTATTAGTCAGAAAAAGTTTTGTTAAATTGTTTAGCCCCGTATTCTCTCATGTTGGACTGATGGAAGACAATGCTACAGTGACTCACTGTCACCTCAAAGTGTCACTACAAGACATCTTTGACATATCATCAAAACTGTTGTTATATGTTAACAATAACTGTTAACATTAGCTACCATACCTAATGCAGAGCAATGGCTGCCTTCTCCCAAGTTCAATTCAGGCCATTGGAAATTGTGCCCAACACTGTTAGAGCCCAATGACAGCAATGACCTTCAGGCCGTGTTATAGATCATCTGAGGCAGACTGTGACCTTTGCATGGAGTGTAGAATGATGTCAGTGTTTCTAAGGCAGAAACATCTTGAGGCGGAGACTTTCTGACAGGCTTTGATTCAAGCGTCAAACAGGTGCCAACAGGTGGCTATGAATTCTATATCTACTCCAGTGACAATTACAGAAGGTGTTATGAATAAAGTCTATACTAATGACCCTACAATTGGGCTCTGACTTTTCCAGAGCTGCTGTGATAGTGTCGTTCTTGTTTGAAGCTTGGCAGGAACCAAATTTCTCATTTGCTGGTCACATCGAGTTGGTTCATTTAATCTACTAGCTTCAAGAAAACTCCTTGAGGCTGCTTTTCACACACTGGGTTACATTGCCTGAAGCTTTTGATTTCTGTGGCTTATAACTGCTGACAAGTTTGGCTAGCTCAATCTTGGCTGCCTGAAGCACGCAGGAACAACAAGACCTTTCTCTCTATGCCACACAGGCAAATTTTTGATGCCACAGCTGAAGAGCAGCATATACAATCATACTTGTCCCACCGTATTTTCATAGATGTTACTCAAAATACTAGGTGTCCTGTCAGTTTGCAGTTTCTCAAAACTTCACGGTAAACCCAGCACATATTCATGTAAATTAATAGATTTATGGAAATGTATTTGAGGTACACTGGAGCGGGCAGTATCACAGGACCAGGGCATTATAGCACTGACCCCTGCTGGCTGCTAGTTCAGCATTGGCTTTATACAGTTCTGTCGGTGTGAAGTCAGGCACGAGATAGTCTAGATGATTCATCAGCAAGCGTTGATTACAAATGGAGCTGTGTAATGACTTTTCTCACAAGAAGCAGCAGAGATTGTTACACTTGCACAGACGTTCTGATTGTTCAGACATTGAAAGCAAATAAGACAAGATCCCAAAATACTGGATCGAAGGCAGGCCCAAAATTACCAGACCTAACAGTCCTGTGCATTGTCAAAACATTTGTACGAGGATGTCTATGTTGCAACTACTTGATCATAACACAGTATATTTTTCCTTTTAGCCACCTTTAGTGCTAAAGAGAATGAAAGCTATAGAGCTAGTGCTGAGTTTTTGTTGGTAGTAAGGTTTGAATCATCTTCTTAAAGAAAGTCTACAGTATTCATCAGCAGTGTAAAATGAGTTTATATTACTGGTAAGCGTTTTTGCCAAATAACAAGACAGCATATATGGGGTTGGAAAAAAATACCATTACGATGTTAATACATCTGGCAGATACTGAAAAACCTGAACTGAACATGATATTGCAAAAGTTTGTAATGCAAGAATGGCACTTTTTGGCAACATTTAGGCACATTTGTTTATTTTACTTTGCAAAACTATCATATGAAAACACTCAAGGTTGACTTTAATCACTAGTAAAATACACCCTCTCAAGTTCTGTTATTTAAATACAATGTGTTGTACCAGCATACAACCACAAGATGTCCCTCATCACTTACAGTGGCCAGTACACCTGTATACAAATATGCTATAAATTTGTTTTAACCTGACAATTTTGTGCACTGCATGAGATTTGGTGTGACTTAGCATCAGGCCATGATATCTGGCCCCAATATGTAAGCGCTACAAATTAGTTCCATATTGTGGATATAAAGGTTACTGATACTACCTTACAGCTAGCTACTGCTGGAGCTTCACTGCAAAAATGTAAATGTTTGGCAGGTGAAATGATTCTAAATCTAGTTAATATATCTACTATTTCTCAGTTTGACACTGTTGTAAGACAAGTAGGCTCTTCTATTTAGCTTATTTCTAGAATTAGTACATCATTTAAGTCATTTGAGTGAAATGATCTTAAGTAAGAAATGTGCTTGAAACAAGCAAAATCAGCTCTAAAGATTTGTAGTTTAGTCTATGACCCTACCCCACCTGTTTGATGCCAGGTGACCTTAATTTGAAAATTCTATGTTTAAATGAAACTGTATGAAAATGAAAATGTAACGAAGGCAGTTGTTATGAGGCTTTAGACAACTTAGGAAGAACTTAATTAATATAATATAATATAATATAATATAATATAATATAATATAATATAATATAATATAATATAATATAATAGAGCATGTAATAATAATATCTTACTTCACCAGCAGAGAAATAAACAGGGGTGTTGACATTTTCAATTTGACAAAGAGCTATTTCACTGTGAAGATTATTGCTCACTGCAAATCAAATAGTGACTTTACAAAGTTTGTGAACTATCACAGTATTATCCACCAAATCAGCTGATAGCACCAATACACTGGCACCAAATCCTGTCACCTGTCACAGCTAGCATGTTCTATTTGAGCAAAAGACAAACATAGAATCTTCAGATTGTTTCTGCAGGAGCTCTCAGCAGGATCTGCTGCTGAGAAGAGAAATTAGATGGCTCAGCAGAGGAAGCTTCCTGCAGTGATATCTTTCTTTGTTGGGAGCAATCAAGGAAAACATGCAATCAAGAGCACAAGATACCGCTCTGCTGTCTGACACTATTTGATTGCATGATCGGACATTTCTCACAGATCACAGACCACTACACTTAATACTTTCAACTATGATCGCCAGGATAAAGATAAAAGTAGTGACCTGAACAGTACAATGAAGACTTTGAAAGCAGAAAAGTGCCTGCAGAGTGTGATTAAGACAAAAGTGTTTTGAAAGATAATTGATTAATATTATCAACTTGATATATACACTAGTGTTATATATATATATAAAATATATAAAAAATCTGTCTTCAGAATAGAAGATAAAGATGCTTATATATATATATATATATATATATATATATATATATATATATATTATATACAGATATATATACAGATTTTTTAAAAAGAAAATTGTATAATATGCTCCATGAGCAGAACTTTTCTACTCACTGTTTCACAGAATTACCATTAGCACTGTACGAGTGGATTCTGCTGGAGGAATAACTTATTCTCCCTTGATGAGATGAATCTAGTCGTAATCAGCTAAATTCAACAGCCCAAGCTGAGCACCGGAGAAGACCTGTTTTTGTTCATTGATTTAGCTTCCTTTTTATTCACTCCCTCTTCATCAATCGTCCTCTCCCTTTTTTAGCTCGTTGGTTTCTCTATTTCTACTTTTTTCCAAAGCCCCAGTCATTTATCTGTTTTATAAATTTGCCTTTGGAGAAATTACAGGCCAGTGCTTGTATTTCTGATGAAAGCAATTATCCTGGAAGTCTCTCCAGACTTCAAATATAAGTCACTCTTCAAAACACAGGCACATAAAACAGCCTCTATAAAACATGAGCGACTGAAGCCTGTGGACCGAGCATTAGTCACATTATTGACAGGGCAGAGAAGTTCTTTTCATTGTGCTGATCTGATGTCATCTGATGTTTATCAGTAATATGTGTCACACATTGAACATGCACACAGTAACTGAATAATAGGAGCATGATTCAACTCCATGAAGTCACACCTGGACATACAAGCAATTTCACAGTAGTTTAAATGCACTAAAACAGAAAGCAGGGATTATTTATGGGTAAAAACAGCTCAGAGGAGAGATATATATTTTTATGTTTATTAACCTTTTTTTGATTAAATAAGTTCTGGCAGTGTAAGAACATCATGGATTGATCAAAAACATCTGTTTGGACATTTTCCCTAGTTAAACAGGTGCTGTCATGATTGAGCACAGAAATAGTATACACAAAAGAATCTGTGTTTAAAGGGAAAGACCAAAACCCTGAATACTAAGTGATCTCCCATTTAACACTGCATTAATAACAAACCTGCTGTTATAATGAATGTAAACACATGGACTCAGGAACGCAGTTCACTGCTGCATCTACAAACACAAGGTAAAACCATGTAAAACCAAGGTAAGCCATATTATAAACATCATCCAGAACCGCCACCGAACATCTGAGACAGCGGGAACGTGTGCCACACTTCAACTCATCTGTGGAAATAACATTGTATTGTTCAGCACCAACCTGATTATTACCAATGCAAAGTTTAAAAGCCTCTGTCTGTTATGACACACAGATATAGATATACTCAACCTGCAAATCCTTTAATACTGAGAGGTACACACGCATTTTAAAGCAACATATGCTGTCATCTTGACAAGGGGTTTCCAATCTCAGTCCACTCTGCAAATCAAACTTATTCAACTAAATAAATAGTTGCTGGGTTTGTAGAGGTAGGAAACCACAAACATGTGTAAAGCATAGGTTCCCCAGGGACTGAGAAACACTGACTTTTCTACTCTAATCTATTTTTCAGGAACATTCCTGCCCGTTTCAGCAAGACAATGTCAAATCACATTCTGTGTAGTAAACGTATGCAGGTTTTAGACTGACCAGCCAGGCTGCAGAACAAATTTTGTAAACATCGGGTGCAATACGAAGTGTACTATATGACAAGCGTAATATATAAACCTGAAACTGTTATATCAGGCAAGCATCGGAAAAAAATCCTCTTTACATTTACAAGTGGTGTCCTCAGTTAAATAACTTGCCTTTGTGGTGTTTGCAATTTAATACTAATAACTGTTTACTAACTGTTTATTAATTTAATCTAAATAAATCTCATGTTTTATATTTACATAATGTCCTACTGTTTTAGCTCATTTTTAAGCTCACAGTGGATCTGTTTTTGAGTGCAGTGTTTCCTTACTATTGTAAAAAGCACCAGAATACAAAATAGCACTGTGTATTATGCTGTCAAGGCAGAAAAAAAGTAAGTTTAAGCCTCAGTTTTATTACTGCGGTTACTGTACTATTTACAGCAATAAAAGTATTCAACTGATTACACATTGTAATGCACTGCACAATCTACATAGGTTGGGGTGGGGGGTAGTTCTTTCTTTACATGACTAGCTGTGACAGTGTGACAACTAACCCCACCTTATGGAAGCTGAACTGTAGTTTGGCTAGCTCTTGATTCATGCTTTAAAATGTTACAGCAACCAAAAATGTGACTGAAATACTAAAGGTGTGAATTTTGACACTTTTTCATATGAATACATAAATATGTGTGGTTATTTTTTTAGATATTAAAAGAAAGGTATTACAGGCACTACCACTCCTGGTTCCCATCATCCCATCGAATGTAAGGTCATTTTCTCTACATTCAACAATTTCCCAAAAAAACACAAAAAGGTGACACCAGAGTATCCTGTAATAACGCATTGTGGCTAAAAGCAGATTTTCTTAGTTTGCTAAAAACTCGCAGCACCTAAAGCGTGATCATTTCAAGAGAATTGAATAATTTCTGATATTTACAGTAAGCATAAGCATGATATACAATGGCATATAACTAATGCTTTATAAATAAACAAAGGTCAGTGTGTTTCCTGACGTACAGCCTGCGTTATGGAATACGTATGCAATGATGAGTTATAGCGATCGCCAGTGGTGAATCTCAGAGCTGATTGACAGACTAAATTTAAAGGAATTTAATAAGCAGATGCATAAATGTAAAACAAATCACATCAAGAGTAGATGTAGTCAAGAGCAGATAATGATGTTACTATAACAATCCTTTTCCAAGTGTGCACTCATTTTGTGTTCATATGGGAAGTGTTTTGTCTCAATTTGCCATCAAGTTCACAGATGAAGGTTCTAGTATTCAGTGATTTGTAACCTTGGACTTTAATGGGCACTGTTTTTCAAAAGTCCCAGAATTAATGGTAGAATCTCTGGAAAAACAGAAGGAATAATGTTTTTCTCTGCATTTAAAATTGGGTAATGATTGTAAAAGACAGTCGGTGAGGAAATAAAAGAGCACCGCAATTTTTGCATTGCTACTGAGATATAGTCGACAGGACAGAATACACAATAGTGTCATCTGCATATAGATGTAATTTACAATCCAGAATGGAGGTGATGACATCATTAACATAGATATTGAATAATAATTTAATTGACTTGTTCTTCAGGAACAACTAAAAATCTACATTGCAATGACCGCAGTACAGCTATGTGTTTAGTTTACTTACCCTGTGCAGATAGTTAGGCTTAGTGGTGATCAGGAGAAGTCACCACACATCTGATCTAACACACAGTAAAACACTGAAGAGAAGGATTTTAAATAAAGAGAACATGAAAGATAAGTAAGAGGTCAGGTACCGGCTTTCCACCCTTTGATTGGCAGATTCATTCACACTGCTTACAACACACGGGAATCAAAAGACAAAAGCCTGGCCCTAATCTTCAACCCTCCACACACCTCCGGAGTGACTAAACTATGTTTACTCTGCACACTAATTACTCATATCCTAAGGGAGCTATACCGTAGAGCGTGCATGAAAATGCACAGCCGCCTCCCCTATCTAGTGATACGCTACACTTCATTCCCTTCATTCTATTCATTACCTGCTGATCTGTGCTGAATAGGTCTCCTGAGCACTATACAGAAACGCATTAGGGCAGCATCACACTGATATCAAGGATCATTACCGATACTCATTGGCTGTGAGAATTTGTTTCTCGTGCATGTTTGTTTTATATTGACTCAAATCACGGCATATTGATTCAGCGCTCTGTATCCACGAGAGACTCAGGATCACAGTGAGTTGTAAATAAAACAGTGCTTGTGGAACAGCAGAGAAAATCCTGAATCTTGCTGTGAGATCTCTAAGAACATCAATCTTTACTTTAAAGATTCGCAGCATCAGTGGGATGGGTTGTATTACAGTATTTCAGATGGGAAACCAGCAATTCCTGCAAATGGCGTAGAAATACAGAGTACTACATTATCAACATAAAAGATTCACAGTGTATATTCCTCATTTCCCTTTTATGCAAATCTAAGTGTCAAGCATGAGTGTCATTAGGGGTGGGCCTCTAAAACCTTTTTTTTATTTCAGGTTCAAAAACAAGGCATTTTCCCCATTACTGTCACTCTGAAAGGTTCCACAGTACCCAAGACCCCCTTCACACTGAAGGCATGAAGGCAGTGAAAAGAGACATTACATTAGACATGAGTGTGTGTTCAGGTTCTTGATGGACAAATCCAGGACAAGTCGGATGTAATTTAGTAGAGAAACTGTGATGATATAACATTTATGAAAATAGCTAAAAAATAATATTCTCATAAATGGTGTGTTCACAATGCTTTAGAAATACATCAGTATAAAGCATGCATAATACCTTATTATACCCGTCATATGCATGTGTAATTGCTTAAAAACAAGGACGCCAACATGAACCATTGAGAGAAAGGACTAGTTGCTTAGTTACCCTGAAGTTAACCTGGGTTTCTTTGGGTTTTTTGTGACCTTGTGGACTATTACACGGCTGGGAATGATCTCTTTTGGTTTACCACTCTTGGGGAGGGTAACAATGGTCTTGAATTTCCTCCATTTATGCATGATGTCTGACTCTGGATGGCATCCAAATTCTTTACAGTTGGTTATGTACTCTTTCCAGCCTGATCACCATCAACAACTCTTCTTCTGAGGTCCTCAGGAATCTGCTTTTGTTGTGCCATGGTACCCTTTCACAAACATGTGTTGTTAAGATTTGATTTTAATAGATGCCTGTTCTTTAAATAAACAGGGTACCTACTCACACCCAATTGTCATCCCATTGACTGAAAACACCTGAATCTAATTTCACCTTCAAATGAACCGCTAATCTTAGAAGTTCACATAGTATTTTTGTCCCATTGTTAAATATGGTTCTCTTTAATGACCTTTAATACTTGCAAAAAATCTGATTATGTTGTAGCTACAGCCTGTAACAACCTTTGATATATTAAAATGTAAGCCTTCACAGTTGTACAGGCTGTGCACCTTTAGATTAAATTCAGTATTCAGAGTTTCAGCGAGGATCTCCTATTCAGAAGTTGGTGAGTTGTTTGTGTTATATCAGGGAAGTATCTGTGTAATTACTGACTAATGAACTGAAATGCTGATTTAATTATGCGTAAACATCAAATGTCAGATGTTTTTAACCCCAGCGTCATTTGATGTGATCCTGGGCTACACATACCACAGTTTGGGGACCACAGTCTTATAGCAATAAGCAACATGGCCAAAAAGTAATGTAAAAGATGTAAACTTAATTAACATTGATAAAGAATGCTTTCCAAAACAAACTGAAGACCACATACATTCTGGATAGATTGATTGCGACTGTAATGTAATGTTTATGATGACTCATGCCTGTCTAGACCATCAAGTCTGTCTAGACAACAGACACGGCATAAATCATTCAACTAACAACAAAAACTGAAAGTTAAGGTGAGTACAGAAGCTAGATGACTTCAGGGATGAGCACATATTCACAGCGTTGCTTGATTTTAAAGATAAAGTACTTGCATTGTGTGCACTGTGTGTGCATGTGTGAGCGCAGGTGCTTTTTTGTTGAGCCTGAATGGCATAAATCATTCAGCAGTATTCTGAAACTGTGGCCCAAGGGAACCTTTATAATTAGATGTTAGCATTAGTTTAATTATTGAACATGTAGACTAAAATAAAGAAGAGTGATACGTGTCCCTGTTTCATTTGTAGATTGCATGCATTTTTGTCTCAGACAGACAAATGAATAAATAAATACATAAACATCCTACACATAAAACAATCCCCACAGAGAAGAGGTCTTTAGATGTCTTTAGATCCTTTAGGTCTCTTGACAGAGTCACACATAAAATAAATGTATCAATTCTTTTAATCACTGCCTGAAGGACAAGCTCTAGATTTAGATTTAAAATCAGGAGTCTGTGTATGACATGTATGACTCCTCTATAGGAGGATGCAGTAAGGATGCTCCTCTATATAGGATGCAGTAACATACGTTGGTCCACCAGCTCAATAAGGTCACCAAGCTGATCCACAGTTTGTCTAATGCACATAAGCTTTTATTGAAAAATAAACCTAAACAAAACATTAGAAATGACTAGTCCTAATATTCGGCATGATGGTGTAGTGGTTAGCACTGTCGCCTCACAGCAAGATCCGGGTTCGATTCCCAGTCGTTCTGTGTGGAGTGTGCATGTTCTCCCTGTGCTTGGGCAGGTTTCCTCTGGATACTCTGGTTTCCTCCCGCAGTCCAAATACATGCATGTTAGGTTGATCGGTCACTCTAAAGCGCCAGTAGATGTGTGTGTGTGTGTGTTGGCCATGCAAAGGACTGGCCACCTGTCTATGGTGTACCCCACCGGGATAAAGCGGAGGATAATGGATGGATGGATAATCCTAAAATTAAATGAATTTCTTGACAAACGTGCTTGCTGACGCTACTAGATTCATTACAGCTACCTGGTTTGTATAATTCATAATAATTAATTGTATAATTCTTAATAAAGCTGGTGAATTGCTAAGAAAAGTCAAACACCTTCTGATCCAGGTGATGACCATTCAGTGGTCAATGGACAGATGCAGAAACCCCTGGCACAGTAAGGGCCTCTATTCACCTTAAATTAACATGCGCTTTTGTGATCAGATCAAGTTCAGATTTCACATGACCGCATGAAAAGCCAAGTGTAAACAAACCCAGGACATATTGCCAGTTGATTGTGACGGGATCACACAAACCACATGCAGAGATGGTCAGAGACTCATGCTGACCTCATTTAACATTAGTAAGAATAGAATTTGTTTAAGAATAGAATTATGTTAGTGGAAATGCGTCTGCTGAGCGCTGACTAGCAGGTGAGAGGATAAATAAGTAAAGTAAACAAAGATGGAGGATACACAATTGTGGAGCCAAAAGCTTGCTTGCACTGGAAGCCAATAAAAGTGTCCACTCTGTCCACTTGTAACAGGGAAAAGAGTAAACAAAAGTAAAACGGAAACAACATATTGCTATATATTTATGTGATTTGTACATGGGGAAAGTATAGATCTCATCTGATCACAGTAGAGATGCAATTCAACAAACTGTATAAATGAAATCCAGACAAAGTTGCAGCAGATATGATCCAGACACGAAACACATGTTAATGTAAGGTACTTTTTTTAAGGCAATGTAACAGGGACTAACCTTAACATCTCACCGCTAGAAGAGACATTTTATCTACAGCTCTGCTTAACTGCTAGTGGACCAACTAGAAAACAAAAGAGGAAAAAGCTATCACCACGGTGGTAGTAGGGATGTAAGAAAATACTGAAATATCGAATATTGTGATATTATGTTTTGTGATACTGTATCGATTCTCAAAAACACAGTATGGATACACAGATTTCTGGCAGACAGTGAATAGTTGTGTGTTGTGTTTAAACCTCTGACCATTAGATGGCAGCATTGTAATCCATTTTCAGCTCCACTCCAACATTAACAAGCAGCACAAGGGCGCAATGCTATTGCAAGCACTGGCAAACCTGTTCAGATAGTGGTGTGTTTTAATAGTAGGATTTGAAAAATCACAATATATCACTTAGCTTGCAATATTACAATATATTGTGATATATTAAATCGTGACCGTTGTATCATGATACGTACTGGATCTTGCCAATAAACAGCCCTAGGTGGCAGTCAGTGGTGGACCATATGTCAGTCCTCTAGCTTTGTGTAGCATGTAGTTTTTGTTGTTGAAAAATAAGTATGCCTCTAAACATTCAAACATGAAACTATCCAAAAAGCGGTGACTTCCAATAGTTATTCGGTTTAAGTTTGTTCTATGCAGACAACATACTCTTGGAGTGTCATTTAACACAATAAAGGCAGAAAGTTCAAGTAAAACACTAATGTAATTCACTGATGCTACGCTGTGTTTGTCCTGTGTGTGCTGGCCAGGTGTATGTAGGATGTACTAGGAGCTGTAGATAATCTAATCAGCTCTTCGTTTCTTAGGTTCCTTCTCACTGAGGTTCACCTGTGTCATCTGCACACCTCTCTGATTGAATGGTAGAGATTCATCGGATTTTATTAAGTGGATGTGATGGAGGCCTCTCTGACACATAAAGTTCTCAGTGAAGGCTCCTCTTAGTTCACAGGATCTCAGTCCTCCTTTTATCTCTCATGTTCAGACAGTTCCTGGAACAGTGCCCTTCCACAAGGATGGTCTGAGGTCTTGGACTTCCACTCTCCTCACCCCCTCCTCCCCCTATTAAATACCAGCATAAAATAACACCCATGTGTAAAGTCTGAGGCGAGAATTTTTTAACAGTGCGGCCACTTCTCATTTCACTTCCTAAAATCTTAGTCTCAGAAGTGAACAGTTAATGGATGAGGTCATGCGGGTATATATAACATATTACAACAAACCTATTTATGGCCAATGGATATTATATAAGTTAGCATGGTTGGTATTACATACAATAAAAAAAAGCCAACAAAGACTTTATCTTACAATAGCATTTTCATAGCTAGCTTGTACTACTGATTACTCTAGATATTAAAAGAGGAGCACAGTCTACACAGGGGCATTATTCTGTTGTTAGATCTTAACAGATCTGTCTAAAACTTAAGAATAAAGCTTTGCAAGTCCATTCTTGGTGCTGCCCTCAGCTAATAAAGTTGGACTATTTTATTTGTTGTAGCTAATTAAAACTAGGTAGATTGAAAACAATAATAAAATTGTCTCTATGCTAATGTTAGCTCAAGTTCACAAATGAACATTTCAATCTATCCTAACAGTGTGATCCTTGTGACACAGGCAAAATACATATCATATGATACTAAATATTTATTGACAAAACTGAAATCTGCACTGTGATGTTCTATTAAGTTTGAATGAGAGTTTTTATCACAACTCTAAAATGGGTATAAAATCACAGAGACAAATCTGGGAACAAGTGGGCTGATTCACACTGTAATCTGCATTTCTGCCTATATGCACAAAATTCTTAATATAAATCATCCGCATATATATCAACAAGTGTCAGTCTATCAAAGCCCACTTCCTTTTCTCCTAGCAATTACAAGCCCATTCATGTCAGCATAGACTCTACTTATAGTAAGATAGGGTTTTAACTGGATAGATGCTGTCACGCATACGCTAATGCAGCCAAGTTCTTCTCTAGGTATAAATTACTAATGTTATATGTTTCTGTTTGTGAATACCCCTATGTTCGTACACGTCTGCTTGTTTTGTTGGCAAGCATCATTTTTTGGCATATTTTAGTGTGAGTAGTAGAGATGCCAGACAACAGAGAAAAGGTTCAATGAGATATGAGAGCAAGTCAGAAAGGCACCTAGACTACATTTTCTTTCCTTCTATTAGAACGTGGCTGATACAGGAGAGATTAAAGGATAAGGAATGAAATGCAGAAGCTTCAGACACAAGACGCTGTCCATTTTTACAAACAACACAAACAGACATCCATTGGGCAGATGATGATGTATGTGGCAAGATCAGAAACAAGAAAAGATTCTTTTTAGGCCTTTTTTAAGCCACACCATAAACTAATTCTTCCACTCACAGTACTGTTCAGCCCCAAAATGTAAAAAATTACATTTATATGGTGAAAAACGTTTAAATTAACAGTTTCTTTACCAGCACGATTGTCTGACATAATATAAGGACATCACACACTCTCAATCACAGACCACTATATATATACACTGAACCCAGTCATCCCACTGTTTACAGGGACTAGATGTGATAAGTTGTATCACTTTCTGATCAGCTTGAAATTAAAATACTGTTTGTAAAAGCTGCTTAGAAACAATTTATGAATGTATTAAAATCACAACCATTCAACAATACACCATCACCAATAAATAAATAAATAAATAAATAAATAAATAAATAAATAAATAATAATCATTAAGTCTCATTAAGCCTCACTTTTTAGAAGGCTAATTATCTCTAAACTTAAGAGAATTGGGTTATTTGGACTCCAGTGCTACCTTCTAGGACTGCTAATATATAAATCATAGAGATTTTTATGCCCTTGGCCAATGTTCAATTCAGATATTTTGAGAACTAAACAAACACAGTCATTTAACAACCTCATTCACATGATTGATTTGGTTGATTTTCTATCACCAATATGTTAAATTCAGAGAATAAACTATAATTGCAAAAAGGTTATGTAAAATATGTACTGACTTTTTTAACTTAAAAAATCAATAGAACAGATAATCCTAATTAAATGTGACAGACTGTTCCATGCACTGAACAATACACCCCACTGTCAAAGAACAGCAGAAAAGATCACAGTACCAACAACATTATGGAGTAATAACCTCACAGTAGATGTGTACATGAATAAAGAGGTACTCTGTTTGTTTTTTGACCCACAGATGGACAATATTGTGCGGTCTCTAATGCAAGAGCCAAGTGTTCAACATGTCAGCGAATAGCAAAAGGTATGTGCCTCATTACTCTGGAAAGTATAGATAAAGATGCTGACAAATGTTCTCTTCCAAAACTGCAGTTACAGCTCCCAGTCTTCTCTCCCTCCCTCTATCTTTTCTCGTCATCTCTCTCCAACTATCTCTGTTCTTTGGCAGTCATTACTAAAACTGCAGCCATACGTCTCTGTCATACAAAAACGCTGAAGCTCTAAAACTTTAAAAGAGAAGAAATATAACAGGACTAAAATTCAGTTATGACATTTTTTTAATCACAGATCTGGACCACATTTAAAGCTGTCTCTAAAAATATAGCAAGATTAACTGCTGCTTTTACCTGAATAACCAATGAGCCGTTAATCAATTACTGCTAAAAGAGACCTGTCCGAGTACCAATGTGTAAAAGAATTTTAATCCGGTTTACTGTATTTGCTAGTTGTATTTGTCTAACAATAAATAACATTAGCAAATAACAAAGCAATTAGCTAGTGAAGTTATCTTTTCTTACCTTAGCTGCTGACAGCTCAATAAATTAGATTTGACTGGGCTGTGCAGTGCTCGCATTCGTGATTTAAAGCTGGTTCAAGATAAATGCTTATGCACTCATATGTATGCAAGCCTTTGCATTTATTGAGGTTTCTAAAAAGACCTTAAACAGAGGGCGTATTCTCAAAAAGCTAACGCTATACCCAATATCTTTAGCCCGAGCATCTAATCAGTTCTGCACTTCTTACCTGTTGTTGACATATTCTGGTCCTGATAACCCATCATAAAGTCTTAGTAAAGACCAACAATGGAAATAGATAACTGGTAAGAGATGAGGGGAACAGACATACATATATATATGGATGTGTATGTAAAGTTGAGACTGTTTACATTAATTCCAGTTTTATATATTATATATTTGTCAGCTTATATGTACCCTTTTCAAGCTGATTAAATGCTTCTTTGCACAAAGACCTTGTGTAAAAAATGACAACAGAACTTACAGCATCTAATGTTGCACCAACTAACTTTAGCTTTAGTGTGAGTGTCTTGAGCAGGTGATAGGCTTATGTTATATGTGTACCACCTACAATGTGTTTTAGCAATCCTGTTATACACAATTCCATAGAAATACATTCCATCAATGTAACTGATTAAAAAAACAGTTTGGCTGAGGAACCTTCCTGAAGCAGATTTAAACAACATTTAATAGATACTGTGAAAACGCGTTAAGGATGATGTCATATTTAATAAAAATCCCATGCTATTGATGACCGACTAAGGTCTGCAAACCACAGACACCAACAGCTGCTGAACATGATGTTCTGTAAGGCCTGTAAAACAATCATTATCATATTCCTCCATTTTAGGGGACTTTTTGCTTTTAGCCTCGTCAACAGTAAATGAAATTCATGCTCCATTGACTTCAGGTGAGGTAACTGACTTGGCAAGTCAACATTTCACTCTTTGGTCCTACTTTAAAACAATATTTTCTTTAAAACAATGTCTCCTAATGTCAGTACCATATAGTGATTCACATACTGGGCACCACTAGTCATTAAAGTTTTAGAATTAAGTCTTATTAATTGGTATAAATGGGCTATAATTGTGTAGCTCGTATCTCCTGTTACACTCTTTATGATGCCAAGAAGGAACCTGCCATCAGATGCTGCACTGTGTGAACTAATTTTGTTGCTTGTGGCATTAGTAGTAAAAATATACGCCACAATACAGTGTCTGTGCGCTGCTTTAAGTTACCTTGTAAAGCCTGAAATAATCATTTAAAAGTCAGAGGCGTCGGGTCAGATTTTGTGGGAGTTTTTCAGACCGCATCAAGCATCTTTAGATATTAACGTCACATACACAGTTTTCTTAAATACTCTTTCAACATAATTATCAGACCCATCCGCTCTAAGAAGGGGTCAGAAGTACAAATGACAACGTTCTTCCCCAAATATTACATAACGCAGAACCTTAAAAGCTTAAATAACCTACACATAATGTAACTAGAAGAAATCAGCAGAGCCTGTGAGAGTCATTTAAGCATTTATGTTATGAATCTCTGCACAGTTGAATGTGCAGCCTCTTATAATTTTGGGGGAAACCAGGCATTTCAAGAAAAACAAGTTGTTCACATACATTTATGACATATGAGACATCTTACACATACGCTAACCACATATGGCAGTGGATAAAACACGCTTTGCTAGCATCGTCTCTGGTAGTCGTGAAGCTGGCTGTAAAGGTCAGATCTGAAAGAAGACAGACTCTATGACACTAGGTGATTAAGGTGAAAGAGCACTAGTAATGCTGCTAAGTCCTCAGACACACACACACACACATTCAAACATGCACACACACCTAAAGGGTCATCAGTCTTAAACTCAGAGTGCAGACCTGTCTCCTCTGAGCAAAACAGGTTCTCAGTTTTTGCTTTTCCAATCCAGTCCCTGACTTTTTTTCTGAAATCTTGTTTACACTCACTACAAAAGGTGTGAACAGGCCAGAAGGTCTAGGCAACAGATCTTTATTAAATGTTTTAATTTACTAAATGGAGTAGATTTGCATATGTGGCATTAAACATCTAGCCTTATTGTACAAATTCTTTGTAAATGAGTTTATTATACAGACCTGTTTGTGTAAAAGCTAAGTTTTTCAAGTATAAAGTTTATTTTAACAAAATTATTGCCAAATAAGCGTTTATGAACACATACTTGTTTTTACTTATTTCAGATTATTGTTATTATTAAACGTTTCTTCCATTATCTTCCGCTTTCTCCACTAGTTGGGGTCAGGGGGGGCTGGAGCCAATCCCAGCATTATTGGGTGAAGGCGGGGTACACCATGGACTATCACATGGCCAACACACTCTTACATACGGGCAAGAGTGACTGATTAACCTAACCTGCATGTGTTTGACTGTGGAAGGAAACCCACTCAACACGGGGAGAACATGCAAACTCCACACAGAACGGCCCGCACCAGGAAACAAGCCTGGATCTTCTTGCTGTGAGGCAACAGTGCTAACCACTACACCACCATGCCGCCTTTTATTATTATTATAATTACTATTGTTATTATTATTAATATTATTATTATGATTATTATTACTTTTATTATTATTACTACTACTACACCACCAAGGCATTCACATTGCCTCTCAGAGTAAGAGTGCTGATCTACTCTCTGTTCTTGTCAATAAGGCCATAGTAAACTAAAGAGGATTCTGGTCCTAGATCAGCCTTTCCTAATTCGAGAGGCTCTCATTCGAATTGGCATTTCATAAATCTAGCCACAGTGCCTTAAATCAATAAAATATATGTCCATTTTAAAACTTATTTACTCCACAATATATTTAATCTTATTTTAAGAAATTTCCCATAGGAGAAATATTTTTTTATTACTGCAGTGCTCAAAAAGTGATACCCTGATAATTAAATATATTGTCATTGTGTTTACTTAATTTACCAAGCTCTGCCAACAATGGTGTTCTTTATTAGCAGCTGTTGTGACAAGCTTGATACCATGCTGCAAAATACCCAAATGAACCTAATGACAGCTTGCCATACAGAATTCTTTGTCTAGTGTTGCTACATAATGATTAGTTTAAAAGGATGTAGCAGGACTATGGAAACAAAAAACAATTAGAAATTTACCTTGCCTTGAGTACACAAAACACTACACTATACTAAATCTAGGCTTACAGTGTGACATTTCACACACAAAATAACAAAAACATTGAACTGTAATAGGCAAATCTAAAATTAGGAGCTTGCAGTAGCAGTGTAGTACAACATTCTGGGGTCAAGGCCAAGACCAGGGGGGGTTGTGTAACATAGGGAATAATGGTATTATGGCAGCACAAAACTGAATTACATCAAATCCACAACTAATTAATCAAAACAAACAGACTCAAAAATCAAATGACTTTGCAAACAAACAGGTAAAAGGTGTGTTGATTGGAAGAAAAGTGTGTGGAGCCAGAGTGGAACTGCAAAAGAAAAACAAAAGCACATGGGATGGTCATGTGCAGTACCACACAGGCCCAGGAGAGAGTAGTATGTGGGAAGATTTGTATTAAAAGTTGATAGTTGCCCAACTTCACCCTCTCATTTCAAAAGCTTTGAATGTTCAACGTCATTTTACTTCACTACATGCTACTGTGCATGATGACAGAATAAGCTCTGTTCTGAATAAAGGAAGCATGGATTTTTGGAAAATCATGCTTATGAAGAAGTATCCCAATGTAAGAATAGCTTCAGTGCAGCTTGTTGTGATGTTTGACTAAACCTGTTTGAGAATCATTTTTTTCCAGCCTGAAACATGTGAACTCAAAGCATTGCTGTGTTCTTACTGATACACATGTGAAAGAATTGCTTTGAGCAGCAATAACTGAATACAAAGCCTTATTTGAAAAGGATTGTAGAAAACAAAGAATGACAGATGTCTCACTAAACTCATCCACAGGTAGGAAGAGTGTTTTGAACTGAAGGTTTGAAAACTTTATCATAAGTTAAATTACTGTAGTTCTGGCAGTTGCATGTAAATTTGTGTAAACATATAACTTTGGCTTCAAAAGTAATACGTTTTTGTTTCTTCGTGTCAGATAGGTTGGCCACCCCTGGTGTACAGTGCAAGTATGCCAACACGCCTGAATGCAGACAAAGGTTAAATGGCAGTAAAGCAATGGAGTCTTTGCACTGATGTTAATTTGTGGCCACATTTCATACTTTATTATTTTTCCCCTGAGGATGACTTTTCACTTAGAACAACACCAATATCATGCGGTTTTACTTGGGGCACCCAAACATTTGCATACAGTCATATGAATTCTGTAATCATGTGCCAAACTACTACAATGAATGAAACTATTATGCTCTCCAGCTGCTTTGTTGCATCCTGTTTCAAAAGTAGTAACCCAGAAGTTGTTAGGTGCCCTCTGACGGCTGCTGTGATCTGAGCATTAGAGCTGGCACTGAACAGCAGCACTTTGCACTCAGTCAACAAACTTTTACGACTTGTTGGTAAAAAAAGGTGAGGTGACACAGTGCTGAACATAATCCCATCCCCATGTTTTAACACACTGCATGTGTCATAATGCTGGTGCCAGAACAAAATCTTGTTTCTCCTTTCTTGTGGTTTTATATCGTCACTCTCCAAAGAAAAACATGTATCTCTAAATCAGTAACTTTACAGGAGGGGACAAAAACTGTCCTCATCTTTAATGTAAGTCAATAGACGCAAAAGTTTTTCCACAGCTATTTTGAAGCATTTCAATTGGTCAATTCATTATGAGAATTACACACAATATAAACAGCAGCTGACGTTCAAATGACGCAGAAAATGTAAAATCAACAAAAATGGAGATGCATGTTTTTCTTTAGACAGCTACAAGAATTTGAAAATGCTAGCTTCTCTTTACTGCATACCAAAATTCCATGATTACTGAACCAACAGAAACACTCCAAAATTACTTTAAAACTTAGTTCCATTAAGCTTTCAAAGAGTTTTTACACTTATGAATGCAATTCCAAATGGTTTTGCAGCGATGAATATAATAGTGCATATTTACAAAAAGCTATAAAGGTTAAAGAGCACAACATCAAATTTAATTTCCAATTTAGTTTCCAATTAAATAAATGTCTAACAAAACAAACTAATCATTGCTTCCTGCTTTTATCAGCCTTTCACGTACAGACCAAACTTTTTGAAATTGGTTTGTACAGGAATTGATTAGCATATATGGTGAGTGACAGTGTATGATGGAGTACATTCTACAAGAAAAGAACAAATCCTTCCAGCTGTACAGTGAGTGAACAAGCCATCAGCTCAGCAAAGAAAAAAGCACTTGATTTCATTCAGAAATGTGGCCAAGTTCACTGTGAGAACAGTAATTGAATGAACAGCTCTCCTTTGCTGTGTCCTTTAAAGGGCAACAGTGAAATGAAAATGGCCGTTTCCTTGTACACACTTTTAAAAAAAGGAATGGATGTAGTTAGCACTCTGCGAGGTTGTGAACTAGAGGTCATTTCTGATGTCTGGCAGAGTGTATGTAGGAACAGGAAGTCAGCAGCACAGGGAGAACCCACAGAAGCAACAACACATCAAGCACTGATTTCATCACCCAGCTAGTCCTCATGAGACAAATCCGATCCCAGCATGCCAAAGAAAAAAAAAGGGGGGAGGACAAAGATTTGATCCTCTCAGTGTGACTAAAATCACTCTTTTCCCTCTGGGAACAGACTGTGGCTTCACTCCATTGGCCGTGGGAACTCTCGTCAGTTGGAGCGCTGCTACACATCATTACCGTAGGAGGTAAAGCAACTTAACAAGTGGCAAAATGGGTTCTAAAGAGGTAGCTGATTAGTCATGACGCTAAGAGTATGTGTGCATGTGGTGCATGTGTTTCTGATTCCTCATTAACAGCTGCACTGTGACTCGACTGATATAAATAAAACCACAAACTGTGAGACACGAGATCTGATGAGGTTTCTTTAAATGCAGTGATTTGGCCAGAAATTAAATATAAACAATTTTCTCTTTTTCCCCGAATGTAGTAAACAGCCAAAACACGTGTGTTCCAGTGCTTTCTTGCGCTGGATATTAATGTAGGTAAAAGGTGATGCAAACTGATGGCTGCTTAGCTTTGTTTATGGCTAAATCTTCACACTCATATTAGACCTCATCAAATTGGGTGTTTCCACTGGAAAATACTATAAAATACTGAAATTATACTCAACTTGGGTTGTTATGTTCTTTGCTAAATAGAAACATTATGTCATAAAATACAGTGTAATAAATCTGTGTACACATAAATTTACACATTTGAGGGTGCATTTAAATGTACACACAGTAAATGTACAAATGTACAAAAACAGCAAGTGATCACACATTCATTCCATGCACAAAATGTTTGCTTTTTGCGTTGCTATGGCAATGCCCACAGCCTTGAGATTTCACTTTGAATTGTGCTGTTGGATTTATCAAGTTACAGACCTTTGGGACTATTGCAATGCATTTGATAGTTGAAATTGAAATACAAAGGATTTAGCTAAAACTTTTTTAAGCTAGTAGAGAAATCCTAAATCTTATCTTTTCGTTCGCCATTCAAAGTATCTTGCTGTACGAAAGCTGGGTCAATGTCCTCACAGCTTACAGCCAGGATCTTACAGTTCTTAGGCATGTGCTTCAAAGTGGTGGGTAAGCCCAAAGAACACTCATAAATATTACACAAAGACTGGCAGGTTAAAAAATCTCCCAGAATTCTTCTCATCCACTTTCATTCCATGCGGTTGCCTATGTTTTTTAGCAGGCTAGATCATAATTTGAAGTTTATTTCTCATGCACCATCTATGGGGCAGCTCTAAAGGTGTTACCCAGTGGTGACATGATGGATGACATGATAAATAGCGGATTGGAGATGAAGAATGCCTCTTCATAACATCTGAGAATGGAGCCAAACTAGGGCCCCATTGTAAGACACTTGCTCTTTTGGGTTGCCTTCTTTTCTATAACATTAGCTGTATCAACTCTGGGTGTGAAGACAATTTCAGGCCATTTGCTATTACAATCCACAACAGTTATAACATACCTCTAGTCTGCTGGTGCAGTTTCAAATGGCCCACCAATGTCAATGCAAATATATACCCAGTGTTTCTGCATCTGAGCTGGCAATTTAGTGACTACATGGCAGCTGCAGCAGGTAGTCTTGAAATTGTCCTTACACATGGTAATGAATTCTGAGAAAGCCATGGCAAAGATTTGATTGTGTCAACAATATCTTGCTGGGCACGACTGGTCAATCACATTTGCAAGGTGATTGACGGAGCGGCAACTGTAGCAAAGCTGGTGTATCTTTCCTCTTTTTCCTATTGACACTATTTTTTTAGACGATTATGAACTGCAAGCATTCGTTCTGTTTCCCTTTCTGCTATTGTTTTATCATCCACTACAGCAGATTCAATCTACCTTGCAATAGAGTGTGTCTTATTCAGGGTTAAGTCAGGTTCAAGCAGCAATCTCTCACGAATGCTAGGCATGCTTGTTTTTCAACAATCTGATCATTTCACTTTCCATGTCTTCAAAAGTGCACATTTTGGCACGCTCACCAAGTGCTGCTACATAATAATCTGTAGACTTACCCACAGCGAGAGAGTGCTGTCTGAAACGATACCTCTTGGAAACAACTTTACTAAGGTTTGCACACTTCCTATATATTTTCACTTTGCAATTTTGGGTTCATCTGGGTATTCCAGAAAGACAGCAGGAGGTTGAAATGAGTGCAGACATGAAGTTGAAAGTAAAGAAAAATGACCTCATCTCCAGCTACTAGCTTTGGTTGCTCCCTTTATATTTTTGTCTCCCACCACACACAAACTATTCTTCATGCTCCCATACTGATGCCCTCAGCACATCATTCGTTCCCACCAATATCAGCTATTACTACAAAACATGAACTTTTAGAACACAACAGGTAGGCTTCTTAGCTTTCCAGCAGAATAAACAAATTCACATTATTGTAAAAACCTGCTAACATGTTGTGGCAAAAGGTTCTTCATCTAAGAGAAGAGGTACAACGGGCTCCCGTCCAGGCATCAGCTAAGGGTTTAGCACACCCACTATAGCACACCATTTTGGTAAGCACACAATGACTTAAAAGAGCAAGTTTTTGGGTGTACAAATACACAAATTAATGATTTACATTCAGCCTACGTTTGGAAAGATTCAAAGTGACCACCTCTGGCAATATCACAATTTCAGTGAAAATAAAGCGAAAAAAATAACGTAACTTATTATTATTTGTTCCTCATGCAATTGTAAAAAAGATTCATCACTCCATTAAAGTGTTTAGGTAACTGAAGAAAAAGTCAGAAAATGTGAAGACATTGTCAGCTTTGCAGAGAAAACAAGTTTCACAGCAGCTATGTCCCAGCTATGTACTCCACAGGGGTGGGTACAGTTTTCTATATGCACCTCTATTCAGTTATACAGAATCCTCCAGGCTTCCTAAGTTTGCTGGAGAAATTGAACAACAGAAGGAAATACTCTCTCACTCATTTTCAGACAGAGCCACATATTGTGTAAACCACTCAAGATAAGACTGTAATTTAACATGTATTAATGTATTAATTTACTTAAATGTTGAGATGTGGCCATTTAATTTACATTTTTGCTTTTTTTGCTGTTTGAATGTTATTTTAATCACAAGTTCTAAAGCCATATTATGGGCTTTCTGTTTACTAAGCTCTGTACAGCCAAGGACTGAAAAAAAAGATTTTTGCTGAATTATGTTTGTGATCAATACAAAATAATCAGTGAATGACATCAGAATTACAACAGGGCACACAATCAATGTGTAATGTAAATGTAATTGACCTGTCAGTTTATTTTTTTCCAGCGTGTCTAGTTCACCAGCTCCTTCTGAGACAGACCTAGTACTTTTCCCAGGGTAGTCAGCTCATTTAGGAGTTTTTCTCTACAACCTCAGTCACCCTTTGCCTCTGTCTTGTTTTTTCAACTTTTTCAACCAGTACAGAAACTAAAACACCAGGCACAATTTCATATTTATAAAAAGAAACCTAAAATACTGCAGATTTTTCAGACTGGAACTCTTCACAAAGCACCTGCAAAACTGTCAGTTCCTCAAGCAATTACTACGTAATAAACATACACTGCCTTGTTTAAATAAAAAAATAGAATTAAAAAGGTTAAAGTAGTTGGTTTTCTAAGCTCTTGACAGTGTATCTTATGTCATCTCTTGAAAAGTAGATGTGTGCTTAAAAAATGTAAATGTGACTTTGGTCATATTCATGTGGGTTTATTTGCTTAATACAGTTAATTTTCCGGACTCTCTTTGTCTTTCGGCTTTAAAGTATCACTGCTCTGACCGGCTAACCTATTTGTGCCTCGTTCAGAAAATGTTTAGGTCCAATATATAAGTATATAAGTTTAGTGTCAGTGGGTGGAGCTAAACTGTTGTATAAAATCATGATTAGCTTGATTGGTGAACTGAAGCCATATAAAGTGTTCACACCTCAAGTTTGGAAAATGCTTGAGATTTTACAAAACTTAATAAAAGTGTTTTATTTAAACACAACACTGAAACTTTAATTTAATGTCCAGCTAAATAAGAAAAACTGTAAACCTATAATCAGTCACCGGAGCTGTTCAACTGTTGAGTGTTTCTGGTACTGTACTACTTTTTATTTTCCATTTTTACTTATATGAGGTGCTAGTATGCGTTTGGGACACAGCAGAAGTAACACATTGGGAAACCTCTGACATTTAGATTTTAGCTTTCATGTATTATCACTACAGCAGCCAATCAAATAAGATTAAGCCAATTCTCTCAAATATATCAGTTACACAAAAATAGTTTTCCAAAATTTTCTTTTCTGGATCTGTTACGGCTTTGCTATCTCCAAACAAACAGTCACTTTGCTGCCAAACAGTCTTAAAGCTGTCTATCATAATGGTGACCATGCAATTAAAAAACAGCTTAATTTTTATATATGGACAGGACAGTATGGACTGGGAAATGAAAGGTACATTTTAAAATGTTAACAGTGTTTACATACCACATCAAACTCTAGAATTTTGGCCCCTCTGAAAAAGGGGTAGTTTAAACTGGGAATTGCTTTGTCATCCTAGGTCCATTGTCAAAGGTTACTTAACGAAAAAACAGCGTCTCAGATTTTCGCTTGAAATTTGCTCCATTGCCATGTGGGCTTTCAGGCTAAATTAACAGAAAAAAAAGCTTTTCGAGAATTTTGGATGCTACAGCCCAGAGCCACCAGATAGATGTAGAGTCCACTTCTATCTGGTTTTAGAGTCCATCTCTATTTGTATGTAGAGTCCACTTCTATCTGGTTCTAGAGTCCATCTCTATTTGGATTAGAGTCCATGTATATCTGGTTCTAGAGTTCACCTCTATTTGGATTAGAGTTAACGTCTGTCTGGTTTTACAGTTCACCGGACATAGATTCCACAATTTGATAAAAGAATAAAATCTAATTAGTTAAATTGTTGCAGCTAGAAGAGCCACAAACATAAGATCAGATTCTAAATTAACATGTAATACTTGATTTATTTAATACTGAGTATAAAATATTGCACTTTTTTTGTAATCTTTTTTTCTTGTCTTGCACCAGTTACCATTTCAACAAGCACTTGCCTTTTAGGCTAAAAGGAATTACAAATAAATATACAATTACACATAGACATGTTGAAATTATCTTAGCATTTTGCTTCTAATTGTATTAAAAACCTAAAATATTGTGATGCAAAAATAACAATACATATCACATCATGAAATTTACATACCACTGCCAGGGTAACCACAATTTTACCAACGCTTACTGTTAACTCACCAGTCAATGCATGGACATTTTGAAGCCATTGTTTTTGTGATACCATGAACCCTATAGAGTTACCCCTGTCCAGTTAATCAGCATGGAGCCATTTTGACTGCCCAATCCCAAATAAGGAGCATTTAAGTCCAGTGTGTATATTTTGTATGAGGTACACTGTCATTGTTGTAATACCTAGAAATGATTTTCAATTGTAAAAACACATTTCATCTTTCAATCTCTCCATCTGCATTTATGTCACCAGGTTGCTTTCTGATCAACATTTCATCCAGTGAGGTCAGTAGCGAGCGCCACGGGATGAATTGATAGAGTGAACGAGAAAAAGTAAATAGAAGAGAGCGAATGAAAGCTGACAGGGCCATCTCGTGCATGTGCACTGCTCAGAGTGAGATGAGCACCGCAGGTGCCCCAGTGTTTATTGGAGTCAATTAAAGGGGCGAATCTCGCCAAAGAAGGTCAAGAGGCTTGCTGACAGAAGGAGAGGACGTGTGCAGAAATATGACAGGTGTGTGTCCGTGTATGTGTGAGGGAGAGAGATGGAGAAGTAATGACTCGTGGACGCGTTCATGTGCGTACTTGTGGGAGGGAGGTTAAAAAGAGCAGAGGTTATAAATGCATGGGAGAGAGAGATTGAATTCTCAGGCAGAGATGGCCTCTGGGTATTAAACACTCTGGAGTCGTGAGCGGAATCATCACCCAAATCCTTTACCCAGCCAGCAGCACACAGACTGATGGATAGGTATTCACACAAAATAGAGGCTGACATAGCGTAAATTAAAGAGGACCTGTAATGGTGTCAAACGGCCTCCATCTATTCTCCAGCTGTCTGAATAAATGTTCAGAACACAAACTGTGACATTTTGTGCAATACAACAAAGACCAACAGGCTTTTTTCCTCATTTAATATATTGTTGATGTTGTTATTGATATATGCTTAATATTTCTTAACCCTTTGATGCACAAGCTAAGCAAAACCCCTTCTAATGCACAACATGGGCCAACATGAGCTGTATTCATTTCCACTGTTATGTTATGTATTGCTAAGTATCTCTTTGGTATTTAATTATTTAACATGCCATGTGTTTAATACGAAATTAGTATGTTATTAGCTTAAATCATGGTTTTAATTCTAATTTATTTACTTTATGTTCCTACACAAAAGTTAAAAATGTCAGTTTCTATAGTAAATACATAAGGGCTCCATAGTGAATACAAAAGGGTTCATTAAGGCCCATGTTGTGTTAGAAGGGCAGTGATACAAAAAATTATTTTAATTGAAAAAGTAAAAAGATTAAACTGAAATCAGGATCTGTAATGATCAGAAACAAGTAAATTGATGAATTCTTGGAAGCATGAAAGATGAAGTTAATTTATTGCAAAGATATAGAAAATAAAATCTCACATCACTTTTGACCCAGGTTGTGCATCAAAGGGTTAATATTTAAAAACCCAATGACTTTATTCATTAAAGACTATAGATTTGACTGCTTTTACTGATATAAGAACTACTCTGCATAAGATCTATGAAATGTGGAAACAAGCAGAGGTTTGTGTGCAAACGATGAGTCAGCAATTTTCTTTACATGAAGTTCACCCGAATAGACAGATAACGCATGGTATTCCTGATAATTCATAACTACAGATACATTGTTAAAGGGGCTTTGAAATAGAAAGATCCTGAGGCTGGACCATCTACAAGTGAAGCGGCCACTTTGTCTAAGACTGAAAAAACTGAAAAATCCAACATAAAACGGAACAAAGACAATACGGCAGGGAGTAGCATGCCCTGGGCTGTGAGAATATAAAAAAAAGAAGAACTTTTTTTGATTTTTTCCAAATCAAGCTTTAAACTCAACAAATTAGACCATCAGTACACACTGTGAATACATATCTAAACCTGCTGAAATGAGCCAAAACCCGTTTCCAACATTTGCTAAGTTCCAACATCTGCTATGTTTAGAGTCTGGAATAATGTATATAGTCCAACAATGATGTACATAGTTCCCATATTAAAAAGTGCTGTAGGTTATGGCTCGGGAAACAAAAAAGATCTGTGTTATTTTTTCCATCCCAAAAATACATTTTGGTGACACTTTCAAATATATTTGATACATATGCTAACTGTGTTAATGCTCCAAGTATGGAGATTCAGCACCTCCCAGATTTTAATGGATCTGTCACCTTGTTTACATATCAAATGCAAACATGTCACAATCTGTAGAGAATAAATACATTAGAAAGTTAAATAAAAAGGTAGCCAGTCATCACTTATGAGAGGATATTTAATGCTTGCGTGTTTCCTTAGCACACAATTTATTGTAAAATCCAACCTTGCAGGGAACGCTCACACTGAAATATACACATTATCCTGTCCTATCCTTTTTAAAAGCCAATTGTTATCTGTACTGAGTCTCTCACAGGTGTTTAGAATTGTTGAAATATTGTAGTGTAGGTGGGTTAAAGCCATTTAGTTTACTTTAAATTGTGTTTCATATTGTAAGTGGAGCTACTCTTGTGCCATTGGCTAGGCTGGTTCTGTGTATAGTCGTATTGCAGCCACAGTAGTGAGAACAGTGGTCTGGGTTTGGGATATGAAGAAGGCAGCTCGTAGCTCACCGCATGGACGAAAATACCAACAATCTGTGGCCAAGCAAGAGTGCCTCAACACCGATAGCCAGACCGAATCCACACAGAGACTGTAACAGCTTCCCATTGATTTTGAGACTGTGGTGAGTATTGGTTATTTCATTGCCCTGCCCGAAGATTCTCAATAAACAACTCTGCTAACTGCATTCAAATGCCTTTGTCTTCAGAAATATAATAAACCGCAGAGAGCTAAAAACATGACAATATACAGTGTTAAATTCACTCTTACAGTAGTGATATCAATGTCAAAGTCTTTTTAGTGTTCAGCTGCCTCACCTCATTTGACTTTAATTATAAAGTGTGGATGATTGTATAGTATGAATTTCTCTCTTACAGTGTTATCAAACAGGTGGATTATGCTATTATTTTTGCATGTATCATCCACATATCACTAACAAAAACACAATAAAATAAATAAAATGTGAAAAGAAAAAAGGTAAAGAAAACATGGTAAAACAGTGAGATGGGTGTCAGCAACTGGATGCATCCTTGGTTAAACCCCGCAGACACGCATACTACACGGCAACTGAATAAACTATGTTTATTGACCTGATTGCCCCCTGTTAACACCTGCACTGGTTTAAAGCTCTTCATGCTTGGCTGTAATATCAGCCTTTATTATTATTCTGGAGTCCGGTCAGTCTTAGCTTTAAATAGGAATTCCATAGATTTTCTAAAATGTCTGCATAATTAAATCAGTAAATGTAAATAGTCACATGGAGTGGCTGGATGTGAAACCACTCTAGAGAAACCAATCAAGAGAAACTTGCTGCGTCAGAATTGTAGAAACAGTGGTGGTGAATGGAACCGGACGTCTAAAGAGATGAATGGCTCTAAAAGCTCCCTTGTTCCCGCATATAGTTATAGCAAATATGCTGTGTGATGTTGTTTTATCAAAGCAGCTTTAATATTATACTGAGGTTTGGCTTTAATCAATTCATGGAGATGTAAGTTTCAGCAGATTGTTTCCCATATTGTATTAGTATCAACATGCTTAGATTAACTGGTCATTCTGGATAGTGCATAAAATATCTAGATTTGTGCTGCAGGGTTACTACCAGCACCACTGAAAAGAAGTCTGTTGGCAAGTTTCTTTAGATTTTTATTAACCGTTACATTAACTGTTTGCTATCACTACCCTAAATGAGTTTATGTCCCAGTGGTCGATTTATGCAAACATTTTGTAAAATCCCCCATTACTTAAACCACAGCTGTCGAAAAAGTCTGGTCTCCGATTTCAGTGCACCCCAAAGACAAAAACAAAAAATGACCTGTGACCTGTAGACAACAGATTGCAGGGGAGGTAGGTAGAGATAAGTACATACCTGATCAGAGATAACTTCTGTTAGACAATGTTAATCTTATACTGATATTATTAACAGAAAGATCAATAAAAAGATCTTTAATAAAATACATATAACAAACCATGACCATTACAAGACATATGCAGGGGAGGAGAGAAAACTACCACAGCTGGATACTATCTGGGTCTCACAACATTAAATATTTATCCGTGCAAATACAGTAGTTCAGTAGAAAGGTGGCTTTATTTGATATGTATGAAATTTAACAAGGACAAAAATGTAAAGATTTTTATTTCATTTCAAATTATGTTTCAATTGTAAACACATTAATATCACACATTAGTCTTGTTTTGTTGCTACTCTGATTAAACAAATCTGTTGATTTGTTATTGGATCTGAATAAGCAATCTAGCAACAATATATACACAGAGAAACCTCTGATGATGATCTTACACATGCTGTTCTCTTTTATTATGATTGTCGTTACATAACTGGCTATTTTTCATATTTTTAATATTCAATATTTTGATACATTTACAAGTAGCTTTCAGGTGATTTATTTTTGTTTAATCTCTGAGAAAACCTTAACCTACCCTAAATCTAGGGGTTATTGGCAACTAGTTATATTTTGCTAGATCCTTTTTTAAGCACAACTTTATTATACTTGAAGTATTTTTTGAGTACTGGGGTATAAAACTTGATAACATTTTTCTTATGTAGTGTGTTCTGGTATGTGTGTGCGTGTGTATAGTTCCTCTTAGAGTAGCGCACACCGAGAGGTGATGTGCCACGGACTACTGAACTCTCTTTACTTTCATAAAGAGTCATTTCACCATCATCCTATAAGCAGAAACAAGCCGAAAAACAAAACCGTTAAACAAGCGTCAGCATCAAACATCAAAACAGCTCATGAATAATTCAAATTCAATTTACTTGTATTTAATAACACAGTGCAGCTTTTCAACAATCCAAAGCCTATAAATGACTAAGCCGAGGGTGACAACGTCAGGAAATACTCCCCCAGCGCAGGAGGAAGAAACCAGACTCAGTAGTAGAAACCATCCTCCTGTAGGCTAGAATAAGTAAATAAATATCTGAGAAAAAACTGTATTATTACAGTCTCAGAGTTAGGGGTCTTAAAATGCTTTCTGAAATTGTGATACTGCAATGCAAAACTGTGACAGTGTGCCTTGTGGATGTACAACGATGCATCATAGAGAATGGTCATTTTGTTTATTCTGCTATGTAATGCAGCTGCATCTACTAAACACAAGTATTTGTGAGCAAACAGCACTAATCAACACCTCACTTCAGCACCCTAATCTGCCTCCTAGCTCTAGTGTCATTACTAACCTATGCAAAAACATCATTAGACTCATCACGTTTTTCTTCGCTCAAATTTGGTTCACAATATTGTGAGAATACTAATCATGAACCCAGTATCATTAATCAAGTCAAATCATGGACAAGTGTATTGTTATTTGGACTAACAAGGCCCTGAGCATTTACAACTTTGAAACTGAGGGCGAATACTCATTCAGCCAAACTTGAGGCAACTTGATTTGTTTTCTGTGAGTACTGTCACTGTATTATAGTCAATTAAATCATTATTTTCTCCATGAACCTGCATTCATTTCTCAGCCCTGGCAATTGCTACACAGAAATGTCTGCTTACTGTCACCGCCTCAGTCCTTCAATTGTTTTTTTTAAAGTGATATTTTTTTTTACTATAAAGGCCGAAATGGGCTTTGTGAACAGAACCATACTTACCTTTACTTCAATAAATCAAAGGTAATATATGAATAGACCATAAACATTTTTATGTCTCCTCTGGCAATATTAGGCTTTGATAATTAGATTTTTTATCATCAGTGGCTGTGGTGAGCTGACACATGCCTTATAGAATAGTAATAATTTACAGGAAAAGGCACTGCTGCAATGGTTGTGTTTATGTGAATGCATTGTTTTAGCTGACTGCCAGAATATGGTGATTATATATGTAGGGGTGAGGAGAAAAATTAATACAATGTATTATTATGCTATTATGTATAGCAATTGTAAGCACTACTGATCAGCACCTCCAGAGTACTAAAATAGCCTAGAACACATGCAGCTGGTGCTAACTACACACACCTGTAGCGCATGGCACACACACCTTAAATACTATCCTCACTTTCCTTTCACTTTTCATGCTGGACTCTGTTAAGTCAAGTCAACACCCATCGTCTTTCAAGTCAAGTTCTGTCAAGATCATCAGCGTTACATTGGACTGTGTCTTGTTCTTAACTCAAGATCAGTCAACTGTCTGCTGTCTCTGAACTATGTCTCAACCTGGTGAAGAGTTAGCTCCACGTAACGCCAAAGGGAGGTTTGTCCAGTCTACACTATCCCTGTGCCACTCACTGGCTCTTATGACTCTATTTTGAACGCCAGAGGAGACTGCTATATTCACTGCTTAGACAGAAAACCAATACCTGGAAAAAACAGCTCTAGTCAGAGTTAGTCTACAGCTGCTTACCATCTACTCTGCACGCTAACCTGCCCTGGTTTCCTGGTTATCTCTTTGATCACCCTGCCCAGTTCTACATTATCTCTGCATTCTCTGTTGTTATTCAATAAATAAGCCTGCTCATGGATCTCAATAATTTATTACATAAATTGCAAATACGAAATACATTTTTTGGTACTAAACTAAAAAAAAAAAAAACAATTAATTTGGTTATGTAGTTATAGGATAATAGTTCATAATAGATTATGGACCCAAGGTACCATAATAGATTACAGGATGAAAGTTTAGCAAAAACAAGGGTTAAAAACGCATGAACAGTAGCACCAAAAAACCAGACCCCTCACTGACTTTGTACTTCCACTCAAACTGACTGTCTCCTCCCTCAAGTTTTGGGACAACTGCAATCAGTGGCATTTAGTTGGTTACTATTAATCTCCTCGCTCAGCAGGGGCAGATGGGGCTAAGCCCTCCCTTTTTCAAAGAACAAAAGGCTTGAAAATACATTTTAACTTTTGGCCTCCACATCTTCCTGCTTGCTGTTTTAAAGTAGCTAGATTATTTGGGACATCTGAGGAGCCCCAATTTGTCAAATGTGTAATGCCAAAAAAACCCACAGTTAAATTCTTAAGGTAGTGCTGACAGTCAGTAATAATAAGGTGAAGTAGTCAGAATTTTCTGTTGAAATATTTATAGATGGCTACTCTCACATCAAACTCTCTCTGATAGAGTGAAGAGGGAATAGAGTGATCGAGGGAAGGCTAAATTCAACCCCCTACTTTTAATTTCTGACACCAAGTCTAAAGCACATTTCCTGATTATCTGTTATTTGGCTAATTTTCAAAAGATCACCTGAAATTTATTCCCCTGCTGAAATGTACTTATGTACAATAATCAGTTTATAAAAGTTTGTATAGTATTAAATGTAGGAGCTGTAATATTTATTTAATGGTGGTTAAACTTTATAGGAACTTAAGTCTATTGTCTTGTTTATGCTGGTGCTTCCTGTAATGAGGCTGGTTGTCCAACTTGGACTCAGATGACTTCTACTTTGCAGAACGGTAGAACATTATAATCCATTTCTGTCTCAGATTTGTGTGACCATGGTAACCGTGGTCACTCCATCATTCTGAGAAATGTGCTGAATTGATTGTGATATTGACCCAGGCCACAAGACAAACATCTGGATATCAGGTTTTGATTTTAATATGGCAGTTCAAAAACATATAGCAATATGGTTTAAGAAAATAGAACTTTCCCTTAAGAGGATTTCCCTCTTTTACCATTATACATAATTCAAGACCATCACATCCAAAATTTCCATTCAACTTTCCATTTGTATTCTATAAAAATACATTTGTTGTTTGAATGTTACAGTTATTTGAAAAGTTAATCAGTATTGTATAGTGTACCATCTTACCATAAGCAATTACTGAAAGAAGCCTCTGCATCTGAATATTAAAACAACTTGTGAATATTGTCCATTAAATCTATTTGTCTTATAACAGTCATTGTCATGGAGCAGCTTTACAGAAATCCAGGACCAAAGTCTATAAATGACAAAGTCATAAGTGACAAGGTTATGAAGTGCTAAAAGTGCAGGAGGTAGAAACACTGAGAGGAACCAAAACTCAATAGTGGGATCGATCAACTCCTAGGTAACTATAGATATAAAGAATATATAAGAATAAACACAGAGACTCTATTTCTTGCTGTAATATGGAGAGTTGTTAAGTTTAGTTTTTTTGCCTATTATGGTGTTTTGCCAGGAAAATACACTCTATGGACAAAAGTATGTGGACACATTTCCTAATTACTGGGTTCAGTGGTTTCAGCCACAGTCATTGCTAACACATGTATAAAATCAAGCACATAGCCATGCAAACTGCATAGACCAACAGTGAGAGCAGAATGGGTCATAGTTAAAAGCTCAGTGAATTAAACTTAACTTTAATTGGACTCGAATGTAAGTGCTGTTATTATAAAAAGCAAACATCCAGGAGTCATGTCGTGGTAGCTTGGCTGCCAATAACTAAACTGTGCAGGGTGTAAAAATCACCCATAATCTATTGTAATTCTCACTACATAGTTCAGAACTGCCTCTAGAAGAAATATCAGAACTAGAACTGTGCATCAGGAGATTCTATGGATTCTATGAACTCTTACATGGGCATGTTTAATCAGGTTGCAGATTTTTGTTTTATTTATATGTAGTTTGTGGCTTTAAATACATTTCTACTTTCAGCGCACCTATTTATGCCATGCCTTTTTAATGTGTGCAGCATGTGCTTTTGCATCATCTTTTTGAAAATGTATGGACATCCCTGGAAAAGATGTCTTCTTAATAGCAACGTATGTTGCTCTAAGATCTCAGTGTACTTTGCCTTAATACCGTATGACAGAAGTGTAAATTACCTTTGCTAAGGGCACCAACATGCTGACCCCACACCATGACAGACTCTGGTTTTTAGACTTGTTGTTGATAAAAGTCTGGTGGTTCTTTTTACCTTTGGTCTGGAGCACAAGGCATGCATTTCTTCCAGAAAAGATGTGGAATACTGATTTGTCTAACCGCAATCGACATTTTCACTGTGTGATGGACTATCCTAAATGTCACTGAGCCCAGAAGTAAGAAGTGTTCAGTTTCGTTTTGTGCCCTTTATGCACTGGGTGCATACATATTATACTGTTTGTCATTAATAACCCATATGGTTCCCTATACACACAAAACAACCCCACAAATTTAACAGATGGAAAATGTTTAACACTGTGCGCAGTCAGGTTCTGTACACTCTTATTGATGTTTTCCACCACGCAGAAGGCTGGATCCATGGCCTCCAATCCATAATTTATTTCTCTAAGGGCAAAAGGCTACAGAAACAAAAAGTCTCATCAAGTGGTTGATCAATTGTCTCTGTCTATGAGAATCAGCCCTCACATGTACGCACAATTTAGTCGCGTCAGAAAGCAAGCCTTCGAGCATTCTCAATCTCAAAAAGCACACCAGCACCAGAGTGTTCCTCCGGCCAAATCCATGAAACAGAAATGAAGAAGAAAAACCATGCAGAAAATCCAGCTATGGCAAGTAGATTTTTGGGTTCTAACAATCTTTTATTGTAAACATACTTTAGCAAAGGCATTTGAAGGCATCTGTTTAGCAAACGCACCTTCCTTGTGCTTAATTTGATATCTCACCATTACTCAGACTGAAAGCACTCCACTGTTATTCAAACTCCTCCAAAGCCCTGAAGGTCAAAAAACAGGATTTTTGTACCAGCAATATTGGAATCATTACCAAACTGACAACTCATTACACTGCCTCTGGTGTTTGCCTTCTGCACACATTTCAGCTTGCTTTGAAATAAAATTGATTCGTTTTTGCTTCTGGTAGTACAGAAAACCAAAAAAACATCTCAGCAAAGATCCACACAAACACTTGAGTATGTCTCTGAGGTTTTACAAAACATTGTCGCTTTCCTCAGCATACAAAAGTGACAGCTTGTTGTTAAAAACCAAAAAAACAAAGAGTGACTGTAACAGTCTCTACTTCATCACCTCAGTAGATGGTCAACAGTCCTTATAGCTTTTTCATCCCTGCCACTAGTGTGTTTCTGGAGGTGCAAAGGTACTGCAGCTCCCCCAGCCTGTAGTTGGTTTTAGGAATATAAATAGCTAATATTTTCCAAAGGCAAATGTGTTTTACTGTAATGACCAAATAAAATATTTTATCAATGATAATAATAACAATAAGAATAACAATAATAATAATAATAATAAGATGATGATGATGAAGAAGACGAAGAAGAAGAAGAAGAAGAAGAAGAAGAAGAAGAAGAAGAACCACAAATAATTGCAGGAGGAAACAGCATATTTTAAAACAGAAACATATTTGTCCTCACTTCTTATCAGTGAGCAAGGTTTGACTATGTTTTATAATCTACACAGACTCTAAGGCTCTAAAGTTGCTCAGAAACAACTTTACCTGTTATCATCCAGTGCAGCCTGATGCATTAACCTCTTCCAACGTCCAGTTCCCATCATCACCACAATTCTTATTCGATAAGGTTCATTAGAAGTTTTCACATAAAACCACTCTGAGTGGTTTGTTTAGATCTTAAAATGTAATTATGGAATTTCCTGGTAATTACCAAATTAACCAAATACTTGTTGCAGCTGTAGTTTGTAATCAACCAGTCACACTTCATAATGTTGCGCAAGAAAAAAAAATAAGAATCAGCAATAGTCAGATTTCTACCAGTTTGCTCCCCAACAAACACTAACTGTACCAGAGCTAGTATAACTGAGACACTATATCTATTCACTTACAACAGACTCCACTACCTTTATCTGGAAGCTAAAAGCCAAAGGCCCTGTTGCCTGCCACAACAAACTGAATGATGTTTAGTTTGCTACAGTGGAGAATAACGAGGGATCAATACCTACCTTCTGTTACAAAATGGTACACGAGGAAAAAGTTATTTTAAAAAATAGTTGTGTTTTATGGCTGTTTAACACTAGCTGATGCAAACAGCTAATGTGATATTAATAGAGATATAATGCTCTAGAAGGTTCTTGCCGTTAGTTGGGTCTATAATTGCATTAACATCTTATATTAGTCATTAGTCTGTTTATTAAATGTCTGTAGAGTAGCACAAAGCCATTCCCGCCTCAGCACACATGGAAGGTGGGCCAACATTATTTGGCCTTTTCACTGACATTAAAGTCAACCTGAAATCTACCTTGTTAGTTCATGTCCTCAGTCACATTAGTCAAAAGACAATTCTTGTTTGTATCTTTGATCGAAGTATAGTGATTTCTGTCCACCTTTAAATGTCTCCAAATGTCTGATGTTTGATTACATCATTGTGAGCCATCGATAAAGAAAAATTACACCTACCAATGATGTCTCTGCATTTTCTACCTCCCCTTCCACTAACCTCACCAATCATCAGCGAGAACACCCATCATTGGCTACACTCTTTGCTGCACAAACATGCAGGTGACCTTTCTTCTTCTCACGTTAGTCTCTCCTTTTCAGTGTTTGGACCAGTTGTAAAATAATCCCTGAGTAATTGTTTATACTGAAATCCTCATGTTTACAGCAGTGAAGTATTTCAGATATATCTGGCCGTATTTACCCTACGACTGAGCAGCTGAAAGAGGGGCATCTCTCGACCAATAACTCAAAATGACTGGCGATGATTTTTCATTCTGCACAGCAACTCTTCATCTTGTTTATAATTTGTGAGACAAACAATTATTAAAAACAGTACAATAAACAGAAACTTGAAGTCAAACTTTTATTATCAGAACATTGTGGAAAAGAGAATGAAGCTGAAATTTGCTACTTTTTGCCAGCTTTAAAATTCTGTTCCACCTTAAATGGCACTGCAGTTCTATTGTGGCACCAGTGCACCATTAAGGTAACTGCTGCATTACTTAAGGTGGACTGGATAAGCCAAATAATAAGCTGGGCAATATGAAGCCCTCAGCCTCTTGAAAACATTACATTCAAACCTTTTCTCTCAGAAAAATCATATGAAAATGGTTCCATTTTAAAATTCTAAATAGAAGAATGTTTTCTTAGTGTATCCCTCATTATGTAAAATAAGCTGTATTTCTGTCACTATAATCTAGCTACTCAAAGGAGGGGAACTGCTAAACTAAAAAGATTTATGAAACTGCAGAAACGCACATGAAAATACTGTAGTACTTTTACAAAACCTGTGTTTTCTTCAGTCTTTCTGCAAAACAGACATATTGTACTGACCATCTGAGTTCTGGAATAACTGCTCACCATCCAATCTGCTTACTATCCAATCAAATCCCAAAGAAACAAACCATGTCCCACCCACAATTACTTACGACAAGGTAGAGACTCTTCTCTGCGTTTTACTCAGTTAACCCTGCGTAAATGAAAAAGCGATGAACACCATTTTCCTCTGGAGGGCTACAGCTCCCTGTTCAATTACTGCAAAGCACACGGACAAACCTACCCAAACTTTGTAGAGCTGTAGCTGCCCTGTCCTGATGTATGTCATAGGCAGTTTCTTAATAATGTAATGTTGTAGTAAAGCCCTGTTCAAATCAAACATACTCCTTCATAGAACCATGAAAACTTAAAGAAGAGGGTATAATAGGTCAGCTTTAATTTCTATCTACATCTACATGTTGTGGATTTGAGTGATATAAAATGCATTATGATAAACACTATATGGTCTTTGTACTGACATTAATGTCAACCTGAAATTAAAATGGCCTTTTGTGCCTTGTTAGAACATGTTCTCAGTTACATTCGTCAGAGAATCCAATGGTTCAGATCATTTGAATCACAGAATTCTTGTTTGCATCTTTGATCAAAGTGCATTGATTTCTGCCCACCTCTGAACGCATGTCTGGCACTCGGTTACATCATTGTGAGCCATTGGGAGGAAAAAAATTATACTAAATAATAACATCTTAGCATTTTCTTCCACCCCCTCAACAATCATCAGCGAGAACACCCGTCATCAGCTCCGCTCACAGCTGCACAAATATGCATGTTTATGCAGGCTACCTCCTTTCTTCTCCTCACGTTAGTCTCTCCCTTTCAGTTGTAAGAGGATCACTTCTGAGTTATTTCCACTCGTGTACACAGAAAACCCAGGTTCATGTGTTTAACAGGAGTGAAGCAGTTTAGATAGATCTGGCAGCGCCTGCACTATGACTGAGTGGCTGCAGTGATCCTGGTGCAGCTTTTAATCTCCAGGGCAGTTTCTCTTTCTGTCCCCTGAGGAAATGTTGTAGTAACATCCTGCTCATATGTTCAATGGAATCAGCTGTGCCATCTTGATATGCAACATGCTCCTTCTGGGCTTGCTGAAAACCTCCTTCAGTTTTAAGTCTTTGCTGTTAGTCGTCACAGCTCTCAGGCTTCCATGATTCATGTCGCAAACAGCCAATTGGTTTAATTTGTTTAGCAATAGTAAACTCCGCCTCTGCTAACTCAAAATAAGATAATGCTAGCTAACTTTTTCTTCCACGGCTGTTTTTAATGACTAGAATGTTATGATTTGCAGTGATGTGAGACTAATGGTAATTGACACAGTGTAAAAGCTAAACATTAAACATCAAGTTGAGATGGCAATTTGATTTGATTGGTCAGCAGAAAACTAAATGATGGCAACACGTAGCTATGGGCTCACATTAGTTCAACTGAGAAGTCTAAACGGCTTGCTGAGCTACAAAATACATGTGATTAATGTAAATAATAAATTAACTCAATATAAATAATAAATTAATTAAATAACTCAAACGTGAAACTGGACGGACAGTATTCTATTCGAGGGGGCGATATACCTTCATGCCCCATCGCTTCGCAGAGACTGAGCCAGCTATACTGACCATAATTTGCCATAAATCCATATAGTATCTCTGTTCACTCCTGTCTTCAGCTTCAGTGGTTGCAGACGTACACTACCGTTTGGGACTAAGTTTGGGATCACAGTGAAATTCTCTTGTTTTCAATGGAGTATCTTCCCTCCTTAACACAACAATGGACTGACAGGTTCCTAAAGAAAGTTGTTTCTTTCTGGTCATTTTGAGTCTGTCAGCAAGCCATCAACTGCTGATGCTTCAGATACTAAACTAACATAGAATGTTGTTCTCCCTTTTATGCTCACGTATTAGTAGAAGGTTTTTCAGCTGTACATCACAATTAAGCAAGAGTGTCCTAACAACCAATTAGCCCAATAACATCCTTAACCTGGATTGGCGGCCGTACCAGGAGATTTAGGCAGAGGACTGAGAATTGCTGATAATAGGACTATATGCAAAATAAGCATCTATACAAAAATAGGCTTTAATACAAACATTTATATTCTTTAAAAATCATCCGACACACTTACATTAATAGTGAAATGGACAATATTGTTTCTGAATTGCATGAAAATTGCATGAATTGCATGAAAATTGCAAAATTTAATTCTAAAGTGAGCCTAAACTTTTGAGTGGTAGTGTACATTACTTTCCAGAGAGAATGAAACCAAAGACCCCTGGGTTTTCCCCAGGTCATGCCCTGCTTTGTCAGTATATTGTACATTCCGATTTTATACTGGATTGTAATTTTGTTCCCGTGTGTTTAAGGCTGATATATGTAAATCACACAGTGGTTGTATTCATTTAGAAAGCAGGCGGGACTGAAACACTCCTTTTAACCTTTGCTAGAATGGTTGAAGCTACAGTGCTGTTGGCTGGATAGCTGCATATAGATATTGGTTTTCTTTATTTCACAAAAGCTTTACTTACAGAGCTGAACATTCCCAACCAAAGTATTTCGAGTATTGAGTATATTTTAGGAAACTATTTATTTTCATTTTTAATGTCACTTTTCATTCTATGTCTGCTGCTCAAAGGGGAGTTTCCCCAACTATAAACATATATCCCTGGCCATGTTCTTGATTAGACTTGGTTTAAGACGTACACACCTTTGCAGTAATTTACTGTTATCTGTTGAGTCCATTTATATGCATTATCTATAAACTCAATATGTCCATTAAAGAACGCAGAGAAACAAAATGACGGCTGCTGCTGCAAGGTCCTGATAGTTCTTAGATTCTCTCTTCTCTTCAATAGAAAAGCCCTCTTAGGTCTGCATTTTGCCATAGAATAACTTTCAATACTGTACTTATTACTTATCCCTGCATTTTGGGTTGCCCCCCTGACACACACTATATAATTACTTCAAAAATATTTCCTTTTTTGTACTGTAAAAAAAATGTGGAACAGTTTTCTAATTTTTAAAATGTAGCTACTGAGCTGCTTTAAAATTTTAGGATAATTGAACTTCTCAGCATTTATTGCACGTATTGTTTATGAAGGAGGAGGGAAAGAAAACTCTAGTGAGTTTTCTCACTCAACTCTCTTATCCCTTCTGTGAACATTAGCAATACTAGCATACGCCCTCTAATAAGAACATTAAAGTAAAACTTAATTACTCACCAAGTGTTGTTCTGATGACAGTGGCCTATAAAGAATCGGTGTGACTGCCGTGTTGAATTTTGGGGGAAGTGAGTAATTATACAGTAGCTTCACTGTAGTTACTACATGAAGGACACTTGACTGTAGCTTCTCCTTCATTTATCAACAGTGAGCATAATAGAATGTTGGTGGACCCTTGAGCTCTGATGTCATAATGTACTAAAGGTTACACATTGTGATGTCGGAAAGGTGAGGATATGTCTAAATTCCGTGCGCACTGCTGTTTGATCTTAGCCCGTGTTACCATAGCAAAGAGAACAGCTGCTACAATGAGCTGCTTCTGGTTCTAGTGAGTCCATTACACAGACTCGGACATAGACTGTGAAGGAAAGGAGGAGCGACTGCACAAAGATGGGGAGCAGACTGAGAGGATGTGGAGAAAGGGAAAATGGAAGAGAGACAAGAACCACAACAAGAACGAAGAACACCAACCAACAGACATTGAAGGTCAAGGACGAGGCCGAGGATCTGGACCTGCCAATATGCCTCGAGTCCAGCAACCCGAGTGTTTCGGCTGAGACACTTGAGAGCGTCTGACCTCCAATACAGGACACAGTCACTGGACAGACGGACAATCAAACAAAACAGCAACTGAAAACTTTGCTGGATGACAGTGTAGACCAAACCAAGCAGCATCAGAGTGAGTAACAGAGTAGAAAGTAAATAATCAATATTAGTCACAGAATAGTTAATAACTGATAATACTTCAAAGTAGTCACTGAATAATCCATAAAAAAACGAAATAATTCATTATTCCTTAATCATTTATAGTACTGACTGAATATTTATAATATGTACTGTATAAATTATACCTATAGATGCAAAATTCATTGTAGATGCAGAATAATTCATACCTGTTACCAAATATTCATAACACATAACCATACTTTAACCACTGTATTCACTGAATAATTTAAACGACATAATTAATAAATCACTGTAGATGCTGAAAAAGTCATAGTATATGCTAAAATATTTATAGTAGATCATTATAAATTGATGTGTGAATAATTTGTAAAAGATACTAAATGTCTTACTGTTGATATTGAATATTTCACGGCAGCTTCAGAATTTATGAAAATAGATACTAAATGATTTATAGTAAATATTGATTCATTCATGGTATGTTCTGATTCATTCATAACAGATGCTGAATAAATTGCAGTACATAATTTATAGTCTGTACTAAATTATTCAAATTAGATTCTGAATCATTCATAGTAGATACTGAATGATTCAAAATAGACTGTGAATAATTCGTAGTAGATACTGAATGTTTCATAGTAGATACTGCATATGGAATCATTTATTGTGGACACTGAATCATATGTAGTAGAAACTAAAACATTAAATGCAGATAGTAAATAATTCATAAGAGGTACTTACTTAATAATTCATAGTATATATGAAGAAATATATGAGAAGTTGTTTAATGTTTCTTTGTTTCTAATTAAATTATATTGTTACAATTGTTGTCACCCGTCATGATGTTAATCAGTATATAAAGAAACTAACAGAACAGAATACATATCAATGTTTGTTCCATATATATTAAACTGCATTAAATATGTCCTGTTTGGCATTAAAAGCTGCAGACTCTCCAGAAACAACTCCATTAAGTTATCACAGACCAATTTTAAATGTACCTTTCATTTGAGAAATTATTGAGAAAATTGTCTTGCAGCTGTTTTCAGGCTTTCTGTCTTTAATAGCTGTCTAGACAGCTAAAATCAGGGTACTGAGACGGTTCTATTTAAGGTTATTAATGGCATTCATTAAAATAAAGACTCTGGAAAAATAACTGTTCTACTCCTGCACAGCACACCATACAATTCTCCTAGATACACCAGAGAACTGTGTTAGGACTCTCATCCTCAAATGGTTTAGCTCATACCTGCATAGAAAGAACTATTTTGTTGAAATAGAAAATAATGTTTCTGAGAGTGCCAGTGACCTGTGGTGTCCCCCACGTTTCACATTTCTTACTAAATGTGTACAGGCTTCCTCTTTGCCAAATCCTGCAAGACTATGAGATCTCTTACTTCAGCCATGCCCTCTCCTTAAACAACTTTGGTCCTTTGAACTCACTTTGTAAGAGCCCTGAGCACAACACTAGCTCAGTAAAGAAAAAAACTAAGCTTGTTTTACTCAGATACAGCAATGGGAGGCACAGCTTAGCTCTGTTTTAGCAGTGGATCAGCATTTTACATTAACAGAAATAGAGATTTTCTGACTACACCAGACTTGGAAACATTCATCCACACATTTTTAACTGTAAGGGTTTTGTGACTTGACTCCCAAAAAAGACAACCAATCAACTTTAACTGAGTCAGTATGCGGCTGCCAGAGTCCTTACTAGGTCTAAAATGAGGGAACACATCACCTCTATTTTTAAATCTTTATAGAACAGAACTAGTAGTGACCTTTAAGTCACTGAATGGTGTGAGGCCAGCATATTTATCTGATTTGCTGCAGACACATACCTCGAGCAGAGCTCTCATTTTAGTAGGAACAAGTCAGTTAGTGCTTCATGAACACTAGACACTTTAAATCCAGGCCGAATGCATTTCTGGTTGAGACGTTTTCGGCTCAGTTTAAAACAATACACTTCTCTTCTGTGACAGCACTTTTATGCCAAGCAAATTTTATATTTAATATTTAATTGAATTGCTTAAATATTTTCTTTTAAACATGTTTATTTTTTTCCTTATGTCTTTTTATATTTTAATTTTGCTTCCTTTCTCTACAAACACATCTGTTTTTACTTCAGAAGTTGTTAACGAATATTTGATGTTCTGTTTAATATTTTTACATGGGATAATAGGATTATTTAGGTCTCGGGAAACAACAAAAAAAAAGATAAGGAAATGCATACAACTGACCTTCAAAGTATGAAAGTGTATTGGAGGAAAAGAAGCTTTTAGTTATAGCTGCTTCTTATCTCAGGCAAGAGTAAACAACGCTGACATGAACAGAGATATATAGAGAAGCCAGAGAGGGTTGTTTGATGGCATTGTTTAAGCCAAACCCATTACTCCAATCGAGGACGGCCATCGATCCCCATATATTATGATAATGAGATTTCGGTGCGTAACGAAATGCCAACTCTCTTCCTCCTTCTCCCCATCGACCACAGGCACACACATGCCATTTAGATACACGGGATATATGCCGGTCCAGTAAATAAGACACGCTTTGTTCTCTAGAGGTCAAATTATTACTCTCATTACCTTTAAAAAAAAAAAACTTACATACACACAAACATCCAAGCTTACTTCTTGTTGATTATACAAAATATTAAGTAACTTGTTAAGTAGCATGTACATAGGACTTTATAACTTTGCAGACACAAAAAGCTACATAACACACTACAGGAAAAAAAACATGAGGTCATAATAGTAACAATAACAATTAAAACAAGGATGTAAATGAAAATCAACTAAAAATACAGACATCTTTTAATTTTGCTTCTCTGAGGGTCTAGAAAAGCCGAAAAGCATAAACCAAAGAAGCACAAAACATTTACTAGCTGAGCATCAAAGGAGCTATTGTCTTACACAAAACATTTCGAGAGTGTCTTCATTTGCATCCTATAAGCAGATGGAACAAAACAGAGACAGAGGAGTGGGGAAAATAAAAGGTGTGTTAGAAAGGTTAGTCAGAGGAAGAGTGTTGTGTGGTCTCTCATGGCCAAGTCCTCATCTACAAGTGCACTTCACTTACTCTTACAGAGACTCCAGTGCTTTTGCACTGATCATATGCAGCTGCTCTTCTCAGCTTGGCTGAACATCCACTTTATAACCCAGCACTCTGACCTATTACAAGCTCAAAAGCCAAAGAAGGGGCCTTAGCTCACTGCATCACCCAGCTCGCCCTTTCCAGATCATGAATATGGAACACTGTGGGTATGTGCCATGTGCGTGTGTTGACTTGTAACTATATGTAGTTTAGCTGGTCATACATTAGCATCTCTGATCAGCCAAATCATGACACCACTTATGCATATTCAATAAACGTATTGAGCTTTCATGGGCTGGGAAATGTAACTTGGTGGAAATGGACTCACCTACCATACGCAGGATTAGATCACAGCAAAAATAGATTCTAGCACACTGAACAAAATGTCACCTTTAATTCATAGGTATGTGCGTTCGTACTGGGTACACAATGTATAAATCATATCATACCTTTTTTCCCCCTATAAATAGCCTCTCGGACTCTCTTGCTGAATTTGTTATGAAGGGGGCTTTACAAATCTAGGACCATTAATACGCACCGATAATACCACCTTTTTGTGTTTTTTTCTATTATAATAACTGCCATAAGATTCTTTTTATGACTCAATACAATAACAGGAATAATAATCCTGCTTCAGCTTCAATACAAAAAGAAAGAAAATGTGCAGCAGTTAATGTAACGAAATGGTGCAATAACTGACAAGTTTTTTTCCCTTTTTTCATAAAGCTGAAAAAAGATCATCTTGCACCTATAATACAGGTTTGTACAGTACTGTATGTAAAACAACAAAGTGTAAAAAAGTAGCATGCAGTGGCAAATACAAAGATTAACTGGAAGCGACTCCAGATCGGCACAGTATGATGTTTCCCTATAACACTGGATATTAGGACAAACCAGTGTGTTAAAAGGTTCTTAAGCAGTGAATATTTTTTTAAATATTTGGGCTTTCGAAAATATAATTAATGTCATAGGGTTGTGCGATATTGACCAAAAATTATATCTAGATATTTTCTGTAATTTTGTTGACAATGCTAAACTATATTTTGCATTACTGGAAAATGTGTTTGTAAAAGTCTTATATGTTACTAGTTTGCACTTCTTTTAAGGATATAAATATTCATCCATCCATTATCTTCTGGTGTATCCCACTGATGTGTGTGGGTGTGCGTGGGGGGGGTTGTTTTGCGAGACACCTTAGCTGGTTTAGGTCTGTCTTAAAGTGGGCTCCTGAAGCTCCTCATACTCCTCGTACTCTGTGCTGGTTTGTTTGGAGATGATACAACAGGTTAGTTGTGGAGCGATCTTTAACGGCTGCTTTCTTACAAAGTCTGCAAACTGCCGTCTTCTGAGCAACGCCAGTCTTCTCAAATCTAAACCAGATCCACACAAGTGAAGATGATCCTTGCCTAGGAGTTAAATCGAAGGCAGTAGACTGCAATGCTGGCGATGTTTGTGTTTCTTCCCCTGGTGCAATGTGTTTACTCATTTTAGCACACAGTATGGACACTCTCAGCGCGCACACGCAGCAGCCTAAACTAAAGCATAAAGCAGTGAGCATGTGCAGTCGAGCCATTTTGATTGGTGCTTTTTTCCCAATGGTTACAGCAGCTGCGCTACTGAAGTTGGGAAGAGAAAATTCAAGAAGCTGATTTTGTTGCAAAGCCAACATTAAACCAATCCCACTAAAACACTGACAATCCCGAAGACCGAAAACACTGGACACACTTAGACTGACAAATCTATTGAAGAAAATAACAGTCCATCCTGATTGCATGTGCAAAAACCTGCATCCATATAACCTTGTGGAAAATGAAGGCTTTACTTGCATGACCAAGATACTAAGACCTCTACAGAGAAATGAGGAATCTTTGAGTACAATAGAAAGGACTGCATTAAATTGCATGGACATCAAGCATAACCATTGAAGGCATACGTTCTGCAAAATGTAGCACATAAATTGGGAGATTGGCTGTATTTGCAGTGGAAAAAGGTCATAAATCGCAGCGTATCACAATATAGGATATCACAATACTCAGCTTATATATTGCCATATGTTTAAAATGGCAACAATATTATACTGTGACCAAAGCTTGACTATAATATTGTATCAGGGGGCTTTTGAGATTTCCATCCATATACAGTACTGTAGCATTCCACTTTTGCTTTTGTTTATTTGCTTATCATTGATCCATCCATAGGTTTCTAGCAAAGTCTGGCGATGTTCTGAAGATATTGCTTTTAAAAAGATTAAAAGATTGTTCTTAATTACAACAAGAGTTCTACTACTATTGCAGATCGCATATGAACATACAGCATGCAAGCAGCCTGGCCTCAGGTTCAAAGGTTCATAATAAAATAATATGTTTATATTAATCATTTGGTGCTATCTGGAACTGAGCGAGGAAGATAAAGAGGTGAAGAGAAACTAAGTACTTAATGACTGCTGAAGGGTATTTTCCAATTACATTGATAAATTGATAACCTTGACTTCAATAATTTCTTCAAATTTTAATAAATTGCTTTCAGCTTAAATTTAGTATGTAAATCACACTTAAAATGTCCTTTGCAGGTTAATTATTCTTAACTTTATATCCAAGTCAAAGAGGATAAGGGCTTAAGCTCAGCCTGGAGCAGCACCACCTCAGCCAGCTACTTAAGATCAGATGATGTCAGACCCAAGCCGAGCCTTGAGTTACTAACATTTAGCACTATCCAAACTACATTCTGAAGGTATTGACCCTCAGTCACTTAAAGAGCACTGTAGCACAGGCCAGTCAAGCACAACTCAGCCAATTAAAGGACCAACACCCACCACTTTTGTTTTTATAAAGAATCTTTTCATGGATGTGTGTGTCTGAAGAACATTTTTTTAAACTACACCAACTAAAAGTTTTTATAGAACTTTTACATCCAAGCAAGGAACAACTAAGGAACTATCATTGTGTTGTTGTTCGCTGTATTGGTTAACACCTTAAACCGTGAGGTATGGAATTTAGGGTAGGCTAACTACATTATTTACATCTTTGTTTAATTTTCACACATGAATATACTGGCTGGTGTCTAAAAATTATTTTACAGTAGTTTTGGATGCATTCTCGTTATGGTCTTGATTGGTTTACTCATTTCATTTAACACATTTTTTCTGAGGGGATACATAAAGGATGTTCCAAGACAAAATAGTCTCCAAAGAAAACAAAAGGTTTATCACCAACACTACATATAAAAACTCATGTGCACTCATTGGTGGTTTTAGATAGTAAATAAAAAGCATATATTGGTGTTGTAGACATCAAGACCTGAGGTTCTCATCACCACCACTTTAAAGAGAATCTGAGTTTAAGTTCCTCTACAAATGAACTCTCAACCACGGAATTGTGCAAAAGGCTAAAAAAATATGCTTGTGGTTTAATGGCATATAGAGTATTGGCAACACAGATATAGAACACCATGTTAGGATAACTTTCAGGGAACTCCTTAGAAAACGCTGGTCACTTTGAAAACTGGCCTCTTGTTCACACTAGGTTCACTTAATACTCCACTTGTGCAACCACATTTTTTTAATAGACTGGTCTGTTTTTACCGTATCAATGCAATGCACTCATGTCTTTGCAACCCACCAATTACTCGTCCCTTTTTCCTTTCATGTCTGTGTAGCTCCTTTGTTCCCCCACCTCGTCACACTCCTCCGTGGCATGTCTCGCTCAATGGTCGAGATGAAGGCACGGTGACGGCAGGGTTTTTGAAGGGTCTAAGTCCATAACAAGGGAGTAGGAGGCAGATGATCGTTCAGAGATAATTATGATTATGAACATGTACTACCTAAGCATGCAAGAGGGAAAGAAAGCAAGAAAAAAGAGATGGATGCCCTAGCAGCAAGTGAATACAAGATAATGTGGTTGCTGATTAATAGGGTGTGGTGGTGGCCATTAAGACATAATGTAACATGGGAGAAAAGGGGCCAGCAATGAGAGAAGATGGATGGACATGGCGGGAAAGTGTGGGCGGAAAAGAGGATGTAGCTGCTCTGTAGGACGTAATGCTTCCATTCCAAAAGGGGATGGAAGCGTTTTTTTTACAGTAGCTAATCACAGTCATTCAATGCTAATATAAGGCCATAGTACAGTGTGTGATTCACTGAATTATATTATACTGACTGATGACTAGCTCATAAGTGCTTTTCAGTCAAATAGACTGATATGAACATAACAGTACTCTGCACTTTAATGGAGGTGAACCCATCCTGTTGTCCACAACTGCTGACACCTTCATTTAACCCCTTAAAGGTTAGAATGGAAAACTGTATTCACATTGGTGTAGTGGAACAAAGAGAGTTCAAAATATGGAACTTACACATTGTGATCTTTAAGTACTGTTGTTCCTGCTTTAAACACAAATCCAGCATTTGTAAAAGAGGCCAGTAAAACAGAACGATTTCAATATCCTAAATTGATATGTAACAGTCTTGACTCATTAATATACATCATACAAATATATAGTGAGCAACAACTTTACTTTGTGCTGTCAAGATAAAAAACAGCTAATATAGGTAACATTGGATACGAGCAAGTAGATAGATAGATAGATAGATAGATAGATAGATAGATAGATAGATAGATAGAAGCTCAAAAGTTAGCTAGCTAACATAGTCAACATTAACAGCCAGGCCAAACTGGCCTTTAACAGGGTGTTTCCCACTATGCTGTCAGCTGTTTTTATGAGCTGCTCGGCTAAAGCCAGCTATCTCTGCCTTTGCTAGACCGCCAGATATCTTCATCAGCCTTTGTAGAACCGACAAGCCTTACAAGCAAAACAACAAAACATGACTCCAAAACATATCCATATCATTGCCTTTTTGACATTAGCTAGCTGTTAGCGAGTCCACTGGCATCAAAATTTGCTTTCCTTCATTCATTTAAGAAAAACACCTTATCAACTGCAGTCTCTTTCTCTTTCTCATCACAAGGAAGGCCTACAATAGTAACTAAGCAATTTTTTGCACTCAATTCAAGCGAGAGGAGTCTCAGTGGGTGCAGTGGAGGCTAGGACCTGGGCGTGAAGGTCGATATGTCACAGCTGAACAAGCAGTCAGTTGGAAGACCTGGCTTATTTACACAGCGGTTTGTTTTATTCTGTGTTTATTCTGCCATGCTGTTTTTGTGTGATCACTGCAGTGTCAAATCACAGCAGAGCTCATCAAATTATTCATGAGCTCACCAAAAATAAGGCTGTAAATGAAAATGTTCAAAGTCACATGCCTTCTATGTAGGCATCAAAGAACAATTTAAACTCAAAAAGTGCATTTCCTGAAGGAAACCCAGGATAGTTGTGCAGCTTAAGCTGTTCTCTCTCTTGCGTCGCACACACATTGTTTCTGTTTCTTTCTTTCTTTTCTCTCTCTTCTCGAGCACCTCAACCTCCTTATAGGACCGCAATTTTACCACAACACGATAAAAACCTGAGTGTGAAGTGAAGCAGTCTCTGTAACTGCAGCAGACATGTTGACCATGTAGAAATATTTTTAAATGCCCTACCTAATAGCTTGTTTTTGGTATGAAGAGATGTATGTTACACTCTTTTATCAGTAGTATGGTCATACTATATTTTTTAAGGGGCAGATAAAAATATTTAGTTTTTTTTTGTTGCGCACATATCGGCCATCAGCTGACCCTGACCTTTGAACATGAGCATCAGCTATAGAAAAACCCATAGCGGTTCATATTTGCAATTTTTTAATATATTGGCTCGGCCGATATCAGCGTTTGGTAGCGCCGATTTAAAGTCAGGCAATAAGTGAAAATGTATAACGACGTTTTTAATGAGGCGGTTACGTGTTTCTAGTTCCGGCTGTAGACGTGAACCAGAGCGGATGTTTTACTCCTTTTTTTTTTAGCTCCAGGGCTAAAGCTAACTGCTCAGTGCAATACACACATTAACACAATATCGTTACACAGTGAGTCTCCCTGAAGCAGCGAGAGTCTCCCTGATAGCATTCAGCTTCAAGCATTCGAGCCAAACGGAAGTAAAGAAAGAGTAAAAAGAAGATAACAGAGCCGCTGTGTTAATAACCATTACCGAATATCAGCGTCTCTCTGTCTATCGCGTCACAGCTTCTGTTTCTCTTCCTCTCTCTGTCCTGTTGCGCAAGTTGTTTTCATCTCTTCCTCTTGTTTTTGTTTTTTGCCTCTCTCTCTCTCTCGCTCTCTCCGAGTGCCTCATCCTCCTTAAAGAAGTGCAATTTTACTACAACGAGATAAAAACCCAACCATGAAGTGAGGCACTCTCTGTAACTGCAGCAAACATGTCGGCTGTGTGGAAGTATTTTTCAATGCACTTCTTAATAACTTACGCTCTTTGTTACACTCTTTCAGCAGTAATGTGGGCAGATAAAAATATTTAGATTTTTTCTTGTTAAGTCAGTGTTCTTGTTAGGTCAAGTTCAGAAATGTTGTGCATCTACTCCTTGATATTATTAGTGTGACATTTTAGCAGCAAATAAAGCAGAAAACGTCTACCTATCGGCATCGGCTGACCCTGACCTCTAAACATCGGCTATAGAAAAATCCATATCTGTTGATCTCTAGGTCCAGCCCACACTGTAGTCATGGTCTGCCTAAAGAGTCAGCTGAAGATCATGCAAAAAGCAAAAAAACAATAACAATATAATTGGTCAACACTTCAGTTCTTCACTCTTTCTCCACTTGTTTAAAAAGTTTGGGTCATTTACGGTGATATTATATATTTTGTAATGTACAACAAAAAAGTTAAGAGTGCAAAAGTCATAACATTTAATATTTCATGTTTTAAAAAATTGTGCATGAAAAACATTGTTGCCTGTAGAGAATGTATTCACTTGTTTCCACTCATCAGCAAAACACGCGATTTGTGTTCAAACATTTGTAATATATATATATATATTGCAATATTTGTATTTGTGTCCATATATTTCAAGAAACATTTTCTTTTCTTCTGTTGACTCTTAACATGCTGTCAATCATCAGTTTCATCTTTCACACTTCATCGGAGTGAGTCATATACCCGCATACTTTTGGCCATATAGTCTAGCCTGCAGACAATTTAATAATATTATGGGTTTTTTTTTCCTTTTTCTTTCATGGGCTCATCTTTTTCTAGGGAGGACATTGTATCCTGTAAGAAAAAAAATCTCTGATCTGCTTTAACAGAAGCTGTCTGTTCTCTGTAGCTGCTTATGAACAGGTGGGCTGTACTGCATAGCAACAGAGGGAAAATAGTGTGAATATGCCCAGGTGTGGGGGGTGGGCGTGCGTTGATAAGAAAGCCTGATAAAAACAACAATATTAATTTCAGAGTTTTATGTACCACACAACGATAATACAATTCCTGATAGGAGCTATCAAACTAAAGGCTTTTTTCATGCAGACTAAGATCTCGTTTTCTCTCCGGCTGTGTAATTGCTGTTAAGAAATACAGGCTCAATTTGGTGCTTTTTAAATGTCAAAGACGTTAGCGTTAGACTAAATGTCAAAAATGGTGTGGTGAGACTCCACACATGCTGATCAATGCTAAGTGAAAACAGATTCATCTGCTCAACTTCAATTTCATGGTTGATCTTGTGCTGTGCTTTCTACATTAAGACTGAATTATGCAATGATAGGAACCACATATCAGTGAAATCATCAGTAATCAAGTTATTATTTCTATTTTTGCTAATGCCTCACATACACTACTGGATATCAAACTCAATTGATGTTAAAGAAGTGAGACCACACACACAAAATAATATTTCACTTTATTTTTGTCATTAGATGTCGTTAGTCATCAAACTCACTGTGCTACATAATGAATGAAACACAGGCATGACGTCAACATCGCATTTCATGTCAGAGAACCTGTGTCCAGCCCACACTACAGAACACTGAGTCATAAATAATGAAGATGTTTAATATGTATGATTCACAACTAGAGCGGCCTTGGCTGAACTGGGAGTAGATCAGAGAAGTAAAGACTGGATTATAGACATCCTGCTCTACAGGATAATCCAGGAATATTATTGTTTAAGATCACCCATGATTAAAAAGAAAAGTGTTCTTTGTGAACAATTCAGAGTAGTACCCAGTGGAGGTTCATTAAAGGTCAGACAGAAAACACCAAACCATACATTATTGTTTATTATTATTATTTTTTTAAGAAAACACTTCATCTTAGGCTAAGCAAACTTTATGATATGAAAAATGCAAAAAATTCAGGAATTTTCACTAGAATCCTTTATTTGGAAAGAATTAAACATTTTAAAATGACTGGGTGATTAGGTAGTGCATATACACAGAGACTAAAATGCTGATATGACTTTTTGAGAGTAAACTATCTTTTTCTTGCAACTTTTTTTAGCTGTCCAGTTGGATTCAATGCACCAAACACCAAAACAGCAGGTGGGTGCTGTGACTGCACTTCTGAAGTGATTTTGGGGGAATTTGGGAGTTTATAAACTGGCTGACATCAATGTACTCATAAGACTTTTCTATAAATCCATGACAAAAAAAATGTTCGAGCTTGTACTGATATTAGCAATTTATGTTGTTACTTAATCATAACTTAAGTTAGGACTAAATTAGGACAGGAGCTATTACAGAAGAACAGTTATTTAAAAAAACAATATTAATATTGCATTCATACTGGGGAAGTAACGACACATCACAAGACAGTTAATAATCGATGTGAATATGACACGACTGAAATCAATTGAGATGTAAAATGAATCGATATCCTTTTGAAACAGCAGAGGGCACTGGCGCTGTCTACCTCGCTTATTTGACACCTGTGCGTCAGGTTAATATGGCGTCACATCAGGTTTAAAACTAAGGCGCGCAAAAATGCAAGGTGCAAAAATACACCTGCACATTTGAACATTTCCACACGTAAATTGTTAGTGCAAATGTGAAACTGTGAACCAACCACACATCCTTTAATGTGTTTTGCTCTTGCGATTTGATATTTTCCTCACACACAAACTGCAGTACTTTGTAGTTTACTTTGTAATTTTGCTGTAGATAAATAATAAAAGGAAACTGTGTCAGTAATAAGTCTGATTTTGTTTTCAAAAAATAATAAAATCGGGAGAAAATCGTATCGTGAGGCCAGCATCGCGAATCGCACTGCATCATGAATAGAGTATCATTACATCCCTAGCTTGTACTATTTTTAACCCTGTGTTTTATTCCCTGCTCTCAATGTATCTCTTGTTTCTGGCAGTGTTTGAGTTCAAAACGTAGTTTAGCCTTGAATCTGTTTGTACTATGTAACCCAGATTATAGGTACAGTTCTGGTAGTTAGGTTCACTCTAAGAATAAATGTGTAAAAATTAAATACTTCTTTGTTGGGCCAATCAGAAGGATACTAGGTTTGGCTACAGAGCCAGGCAACCAAACGAGTGAGAAACCATGCTGAACCACAAAAAGTATGGTTGCAAGAGGAAAAGTAACACTTCCATTTAATATAAGATGATTATAAGGAAATACAAAACTAGTTATTACCCAGGTAAGTGAAAATAGAACCAAAATCAGTCGCAGGTCAATTGTAGGAAAATCAGATGTTCGCCCAAATATGTCTTTTAAAAGTGATCACAATTCTCAGTTCAACTTCTTGTTGTTTTGGAAATCATCAGTCTATGCCAGAGAGATTCACCAGGACAGAGAGAGTGTAGAATCTTACAACTGTGGTAGTTTTAGCCTACCGCACTGAGAAGCAATTTGTCTCAGTGCCTATGGCGAATGGGTCCCAGAGTCAATGGGTCAGTTCGCTGCATGCAGAAACGCTCCAGGTTCAAGGGTCTGGGCTTGGCTCGCCATCCAATAGAGCCACAGGAACTGCAATGCTCAATATCTCGTGTTTCCCTCACACAAAACAAGACCTGACCTACAACACATAGGATCAGAATGTACAGTTAAACTCATAACCTGGTTTTACATAGGAATTATTTTACTCATCTAAATTCTATAACATCTTCCATCTGCATTGAAGCGCATCAAACAGAAATACAATAATAAACTCTGGCATTTTAATGGTCATAACCACATGTGGGTGCAGCTTAAAGCTACAATGGCTATGCTGCGCTTAGAATGCTTCATCTTTTGAGCCTAAAAAATTTCGCCAAAACCCTCAAAATATGCCATACAACACGACCATAACTCATCAACGTATTTAACAACTCACTAACAGGGAAGTACTTAATATTTACCCGACATACAAGCCTATTAGATCGCTTTAAAATGGCTAACAGTGCCATTGAAAGGTAAGCATTTTGGCTAAATATACACAGCACTGGTCTCCGCTCGTTTCTTACCAATGCGGGAACTCCACGGCAAGTTTTCACGGGGTGGACGTTAAAAAACCCTTTATTTTCATCACACAGCAGGTAATTACACGTAGGAGTGTTTTATATCGTTTTACTGATTCTGTATCTGTTTAATGCAGGTTGAGGGTTTAGATATACGAACTGCATATAGTCTAACACCTGCCACGTAGAAGAAAGAAATAAAAATACCGCTAACAACATAATTTAAAGCATATGCGTGTATCGTGCAAGTTCATTGGCTGATAAACATTCTGGGCGCTTGTGAGCCAATCAGAAACAAAGAACAAAAGTATGCGCTGTTTTAATAAAATAAAAAAATCACATGAAACTGTCACAGGTAAGAAAAATAGTTAAACTACTATAAACTATTTTAACATCTGATGGCTTTGCTAACCTGAGTTACAACTAGCTAGAGATTAATTTTTGACTGAACACAAATCACTTATTCCTCTCTAGTTTTGCGTCCTGGTAATGTGCTTGTCACTACGGTACATGCAGCCCATTCAGGTTGCGCCCCATCACCTCCAGTATGGTACATTTTTTTTCCAGCATAGTCTGCGTCTGGAGAAGATACCAGTATACGGGCCATTACACAACGAGACCTGTACCTAATAGCAGGACCAGTATTCTTTTTGTGAGGAGGAACAGGAGGTGCACTGGCATTACAGAGCTTGACCAGCTTCTGGCATGCATGTTTCTGACCAAACAGTCAAAAACAGACAGGTGGAATGAGGGCCTGGTATTTTGTAGCTCACGACCCAGCACTGTGCAGGTCCACTGGCATTGACCAGAGGACACCAAAATTAGCAGGTCGACCATGTTCTCTTCACAAATGAGATTAGGTTCACACTGAGCACATGTGACAGGTGTGAAAGAGTATGGGGAAGTGAACAGCATGCTGCCTGTAACATCATCCAGCATGACTGGTTTGGTGGTGGGTCAGTAATGGTCTGGAAGGGACATGGACATGGAGGGTCACACAAACCTCTATACGATAGTCAATAGTGCCCTGACTGTTGTGCTGGGATGAAATCCTCAGAGACATTGACAGACTGGTGCAGTGGGCCCTGTGTTCCTCATGGTGCAGGACCGTCGCTTAGGCAGTTCCTGGATGACAAAGGCATTTATGCCACTGACTGGCCCTCACATTCATCAGACTTGAATCTAGTTGAGAACCTCTAGGACACTATGCATCAGTGCATCCAAAGCCACAAAGTAGCACCTCAGACTGTCCAGGAGCTCAGTCCGACCACTAATAGAAGTCTACTCACCCTAGTCAGCATTTATAGACCACCAGGACCTTATTCTGAATTCTTAAAAGAATTCAGTGACTTTGTTGCAGATCTAGCAGTGAGCACTGAGAAAGTAATAATTGCAGGAGATTTTAATATTCACTTTGAAAACTCAGAAGATCCATTAAAAAAGGCTTTCTCATCTATCTTAGACTCTGTTGGTCTCACTCAGAATGTAATAGGGCCTATTCCTGTAATCACACACTAGATCTAGTTTTGACCTTAGGTGTTGATATACATAATCTTACTGTTCTTCCACAGACTTCAGTAGTTTCAGATCACTACCTAATTTCATATGATTTGAGTCTTAGTAAAAATTTATGTACATCACCCCGTTATTGCATGAAACGTTCAATAATGCCAAATACATCTCAGCACTTTATTGAAATCCTTCCAGATTTATCAACCATAGCTTTTCCTTCAGATCCAACAGAGCTAGACAGACTAACTGACTGCATAGAAAATACGCTCCGATTAACTTTAGACAACGTTGCACCTATAAAAATTAAAAAGATGCAACAGAAAAAGCTCGCTCCGTGGTACAACAATGAAATACGCACCTTAAGACAGACAGTACGGAAACTAGAACGCAAATGGAGAGTGACCAAGCTAGAGGTATTTTACTCTGCTTGGAAGGACAGCCTTAGCAGTTACAGAAAGGCACTTATTAAAACACCCTCAGCATACCTGTCCACACTCATCGTACAAAACAAAAACAATCCTAGAGTTTTATTTAGCACCATCGCAAAACTTACCAAAAATCAGGCAGGAACGGAACCTCAGATACCCGCCAACCACAGCAGCAATGATTTCATGGACTTTTTCAATAGCAAAATCGAGAATATTAGACAAAAAGTTCTACCAATACGAGTAACCTATCCTTCCTCCGGTTTGGCTCAAACAGCACAAAATGTGGTTTTAGAAGAAAGACTAGAAACATTTTGTCCACGACAGCAGACAGAACTAGAAAAACTTATCTCTTCTTCAAATTCTGCTACATGCACACTCGATATGATTCCAACAAGCCTATTGAAACAAGTATTACCAGCTATTATTAAACCTATCTTAACTATCATCAACTCTTCTCTTAGTCTGGGTCATGTACCTAAGTCTTTTAAACTAGCTGTGATAAAACCCTTGATAAAGAAGCCAAATCTTGACCCCAGAGAACTGTCTAGTTATAGACCGATTTCCAATTTACCTTTTATTTCTAAGATTTTAGAAAAGGCTGTAGCTCGACAACTCTGTTCTTATCTACATAAGAACAACATATATGAAAAATTCCAATCTGGTTTTAGGCCACATCACAGCACAGAGACGGCTTTAGTTAAGATAACAAATGATCTTCTTGCCTCTGATCAGGGCCACGTATCTCTACTGGTGCTACTAGATCTAAGTGCAGCTTTTGACACTATAGATCACACTATTCTCTTGGACAGACTAGAAAATATAGTTGGAATCCCAGGAACAGCGTTATCCTGGTTCACATCTTACCTTAGTGATCGCTTTCAGTTTGTAAAGATAAATAATGTATCGTCTAACTCTACAAAAGTGAAATATGGAGTTCCACAAGGTTCTGTTTTAGGTCCTCTGTTATTTACACTATATATGCTACCATTAGGCTCAGTTATAAATAGACATGGAATTAGTTTCCACTGTTATGCCGATGATATACAACTGTACATATCAGCCAAACCAGATGATAAATCCAGATTAAATAAGATAGAAGATTGTGTAAGAGATATTAGACTTTGGACGCTACAGAACTTCCTTCTTTTGAACCCTGACAAAACGGAAGTTCTCCTGCTCGGCCCAAAGGCTGCTCGGACTAAATGTTCAGATTTAATGTTAAATCTTGCTGACTTCTCTGTAGTTCCTGGTTCAGTAGCCAAAAATCTTGGTGTAACAATTGACTCAGATCTGACATTTAATCAACACATAGGTAATATTACAAGAACAGCATTTCTTCACCTACGAAACATTTCAAAGTTAAGAAATGCATTATCTGTGTCTGACGCTGAAAAGTTAGTGCATGCCTTTATAACCTCAAGGCTAGATTACTGTAATGCATTATTGTCAGGATGCTCCAGCAGGAACCTGAATAAACTTCAGTTAGTTCAGAACACTGCAGCTAGAGTACTAACTAAAACCAGGAAATTCAATCACATCAGTCCAGTTTTATCAGCACTACACTGGCTTCCTGTTAAATTCCGTATCGATTATAAAATTCTATTACTGACGTATAAAACCCTGCACCGGAGTACCTGCAAGATCTACTTTCCTATTATGAACCGCCACGTTCACTCAGATCACAGGATGCTGGTTTTCTAATAGTTCCTAAGATTCAGAAGACTTACAATGGGGGGAAGAGCTTTTTCCTACAAAGCCCCAAAATTGTGGAATAAACTCCCAGTTAATGTTCAGGACTCTGACACAGTCTCAATATTTAAGTCTAGACTGAAAACATACTTGTTTAGTGTAGCTTTTGGTAATTAATCTTCTCTTTTAGATAAAGGCAGGAGATATGGGGGTCCTTGGACACAGAGGTTTATGGTAAACTGAGATGTTGGTGCTGTTGTTCCACCACTTCACGCGATCACACAGGTTTGTTGATGGTGGAGTGGGGGGACCCAAGTCTCTCAGGGTGCTCTTATGTCCATGTTACCTTCTGGTTCTCTCCTTTTAGGCTGTTATAGTTAGATCTGCCGGAGTCGCCAGCCGCACTCTAAAATTCTGAAAATTCATATTCTCTACAGTCATTCTCCCGAGCCCAACTAACTCTCTCTCTTTACTCTTCCTGAGGAAATGACTGTCCTCCTGTCTGTTGAACGCTGTTGAAGGACTGATCATCGGGCCATCACCCCACCATCACCAGCCAGCTCACCTGTCCATTTACTGCTACACCCTCAGTTACATAACTGTGCCATCCAGATGCACCAGCACTGAGATAGGATGGGACTGTTTCGGCTCACGCCCACTTTACATAAAGACTCAGTCATAGACTGCCTCAGCCAGAGACTGCCTCAGTCATACACTGCCTCTATCTGTGCAGCTTTTGCTTTTTCTAAAGCTTTGCTATCCAGATTTCAAACAGAGGCTCCTTTCTTTGGTATTTAGTTCAAACTGTAAATACTGTTTATGGGTCTCCCCTTGTGAGTCTGGTTCCTCCCAAGGTTTCTTCCTCCAGTTGAGGGAGTTTTTCCTTGCCACTGTTGCCTCTGGCTTGCTCACTGGGGGATATATGTTATAACTGTCTGTTTTCAAAACTCTGTAAAGCTGCTTTGAGACAACATTGTTGTAAAAAGTGCTATATAAATAAACTTGACTTGACTTGACTTGATGCCCTGGTTCAGATCCTGGGGGGAGATCCCCAGGGCACCATTTGCCATCTCATCAAGAGCATGCTCAAACGTTGTTCGGGAGTGCATACACTATTGCACTATGCACACTATTGACTCTCATTTAGAATTGCTGTGATGAAATTCATAGAAATTGGATCAGCCTGTGATATTATAGTTTACTTTGATTTTCGGTGTGATTTTGAATCCAGCCCTCAGTGAGCTAATGACTTTGGTTTTTAGGGGCCATTGTTACATCATCTCATCTTGCTGTAAGGCGACCGTGCTAACCATTACACCACCAGGCTGACACCCAGGAATATCCATCACAAACTTTTTTTTTTTTGATGTTCCCTTATAGAAATCTCATATGATAAACGGCCTATAGTAAATTAAGGAGAACTAATGGAAATATTTTCCCTATAAATCTTTAATTGGTGCTCCTTAACCACCATCTGCCTAGTTATTTTGGTATGGCCCTTAGGTGGACTACCACACTGGCCTTTTTACTGCCTGTTTAATATATTTCATATCAGAAGCCTACATCATAATGTGGGCACAATAAGGGCATGGGGCGCAGAGCTCACCACTTTAAACTTGAGGCCACATAAGAGGCAACTGTCTCTTAACAGCCAAACGTACCCTCATTTAATTATTCATGCAGCTTTGAAACCTTTAGAGAGGGAGGAAATATCATGTGCCATTTCGAAGGCAATCAGACAAAGGGAGTCAAAGAGCAGAGGCAGTCACTGCTGATGTCTCTCATAGGGAGAGTTCGCATTCACAGTCAGAGGAAAAGAGAGTGAGAACACAGGTGAATGAGCTCATTTATAGCTTTTAATGGTGTGGCATTTGATGAAGAATGCTTTGCTCCAGTTAACAAACTGTAAAAAGCTTCCGTTTTCAGCATGACCACAACATTTAACAGCTGCCACTGCTAGGCTATCATCTATTTATTAAGCTTACCAGAGAGGCACGTCATGGATACATTCAAATACAGAGATTGAATTTTATCTATGTCCAAAGCCATAACTGCAAATCATGAAGAATAGTGACTGTTATAGAAGCAGATTTACACACAATGTTTAAGATAATTTCAGCTTCAGTCCAATATTTCATAATCAATAATATTGATTGGGCTTATGTAGAATCATATATTCCCTGCTCTTAGACAACAATAAAATGAAATTATGGTTTTCATATGACTAACCTTTCCCTTAGCATGAAATATTACTTATTCACCTAAATGAATTTAGCAGTCATGGTGGAATGACCTACAGCAATGAGCTGGGGTTTTATTTAGAAATGGTGCTTCTTCTAAATTGATAAATCCTGAGCCTTCAGTTCTTTAGGAAATGGTATATGTATTATTTACAATATTGGCACACATGAGAAAGATATCATAAAAATGAAACAAAACTGTTTTTTTCCTCAGATCTATGTGTACCACAGTTGTTGGCACAATTTTATTTAACTATGTGCAGCCTCCCATTGCAAAGACAACAAGTCTTCTCGAATAATGCTTAAGGACACTGGAGGACACATGGCAAGCAATCATTTCTCCATACAGAACATCTCCAGATCCTATAGATTCCTAGGTCCATGGTTTAAGACTTTCTTCTTCAGGTCGTTCCACGGGTTTTCTATAGGGATTAGATCCAAGGGCTGGGATAACCCTGCTAAAAAAGTGTCAATTTTAAGGTGTGATTTGGTTCATTGTCCAACTGGAAGATCCAACCACAGCCCAATTTTAACTTCCTATCTGAGGCAGACAGACTGCGATATTGTTTCTGCTGGTACCCAAAGGGGTTTGCGATACCAGAAATCTGAATAAACTGTCCAGGGCTTTTGAAAGTAACCATCATACTTCACAGCACATTCTTTTCTTTTCTTTTCTTTTCTAGTATCTGTTGCCAAACTCTGGGAATGAATTTGTTGGTTCTTGGCAGAAAAGGCTTTCCTTTTGCAATCCTGGTCATTCTGGTGTCTTATTGTAGTTTGGGAGATTGAAGGAAGGCAATTCTCCAGGTATGACTCTTGAAGATTGTTTTACCACTTAGAGCCTCCTCAATATAAACATAAATAATTAACGGCAGATTTTGAACATTGCCAGTCGCTTTAAGCATCTCAATATTTGCCCTGAAATGGGCAATATGAACTGTTTTACTGTTTTTCTTGTAGCCATCTCCTGATTTGTGCAGCTCAACAGCCTGCATTCTGTATTCTTTGGTTTTTCTCACAGTGCTGGATGACTAAAGAATTTAGCCTTTGCGTTACTTTATATTTATGCCCCATTGAAACAGGAAAGCATGGCTGACCATTTACGTGTTCCTAGTGGCTCAGGTGAATTGTAAAACATGGAAAAAGGATCTATTCATAAGAATTCTTTTGCAGCACATTTTGTTTATGTTTACCAGGGGTGCCAATATTTGTGAAGTGCACTGTACATGTATTTTAGTGCTTCAGAAACATTTTTTCGGAGTAACTGTGCTTTACTTGCTATTTCACACTTCCCAATGCTCTCTATTAATATTCAAGTCATTTAATTAACAGTGACGTGTTATGCCTTGCAATGACTAATTTAAAAATCATTACTGAAATGTTCATTTCTCAAGTGAAAAAAGTGAAAAGCAGATTGTGTTACTTGGTGCTGTTACATCTCAAAATGTGACCATTTCTTCAAACTGTCTATATACAGGGAGAACTACTCTCTCACCAAGACTGCTTCAGTTGTATGATGTCTGGAGGTATTCATAGATACAAAGTCTGCTTCTGTCTATGTCTGCATTCACAAGGACATTTCTTGTGTTGATAGATGGCAATGCATTAAAATTACACTTCATCATCTGTTGATGATGGCTGTGTTTGAAATCACCTTCCAGGTACTGATAAGGTTTTCAGCCCTGGATTCACCCTTATATGGATACATAAATGACACCAAAAAATAAATAAATAATAATAATAACTCCAAATCCTGCTTTAGTCAGTGCTTTCCCTGCTGGTTTTGAGGTTTTTTAATAACATAAAAGAGGCCCTTTTATACTTTTCTGCTTTTTGTCTTCTTACTTTAGGGTGTTTTTGTGCATGTAAACAGTCAACAAAGTTATAAAGCCCAAACCAGCTCCACTGTAAGAATAACCACAGAAGAGCTTGTAGCAGAATGCACTCAGGTGGTTGACCAATCTGAACAGAGTGGGCGAGCTGCTCAATCAGAGCACACTGGGTTCATCAGGAGTGGGGCTCAAGTACACAGGAGCTAGGGCTGTGATGAAAACCACATAATCACAGTCATGTAATGCTTACAGCTCATTACCATCATCTACACCTTTTTTTAAATTCACTATCATCAATCACACTTGGTATCAGTTTACTACTTCACTAACAGCTCTCTTTAAGTGAGCTAAAAAGACTAGGCTGGGATGTTAGCTGAGATCTGTTTCTCTGAAAGACTGACTGCACCATTATCAACTATGGTTTTCTGCAGTCTCTATGTGGTATAAAGGTAATGACAAAAATGCCTCTTTATGATACCCTTAGAAACTGAACAGTGCTCAGACTCATCGAGCGGCAGTAACTTATTGCTTCAGACATAAAACTGTGGTTAAAGTGTTCTCGTTCCACTGATCGTTATCAGTAAAAGACAGTCAACAAACCAAGTTGCGCCAACAAAGAAAGTAAGACTTTGTGTTTGGCAGTAGATCCTGTTGTTCTGTTTGCTGTGAAGGTAAATTGAACATGAACTGTTATTTACAAGAAAAAAAACTGTAGAGTGTAACCTGTAGCATCCACACACCTGCATGATGCTTGTGCACGCGTCAGGTGGGGCTGTCAGATTCCAGCATAACTTCATTAAAAATCATTGTTTTAAATGTTTGGTTGCTGTGCCTCTAAGCTGCGTACATGACGCACTATAAGTGAAACGAGAGTGCATGCGCCAAAGATGACGTGTTTGCAGCGCCTCTGACCCCGTCAGCTCTACCAGGAGATCAAACAGAGCATTTCAGAGGGTGAATACAGATGTATACAAAATATTGTGTTATAGACAACTGAAGCTGTTCTATGTAGATAGATCTATTCCACCAGACCACCAAAATAAAATTACAAATATTAAAAAAGAGCACACTATGTCCCCTCACTGTATAGATAACATAATTAAATCTCACTAAAGCAGGTCTCATCTGAATAATTTGCATAGCGTTGGCTTTTTCAGTAGTCGCACTACTTACTATTCAGTCAAACTACACTGTAAAACAAGTAACTGTCCAAGTACTCAGAGGTGAATCATTCTCAGTAATGAGAACAGGTGGTGGCATGCTAGTTTGTATTGATGTCCTTCCACCCAAATAATAACTTTCCCAGGCCTTTTTACTGCCTGTTTTTTTACTGCCTTTTTACTTGAGCACACTTCAGTAAAGCATTAATAGATTTGTACTGAACTAATACTTTTACTTACACTCAAGTACTCAGGTGTGTAAAGGAATATATATATATATATATATATATATATATATATATATATATATATATATATATATATATATATATATATATGAAATTGTAATTTTTTGTGAAGAATCAACAAGTGAGACACAATCGTGAAGTGGAACGAAATTTATTGGATATTTTTAACTTTTTTTAGAAATAAAAAAATGAAAAGTGGGGTGTGCAATATTATTTGGCCCCTTTTTTTTCAGTGCAGCAAACTCACTCCAGAAGTTCAGTGAGGATCTCTGAATGATCCAATGTTGACCTAAATGACTGATGATGATAAATAGTATAAAGTCTCTGTATAAATGCACCTGCTCTGTGATAGTCTCAGAGTTCTGTTTAAAGCGCAGAGAGCATCATAAAGACCAAGGAACACACCAGACAGGTCCGAGATACTGTTGTCGAGAAGTTTAAAGCCGGATTTGGATACAAAAAGATTTCCTAAGCTTTAAACATCTCAAGGAGCACTGTGCAAGTGATCATATTGAAATGGAAGGAGTATCAGACCACTGCAAATCTATCAAGACCCGGCCGTCCCTCTAAACTTTCAGCTCAAACAAGGAGAAGACTGATCAGAGATGCAGCCAAGAGACCCAAGACCACTCTGGATGAACAGCACAGATCCACAGCTGAGGTAGTTGATTCTTCCATATATTATATGTATATATAATGTATGTGTGTATGTATATATATATAGTGTATGTGTGTATGTATGTGTATATGTGTGTGTATGTGTGTATGTATGTGTATATATGTGCGTGTGTGTATGTGTGTGTGTGTGTGTGTGTGTGTGTGTGTGTGTATGTATGTGTATATATGTGTGTGTGTGTGTGTGTGTGTGTGTGTGTATGTATGTGTATATATGTGTGTGTGTGTGTGTGTGTGTATGTATGTGTATATATGTGTGTGTGTGTGTGTGTGTGTGTGTGTGTATGTGTGTATATATATGTGTGTGTATGTATGTGTGTGGGTCGTCATCTCACAAACAAAAACACAGTGCTGTAGATGTTCCTACACAGCATCATGGTGCTTTCCCCCTTTAACTGTGAACTGAGTGCTACAAGTTAGCTCGCTGCCTGATTACTGCGAAACACACAGACATAAAATGACACAAATCTTAGTCCTGCCTGAACTCTGCAGAGCTGTGTTCAGATTAATCAGGTGTGCTATTCAGGCGTGCACCATGTTCATTCTGTGCTCACTGAGCGCACCTTCAGTTTGAGAGCTAGTTTTCACACGTTGCTGTGTTTGCTCCAAATGTTAATCTGAGATTCAGCAGCAGGCTTCGCTGGTCCGAGTCGCCCATGAATCTCAGATTAACATGGGGAGCAAACACAGCAACATGTGAAAACTAGTGAAGATTAGCTACTTTGTTTAGCTAATCTGATAGTAATCTCTGGCTCTGCTACCTCGGATAAAACTAATGCTGCTTATCTGGATGGATGAAGCTAAATGTAAATGAACTTTTTCTCTCACTGTTGTTTCTGATGTGGGAATAACGCTGGTGGAACGCTGTAGAAACGAGAATTAGAGTTGAGAACACAAGATTTGATTCGTAATTAAATAATGAACTGAACTGAGGATAACTCTCAGCTCCGAGCACTGCTCAGTGGCAAAACAACTGGTGCATCTGTTTATTACCTAGTGAGAGACTAGTGGCAATTAGTGATGAGGAGTCAACTCCAAAAGAAACAATCTTTTGATTCCAGCACGTCTGGGTTTTGGGTCAACTCTTGGCCAATGACCCTAAGATTCGAAATCCTGGGAATCGACTTAGTCAACTCAAGGAACAAGGAGAGCGTCCTCCAGCACACCCACAAGAGAAAACCTGCTAGTGTGAATATAAAAAGTTATGTTCTAAATTCTAAAACATGTTAAAACTGGTTACTTATACTTTATATGCATCAATCGATGATGTAGTCATTATATAAAAAACTCATATTAAGTAAACTGGCCTCAAGATCATAAACTATCAGTCTTGGTCTTATCTCAACCTCATTTGGTCTCCGTCTTGGGATAAGGTGAAAACTGTTGTCAAGAGCAGTTTCAATGTAAATCAAGGTGAAGAGGTTTTATACATAAATGGATCTTACATAAGTGATTTTGGAGCATTTCTATTAACCAATTAATCAACAAAAAATAAGACATGTTTTTCTTTAGACAGAGATGATATATAACCACACAAAAGCACATAATAATATTATTATTCTATGAAACTATCTTCAATCTCTTCTGAAATAAATCATATTTTAAAAGAGAAATAGAGCTCTGGATTCTGGTGGAAGATTTAGGCCAGACTGTGTATGTCAGCCTCTCCCAATACAAATGTTTAACACTCTGCATCAGACCATTTCTGACTTGCCCGAAGCTGAAAGCTGAAAACAAAGTTATGACTCAACATGTTTTGTTATATATTCACTGTGTTTAGTCTCAGATTGATGGTGTAATTTGTAGAGACCCCCGAGCAACAGCACGGAGCTGTAGTTGCACATTTTCAGTTCCCACGCAGGGCAAGTCCAGAGCCTTAGAGGGTTCATACTGTGGAAAACTACATTTTTTTCACTTTTTGAAATAAAGTACTTAGATATTGATTTGAACAGCGCAAAATTTTAAAACATAACATGCTATATTTAGAAAACAATCTTTAAAAACAGCCCATTTTAAAATTTCTGTTTTTTTGTAATAAATACCAACATTTTTTTTTTGCATATATCCATCTTTCCAGCCTATACGTGTTTAGCCTTACCCATTCATATCAAAGTTATAATAAGTAAAACTGAATTATGATGCAGGAAATATGTAGAATATGGCCCTTTGGTGGTATTATTTCTAAATCACTAAATACATTTAAAAGAAGTACAATTATTTGATATAGTAGGAATTTCACCTAAACATGTATTTTAGCAAACATAGTATTATAGCATAGAACATAGTATTTTAGTAAACTCTCTGTTGGTTTGTGTTTTGCACTTGTTTGCTTTTGTTAATCACACAAAGGCTTTATCTTATGACCATCAATGAAGCTTTTTTTTATATCAGGGCCCCAAGAAAGTGATTGATTTGATTTACCTCTAGTTTTCTTTACATCTAGCTGCCTCTTATTGTATCATATAAAGTTTTGTAGGTGACATTCATATTTACATTCAGTGCTGTAAGAAGACAGAAACAGAATTTATTATTCAGGGATATACTAATTACACAATTGGACACATGGTAAATGAATACAATGTTTTTTTCTGATTAATTGATGTTTTCATATTGGAGCATTGTAGATTAAAAAAATACTTTTACATTCTGATGACAGGATTCGGGTTCAGGATGAAAATACACATCATGCTATGCTTGAGTTTATTCAGAGTGCAATTATTACAGATAAAGTGCACAACTTTCTAGTGCTCATGTTTTTAATCTGACCAACATTTAAACGAACAGACACACTCTTTACAGTCCCAGGAAATGAATAATAAATGAATAGCAATTCTGTTTCTAAAGTGACTAGTTCCTTTACTAATCTCTAGCAATCACCAATAAATGGTAGTTTTCAACGAAAGAAATATTTAAGTCTGCTGGCTGCAAGTCAAACAGACAATAAACAGTAACATTCAGATCACACTAAATGAATTCTCAACCTGCTGGACGCCAGTGTTTTACACCAGAAGCACCACCCTGAATTAGGCTCTGGATCATGATTAATGAATCATTTTGAGGTCTGATCATCATCATTTCATTACAGGTTTTACTGTGTTTCCCTTCTCAGGCTTATCAGAGATCTACCACCAATTTACATGTAAATGTAAACATAAGTGTAGGCCTCGCCTTTCACCCATTCGCATGCACACGCACTTTCACACACTATCACCTACACCTGACGGTACAGGTGGCACACCACTACATAACCCAGCCACACGCTACTCTGTTCTCAGGTAGACTGTTCTCAGTTAGATTGTGTTCAGTGTTCTGAGACCGTGAGGATCAGATCCTACCTGCCTGTGGTCTCTGGGCTGGTGTTCTTTCTAAGTCTGTTCCCAGGTTCACCAAGCTTGGCCAACCTCACTGGAACCAGAGAGAACCAGCAGACTCCTGCTCCGGCCTCCGCGCACACCTCCAATCGGCTGAACCTCCCGGCTGCAGCCACCAAGGAGTGAGGTCAGCGTCACCGCGAACTCCACGAACTAAGCCCTCGAACACCAGCTTCAGTGGACTATATAACTCTCTTGTCGTTTTCTCACTGCTCTAAAACATTAAAAGCCTTGTGAATGGAACATCGGTTTCGTACTGCCTCTGTATCCTTACAATAAGATGTACTTTCCTAAAGAAACTTTCCTAACATTTACCCTTTTTATCACACAAGATTGTATTTTAATTACAAATGTTTGGGTGTGGTGGTCTGCAGTGTTCTGATAATAAAAGATGTCTCTGTCTTCATCACAAAACATTTACTGTAATTATATTCTTTAAACATACTGATTACTATAGAATTATCTTTTAGATGTCCATCCTAAAAATAACACTAATGCACATACTTCACTCTAAACTAAACAATCACACAACAGTCCCACTAATATAAAATTCAGCAGATGAAAACAGGAAAAGAAAAAAAAGTTTTTAATAAAGACATTAGAAATATTTTGGGTGTGATAGATCCAGTGATGCATTTTTACAAAGCAGTACACAAAGAATTAAGAGTAAATATTATATCATTGCTGTCCAATGAAAAACATGTATCTCCATTTTTGACTTTGGAATTTGTATTTTTCCACATCATTTGAACACCAGCTACCATTTACATTATTAAATGATTTCATGATGAAAGGACTAATAGGAATGCTGCAAAATCTCTTGGGAAAAAATCTGGTTCCATTGACTTGCATTGAAAGTTAAGACAGTTTTTGGCCCCTCCTGGAAAATGACTATTTTAGAGATGCTTGTTTTTCATTGGACAACGACGATATGAGTCTTTAGCAAATTAAATAAAGTGTAACGTGTCCTGCAACAGATTCAAATCCTGGAGGTGGTCCTCTTGATCCAGATGAAAACATAGGCGCAGATGTCTCCAAGGTCTGGGCGTCTCTGGAGTCATGATATCGGATCTGACCGTCCATATTAATGTGAACACTCTTGGCTGTTAGTCAGCGTGGTGCTCTGCAAAATACACATTGAGAAATGATGTCTCTAGTAATCTGTAATTATTAAAAAGCAAATACTAATTAGTAAAACATCCTGCTCTGACGATTCACTGGTCTCAACAAAGAGGTAGATCTATGCCTCTATGATGTATGTCCTAGTGCACTGAATGAACAAAGGACATGGTGATGAAAATCAGATCAGAAAGCCTCAAACTGTTCCAAAACTTCTATAATCCCAGTGAGGCAATTCTGTACACAGGAGGAAGCTATAAAGGCAATGAAATACATTAAAAAGATTAAAAGAAACAGACCGTAAAACATAATTTCAAAATGAAATCATGAACCAACTGATGTAGCCTTACCTACTTGCAGTGACAGCACAGTATAGAAGTCATTCTTGAGCTCCCATCAGTGCTTAGACTCCAGCCTATTATAGACGGCCTTGTGCTGTAGCATCACGTCCACCAGCCACAGAAATCATGTTTCCATTGCACAGTCAATCTATACCAGTCACATAATGAAAAAAATTAAAAACAGAAAGAAATAAAAAACAGAAGAGAACCTTTCTGCCATCAGATGACCACTTTATGTATGTGGACGCAAACAGTCCACCTCTCTGCAGTACTCCTAAAGGGATGGAAGAAAAATAAAATAATTATTTATTTATTTATAAGTCATTAAGGACATAAGTTCACATAAATTAGGAGGTGAAAGTCCAGCTTGAGATTTACAGATATGTGTAAGCCAGTGGCTGCTGGGGTTGAACAAAAAGCAATTTCTATATAAAAAACTGAGCTTTGCTTTAACCTTTAACTGCAGCTGAGAAATGTGATGGGGGAATAGAATAATTTGCTATCTAAACAGATGCCTTCTACTTGTAAGTGGTGACCTGTTCCAAGACTGTTCCTTCCCTGGTGGATACTAACATGTCAGATACTAAAAATATTGTGATAATGTTGGGCAAATATTTAACACACGCAGAGCATGCTCCTTTACGACATTCTGACATATATTTACCAAATAATTCAAGTTACTTCAAAATATCAGAAACATGAATATAATATCTAAAAACTTGTATACATCTACATGTCTGTGCAAAAGTCTATTGTTTAAATTTTCTTAGCATTAATTTTGTTTTCACCAGTAAAAACACCAGATATTATTAGTGCAGATACAAATAAGCATGAACAGCATAAATATCTTATTTCAAATGAAGTAGATGATATCTTATTTAAGTGTAGTTCCAGATTTCTCCTGGATGCCCCAGACATTGCGTAAATGTATTCAATTCCTTCACTAGGAAACTTGATTTAGCTTAATGAAGTACTAGGTAGTGAAAGCAGGTATTAGATGAGAACTGTAAATAAAACTTAAAAAAGCTCGGAAATGTTAAATAAACACACTGGCTTGTAAAAACACTACTTACTGTATTAATATGATGTTTTGCATAACCAAATAAAAGCTTCCTGTCTGAAAAAATAGCTTTTTAAATATAATGATGTCCCCAAGTGCCTAAAACTTTTTCACTGTACTGAATGCCTCTGTGCTCTGTAAGGCTCTTTTGTGCTCTCTGTATTTTTAGTTTTTCTATGGTATAGTGTCTTTCTGAACTTTCAGAGGCTCTAAGCAATTCAACTCCCCACTCTCTATTTTTCTCTGTAGATATAATACTTGGAAAAATGCCAGCAGGAGGGTGGTGTGGTGGATAGTTCAGTGTTTGTCAATCTAAATTTCCTCCAGGTGCTCAGACTTCCTTCCACAAGAAAAAAAAACCCCAAATATTATATTTGAATTGACTTTGCAACATTTTTTTCTGTTGGGTAGGTAATTTTTTTATTGGGTAAAAAGTGGCTAGCAGTGATTAGAGGGCTAAGAAAAAGATGGTAAATCTTGAGATCAATCTTAGTCCCTGATGTTGGCAATCTAGTTGTGTCTCTGTCTCATACAGCATACTATACTGTATACTGCTGATAAATAGTAGTATGCAGTATACATGGTGCAGTATGCAGCATACGCCACATAGTATAAATAACCAAAAGCAAAAATTTAACTTGAATAGTAAAGTTGAACTTGACTGATATGTGCTGCGTAATCATGTGTGGGCAAAAATAGACAGCTAGGGACGCGGCTTCAGTCCGTCACATCAGTGTTGAGCAAGATTGAGGAGAAACTAATTGTTGCTGTCAGTTCTTATTCAGAGCTGTACAATCCAACCCTGAGAGCCTAAATGGAGAGCTCTCGACACACTGTCAGTGTGTATACAGATCTATGTGTTATAGATGAAATACATACATTTTACCTTAAAGTTATTTTTTATATCTTGTTACTTCATGTTCCTGCTCATATTAGGCACAGTTCAGCAGACCGTGACAATTAAGAGATGAAACATGTGTAGTGCAGTGTGTTGATTACATTTCCGTGTACCAGTAGGCCAGGACATTAATAACAAGCTGTTATATCATGCTTCACCTCCCCCTCTTAACAGATGTGTATATGAGAATAGCAGCAAATAGTTACTCTTGTCACTCAAAGAGCTCTGTAGTCACTCCACTCTGGGTTTTCTATTTGCAACGCTTCGTTCACATCCCACTCATACCTCAGAGAAATTCTTCTCAATGATCATTCCATACGATTCATTCTTATGATATGTTTTTTATATCCTGAATGCAAACTGCCGAGGGGTTAACAAAAGCATGTGCTTTAATAACAATGCTTTTCATGTGTACACAGCCTTTCTTACCCTCAAGGCCACTTTACACAGGATTCCTGTACGATATTTAAAATCAAATTTAATGCATTTTTAAGCAAAGCCTAAACAAAAAATAAACAACACAATAAACAACAACAGTGCACACAAACTCAAACATGACCAGGTTTTACTGGTTTAAATTTGTAATTAATTTGGGAAAAGTCCTCTAATCCTTATTGGGGGTCAGTGTCTGATCATGAGACTGTTGTTGGCTGGGTAGTTTTGATTGGTGGACTGTTCTGAATAAGTTTAATGTAAAAAATTATATTATTGTTTCGATATATGCATCACCTGTGCATGTGATATGTGTACACAGACACGGCGGTGCAGTGGGTAGTTCTGTCACTACACAGGGCCTGGGTACGATTCCCATATGGGGCCAAGGGTTTTTGTGTGTGGAGTTCCTCCCACAGTCCAAAGACATGCAGTCAGAAGAACTGTGTGTGTAAATGCATCTGTCTATGTGTCTACCCTGTGATGGACTGGTGGCCTGTTCATGGTGTTTCCTGCTTTCTGCACATTGAACGCTGGGATAAGCTTCAGTGAGATGGCAGTTTTTTTTTACATGTATGTAACTATATAAATATACTGCAAAATACTACAATAGCTATGCACTCACGTTGTTTAGATGGTGGGTACACTCTAAAAAATAATATACTGGATCTACTTTTTTACAATTTGCATGCATCTTTTTAAATAATCCTAACTAGAATGTTGTTGAGTAAAAGCTATGAGCCTTTCCTTGCTGGACCAACTTAACCTTTTTATGTAGTACCAATTTGACAATCTTCAGCATCACAAAAGCTAAAATTATTTGAACCCACTAAATATTAATCCCATTAGGTAGTTTGATAAACACAACTTCCACCAACAAAATTTAACTTGACATTAAAAAGCTTAATTAATTTGATCCTAAACAATTAACTGAATCTAAACTTTTTCCAAAAAAGAGAAAATAAAGACAATATTTTTTTAAAAAATCACATTTTATTATTTGTTTAAAAGTGGTTGCATAACAAATAGTGCACAATAATAAAAACATCTGCATAGTACAAAAAAAAAATTAACAATCCTAATTTGCAAAGTACAGTGTGCAAAGTACAATATCAGGGAAGTGCACTTTAATAATTCTCATATTTTATGATAGCAGCTTTTGTTTAAGAGACATTACTTTTGGGCTGGCTTTCAGTCCAAAACTTCTGAAAACCGTCAAGTGTATGCCTCAGTTGTCTTGGGTAGCTGAGATTAAGGGCATAAATAAGATGCAAAATTATGGATTCAAAAAGCATTTAAAATGCATCCAAATAAAAAATACATTTTAAATTTGGCTAAACTCACAATTTCAAAAACATGTAACAAACATAGTTTTTTATGTTGAATGGGCTCTTTTTATTATGTTTTATTTACTAACACCCTGAATCATTTTTCAGAGTGTAGACAGAGTAGACATGGTGCCTCTACGACAGCAAAGTAAAGGTTTAGAATTAGAGGATCAGAACGGATCAGAATTGGATGAAGTCATTTTGGCCTGGACATTTTTAAAGGTAAAAATAAAAAGATTCAAGACTTCATAAGACTTTGTAAAACTTGTTATAATCTATTTAAAAGGAGACAGAGAGAGAAAGATAGTGTTACAAGTAAAGGCAGTTTTTTAGTGTTCTTTAAGTAGGAAAAGGAAAAGTGAGAGTTCACAGAGCTCCTGTAGGGTGGTATTTTAAAGTCTGAAGGCCAAAGTACTACAAGGTCTGTGCCCATTCGATGCCAGCACACTGGTAACACAATATGCCTTACCATTCGCACAGAAATATAGAGCAGTCAAGTAGAACAGTACCAGCAGAACTGTTTGATTAGTGAGAATGTCTAGTACAGGCCTGCTGAATTAACACCACTCTACTGCCCATTCTACACCACTCACACACTCTGCCTCCCACCACCCCATCCATCACTGAGTGAAATGCTCAGCTAGCTGAAAGATCCACATTGATATGACATTTCACCCTGAAATACGTTGCAGTACAGATGTAAGATGGTTATCTATTCACATGGGCTATGAGGAGACATATTATGAGGTAACCTTGATTACAGCAACCAGTGATAAAATGCTAAAAACTATGAAATGAGTAACTATTGCATACTACAGGCCAGGCCAGGACCCTCACTCATCTGAGGGGTCCTTGGAGATCATGGAACGATAGTAAAAGCACATGGAACAGGTGTTCATGAACAGTGATGTTCTCTTGATTGCATCTAATGTCACCGTTATGTCAATCAAATCACACATAGCTAGCCACAGTGTTTAGTCTTAACTACTTAACCTTGAAAGTTGTGTTAAAGAGGAATTCCACTTTTTTTTAATTAAAGTAAATTTAAAATGTAATCATTTAATTAAAAACCAAATTGCAAAATGCTTACAATATAATATATAATAAGTTAATGGCTTGATGCGCAGTGCTCTAAAAAAGCAAACACAAAAAAAGGTCTTACAGGAAATGATTATGAATCTTCTGCCTGATGTCTGAGGCACTGTTTTAAGATAAGAGTAGTGTTGTACTGCTCAAGTCTAGTCTAGGTCTAAAGACCATGAACTGTCTTGCCTTGGTCTTGACCTCATTTAGACTACGTCTTGACTTGGTCATTGTTGTTGAGACCAGTTGAATGCGATAGAACTCTCTAAGGTAGCAGGAATCTAAATGATTATTAAATATTAGAAATAAATTTAAATATAAAAGAATAAAACAGTCCTTCCTATGAATACAAAACTCTTCACTCCGCTCCTCAAACTGTGTCACTAATGCACACCCACAGACGTAAAGCTGGAAGTTGAAACAAACCGAAAGTGTCAATCTGCATTTCAAACATAACAAGAACTACTTTTTTTATTTATTTTATCACAGATTCTTATTCAGTGCCAGAATGTAAATGCTGCTTCATTTAAGGTGACTGTTCTCTGTGTGCTTGGCAGTAATAAAGCAGTGAGTTGTAGCATTGAAAGGAAAACCCTTCAGAGCAGGAGTGCTGTGTAAAGGCCATTACACACTGAACGCAGGTTATTTGGATGAAGGTAAATTAATTAAAGCATGTGTTTAACTAACTGTATCTTGCACACTAAATGTGATTTTTCAGAGTGGTGATTCACATTAACAGCACCGTGTGTCCTTTCTGTTTGTGATGGCAGTTTTACACTTTTATTTGGTTTCATGTGTGGTTGGTGCTGGTACACTGCTGTTTATTATTGATAAGGTTTTTTTTAGATATTTAATAAGCCATAATAATTTTTTTTTTTATTAAGGAGTCTCACACAAGAAATTACATACCAGCATTATGTCATATGACACAATTCAAATGTCACTGAATAAAAACAACCTCAGTTTTTCTTTTTGTTTTAAACATAACCCCAATTCACTTACTCACACAAACACGCACACACAAACAAACCCACACAGCAGGACAAAAACATGAAAGAGGGAGGGAAGAAAAGGGGAAGAAAATAAAAAAAATATATGTATGTCCCCTTAGAGTAAATCTAACTTTCTCCAATTTAAGGAAGTGAGTCACGGAGCCACACTGAAATCAAGGGAGGTTTAGAGGACCTCCATAGCAAAAGAATACAGAGCTGGCTATTAATAACGAAAAACCGATAACATCCGACTGAGCCTGTGAAATTCAGACATTATCTCAGAGTAATCTGACCAAAATTTATAAATACTGGGGCACGAAAAAAACATATGGATTAGATGACATGGAGAAGATGAGCACCTCTCACATTTGTCAGTAACTAGATCATTGAGACTTAGAAGGATGAATTCTATGCAGTACTTTAAACTAAATTAGTTGAAATCTGGCACAAGGTGCGACAAAGCGTACACTATTAATTGCCTTTTCCCAAGATCGCTCAGATAGGTGAAAGCCCAGTTCGGCCTCCCATGTTTGTTTGATTTTAGTAAGCGAATGTACATTTATATGACCTTTGAAAGGGATCTAAATCCAACAGATCTTCCTATGTCTGACCCAGTGGCATATGGGTAGAATTTGAAAACAGTGCAGACAAACAGTGCCTAATTTGAAAAATAATAAGCCATTATTAGTGCCTCGGCCAACTGCTCACAGTTACAATGCAAAGTTTGACTAAGACTATAATATAATAATAACTAATAATGTGTTCTGCTATATGTTTTTAATGTTACATTTTACTAAATATTTTTTACTAATATTTTATAAACTGTTATATGTATTTGAATATATAATGTAACATAACTTGCAGTTATTGTACAATCAACTACAAACAAATGTATTGTTTTTTTATATAACAGACCATTCTTTTTTGTTATTCTCAGAAATAACTCAGAATTTACTACTTGACTACAACACTAAATAAGGATGTAGCCAAAAACCTATGTTCAAAATACTTTTCGTGTTGGAGGGGTACATGCAGGGTGACGTGACGCAAAGTAGTTTCCAAAGACAACACTTTTTACTATTACAATCACTATTTTACTATTATCAGCATTAATTTCAAAGGATGTGCCAGTTCACAGGTTTACAATATAATTATAATGAATATACTGTATTAATAAAAAGGCTGCATTTGTGTTGTAGAAAACATGAGCCCTGGATTCTACCGCTCCCACTTTAAAGACTGTTAGGGTCTAAGACATATTCAGATTATATCCAGATAGAGTTTTAGATAGTGTGGACAGGAATAAACCACTAGAAATCTGGGATTTGCTACGCAGTTTCCGAGGATTAGGTCGATACCACAGCAATCCATGCAGACTGGTGGTTGATCTGATCACTTGCAAATAATAGTCGTCTTAAAAAATCTGATTTGAGAAACAAGTCAGATTAGCCTGCAGTCTGAACACAGCCTAAAAACACGGGAAGCTTTGGACCAGACCACTTCTATGTTATCACTACTCACCTGAATGCATTCACTTATTTCTCAAAGGCGGCGAAGCATTTAATTGTCCTTGTAAATGTGGCCTAGCTCTTACTAGTTATTACTAAAACATACTAATTTATAGCATAACTACTGTAGAGTGATATTTATAGCAGCTTTATGAAACATCAGCTTAGCTAAAGACACATCCACATTCAAATTGGCCTTTCTCTTATACAATGAACTCTCTCTGGAGGCTCTTCCATTTATGCAAGAATTCCAATTTGTCAGGCAATACAGCCAAGGGCTAAACGCAGCAGCCTTTCATTAAGAGGGATGTTGGAGAATGTCTGCGATTTGTGTCCTTCTACATAAATCAAGCCGCACATCTTACAGACATGTCTCATTTAGACAAGGGCTGAACGACTCCATCCTGAAAGAAGCACAATGCTGCTTATATGACGGCACGCTACAAACAAGATGAGATTCAGGTGATGTGTCTGTTCACCCGCTGAGAGAAACAAAAGCACTGAACTGAGGCAGCATGAGGACAGAAAATGAAACGTTACTGTAGAGCGAGACACATTAGAAGCTTGTCCGCTGAACTGTCCACTGGCTGGACGCCTGCCTGGGGCTGTGCAGTCAGTGGAAGCGGCTTTGCCTGTGATGAGCCTGGCTACAGCTTTTGCCATTAAGCGCTTCCTGATGCACTTCCTTCATTTGCCTCGCTGGATTATCTTTCCTTGTTTGAGGGTCATTAGCGTTTGGACGTTATTACGTGAGCAGACGTTAAAGGCTTATGTCGTCCACTCCACGACTGGAAAAGCAATTTGGTTTTTCTTCTCCTATGTCTGGGTTGATTTTTATGTTCAATTTACGCATGCAAGTTAATTGCTTTAGTATTACATTATTCAAATGCAAACATCATTTCCATATAAATAAAATATATTACATTAATGCAGATATGCCTTTCAGTTTACTTACTTTTAGCAAATCTAATTTTATTCCTGTGGGAGTGATGTGCAGAATTCAGTACAGTTTTAGTGCATGTGATATTATGTTTACATAGGCCAAAACTCTCTGCTCTAATCACACTGGGAACATCAGGGTTTTGTCTTCAAGAAATAACCTGTAATTCTTCACCACAAATGTAGTCTTTTTCAAATTACCCCCTGCATTTTAGTCAGAGCCGGCGGTAGTGGGGGGCTGAGGGGGGCATTCCCTCCCCCAGATTTTGTCTTTCTCCCCCCAATCACAATGCAAGCAACAGCTATTATCTCTAAACCAATCACAAAAACGCATTTTGCTATGCAGTGTGTAACCCTAGATATGGCCTTGTTTATTTCTGTTTGGCTTATATTGTAATTTCCTAATCATATTAGTATTCTCACCTATTCCCATTTCCACTTTTGAGTATTATAGTCTCAGCCTAGGCTTACCCTGTCTAGGTACATTTGTCAGCTTTGATTTAAAGTTGTCCTAAAGCTTTTCACGAAGCAGAGTTGTTCTATCAATGCAATGCAAAATTAATTAAGGGGGGTTATTAAAATTAATCACATTATATCATTTTTTTTTAATTTACATAAGCAAACTGTACTCTTCAATCATTAGGTTTATCTCATTTATTAATTTACGCCAATATCATTCGATCTGCTGTTATCATTCATGCACAAATCAAGCCCTGAATATATTTCTGGCTTTAAAAATATGACTATCAACATGACCACACAGTTTTACTGTCCTCCCCCCAAGCAAAGCAGTCCAGAACTGGTGATGATTTTAGTCTATGGAGCTTGAGTCACTACTACAACACTTCCTTGTGTCGTTCTCTAGATAAATAAGGCATGTCTATTGTAATTTTAGATTTCTTAACTGGCTTTCTTCCTGACTGTCACTCTAAACTGACTTTTGTTACACTAGAAGTTGTGACACATTCTTAGCCATCATCAGACCCAGCAAAGGCTTTTTGACTAGCCTACATTTATTAGGATGCTTTTGACTTATAAAGAAAGACAACTGGCTTATATATAAAGAAGTGGTCTGGTTTTATATAAAAATAAATTGTTTGGTCTTACATAGAATTAAGTGGACTGACATAAATGGTTTTGGTTTATATAGAAACATGTGGCTTAGTTTTATATTGACTAAGCCATTGTGTTGTAAAAAGTTGTCTTACATAAGCTGCATTTTAATATTCAATAAAATGCAGTATTATTATTCTTACACGCAGATCAAATTACCATATATATATATATATATATGAGAGAGAGAGAAATAGTTTTGCCTTATATAGAATGCAATTATGTGGTCTTAGAAATGGTCTGGTCATATACACAAAAAATGGAAAATGGTTTGACCTTGTGTAGACAGAAATGGTGCTGCCTTATATAGAAAGAAATAATTTGGCCTCATAGAGAATGAAATTCCATGATCTTATATAGAATTACATTATCGGATCTTACATAGAAATAAATGGTCTAACGATAACGGAAAAAGGTTTGTCCTACAATATAAATAAGTTCACACAGAGACAAATGTTATTTCTTACATTATATATTTTATATCAGAAGAACTGAGGTGGTCTTATACAGCTGTATGTGTAATGTGGTCCTACATATAAAGCAATGGTCCATATACAGATAGAAATGGTTTCTACCCATTAACGTCCATGACACAGTGTTAGAATGTAACTACAGAATGCAGATTATGATGAAACATGTGCCTAAAATACTCTAAAAATAACTAAAATTACTAGTGAACACATACTTTTATGTAATCAGTAGATTAGTAGTTCGTGTTTTAGCCTGAGACCTCAGTCTTTATCCTCCTGACAGAAACCACCTGGAAGCCATTTGGACTATATACAATAAATAGATCTCCAAAAACATTTCAAATATGTCTAACCCTCTGACATACCCATAGCACCCATTCATTCAATGACTGGACACAGATCGCATCACTTTTTCTTTACCACATTCGAAACAATGATAGCATTATCATAGTACAGAACACAAAGGACAAGGCTTTTGGAAATGAATCTGAATGAGATATCTTAATCAAAGCAATTAGAATATTGAATTTAGGCTTCGTAATGACAATGTCTATGAGTCTGGCTTCACACAAAGAGAGTGCAGAGACCAGCCTCATCCTGGTCCATCCAGCCTGATTTAATTAGAGATGAGGCAGTATAAGGAGATGAAACTGGCAGCAGAATCCTGAATGCGAGCTTATTCCCAATTCTTCCTTCTCTATCCCTTCCACTGCTTGAGCCAACACGCAAACTCATACATACGCACATTAAAGACCTGATTATCCTCACTGCGGCTCTCTTGATGTAATTTAATGATCTGTAGAAGGAAGTTGTCAGTATAAACGTAATTGACATCTAAATGCATTACAAGTTAATATTTTCTTCTGCACCTCCTTAAATAGTTTATTTATTTGCTATATTATCCAAACGGGCAGATCCACAATTGTGGCCATAGGGACACAATTTTTTTTTTTTTTTGCTGGTCCCAGCAAAAATCAGTTTGGTCCCCTAAGTGCCCCTGTGCTCTTACTTACCTCCTCCAAGATTGTTTATAAGCAATGTTGCTTCACTGTTGGTGAAATGCTAATAAAAGCAGAAACTAAGTTTTACAAATATTTAATTAAAAACAGCGGAAAACATAGAAATGTACTTTAAAATGTATTTTACAGTTTATCAATGCCATCACAGATGGTTATAAAAGAAGCATTCATAAAAAACTGTGTGAATAAGTAGTCCAACAGTTTAAGAACAACATTTCTCAGCAAAGTATTGCAAGGAATTTAGGAATTTTGAAATCTACAATCCATAACATTATTAAAAAATTCAGAGACTCCAGAGAAATATGTGAGCTTCTGTAATAAACCACATGGTCTTAGAAATAAAATCTTTTCTCAGTAAACACAGTTTCTTGCATCTGCACGCTGCTGTATATATCAACAACATCTAGAAGTGCCACTGACTTCTCTGGGCTAAGGCTTATCTAAGGTGGACTGAAAAAAGGACCATCTTAATTGTTGCCAATGCCAAGTATAAAAGCCAGTGTCTGTCACGGTATGGGAGTGTGTTAGTGCCAGTGGCATGGGCAACAAGCATATATGTGAACGCACTATTAATGCTGGGTGGTACATAGATGTTTTGCAGTGACATATTCTGCCATCTAGACAACATCTTTCTCAGGGACGCTGCTGGTTTCAACAACACAGTGGCAAACAACATTCTGCACAGTTGAACATGGCTCTGTAGTAAAGGAGTCCGCGTGCTCCACCTGTAGTCCAGTGCAAATGTGTAGGGCACAATTAAGCACAATATACAAAAGAGGCCCCAAACTGAAGTGCAAGAATGGGAAAAATTAATGAACACAGTTAACAGTAATGGTGATGCAGCACTGTGCTTAACAAGCCCCCATTTTGAAACATGTTGCAAGCATTAAATTCATAATTTCATATATATAGAAAATAGAGAAAATTATGTTAATTTCAATGAATTGTCATAATTGCTAAAGGTATTTATCTAGACATTACAGTGGCATTCACGTTGCATTTATATTAAGTGAAATCAAAAACTGCAGAACAGGCAACCACACTCAAACTGCTACAAGCGATTTTTGAATCTGCTTTATTAAAGATAGTGGTAGATTTTTCAATGGTGGCTTTGGCATATATGCACAAGTGATCCAGCACATGACAAGTGTGTGCCAAAACAGGTATTTACTCTTTATTTATTATTATCATTTGTTATTGCTGGTATAAACGAAGCAAGCATCATGCTGTCAAAGCCTGTAGGACCCTTGTTTGTTGGGATTGCATGCTAGTTTCTCTTTCACAGATATGGTTCACTGTTCTAATGAGTTATTGGTCTGGTGCCAGTGGTTGTGTGTTTCTAGAGCTGGTTGGAGCTGTAGAGCTCTTAAAACTAAACTGATGCTGTTACTGTGCTAAATGTGATTGTTGGCACATTAGTGAACATTTTGTTATTCACTGCTCATTTTACAGCTGCTCATTAAAGCTTTACGGTGCCTTCGTGTAAATAATATCAAACAAAGAGCTGTTGTACCTTAACATGTACAGAAGTGTGATTCCTGTAGAGGGTGTGTTATTTTTACTTAGGCGTGTAATTTTGTTAGTGGTGCTGTTAGTGTTTGCATACACATAGAGTGCACCAGACCCCTTAATTTGTGTGTTCAGTGTGGTATTCAGTGGGTTCCATGCTGGATTGCTAATTGGCTGGCTACTCACTGGCCACAGTGGTGCTGATGTCAGCTTCACTGGCAAGCACTGGGCAGCTCCTTCAGCGATTGCTTCACCCTAAGTGTGTGAAGAGTGGTATCGCAGGTCCTTACCTGCTACTGTTAGACTCTACAACCAGCACTGCTCCCAGATGACCACATATACTCTATATACTTAGTACAGTACAATTTTTAGCAGTGTAATGCATCCATTATCTGCCACTTCATCCCGCTAGTCAGTGTCAAGGGGGGCTGGAGCCAATCCCAGCATCATCGGGCGAAAACAGGGGTACACCATGAACAATTCGCCAGTCCATTGCATGGACTGCATTCACTCATGCACTCACACCAACGGGCAATTTAGAGTGACCGATCAACCTTACATGCATGTCTTTGGAAACTGGAGTACCCGATGGAAACCCACTCAAGCACGAGGAGAACACGCAGACTCCCTGTACAATTTAGAGGCAATGTGCAGTTATTTGTGAATATATCCTTCAGAGTACTTGACTTTTTATTATATATAGTATATACTGTGCTGTTTATTTTTTGTACTGAGTGCCTTGTTATCCCTTTGCTGCTGAATTTCCCTGCTGTGGGGCTAATAAAGTATTATCTTATCTTATTTTAATTAAATGTTTGTTTCAATATTCTGTATAAATGCTCTTTTCTAGTTTGCTAATTATGCTGTCATTGTTTAGCAAGTTAACCTATTGTCACCAATTGAGAGTAAAGCAAGCTAAAACAATGGCATCGTAACGTCACAAGTTTATTTTCAGGGCCCCCCTCAGATCTATGATTTTGAGACTCCAGACCCCTCTAGTTTCCAAAATTGTCATATTTTTCACTGCTTACATGTTTGCATGTCTAAATAATGATAGTTCTGAAATAATTAGCCTTGTGATTATGTCTGCAATAAACATAAAAGACATGAAATAATATATGGGGTGAGCTCCAGCAGTCCTGTGCTTTATCATTAATAAGATATTCTCTTTATAGCACATTACATAGATTTTGGAGATATTATCAGAAGCTCTATTATGTGAAGCTCTTTGAATTTAAAGGCATTTATTTTGACCCTTGCATAGTAACTTTGGCCTAATTTTATCCCCAACTAAAAAAATCCCCACATCTGTCCACTGAACAGAGACCATGTTCGACTATGCAGGGGCAATGGTCACTTGTAAGTCCAGCGGTCCACATGTTGATTTCAAGCGCATTCTGTAGACACAGCAATGAGTGTGTGTTAAAGCCCCTGCTCACAGCTGAGGAATGAGAGCTGTCTTCGCCTCCTGCTGTATATTTTCGTTCCAGACTTTGTACAAGGTCCAGCGTTTCTGTAAAGCGCTGTTAATAAAAACGGCGCACTCGTTTAGGTCGTCAAGGCTACATGACAATTCCTCGCTGTCGATAAATGAGGAAAAAAGGGAAGAAAGCGCACCAGTCATTCTGCGTCATCGCTCAAGGTTTTGGATGCGGCGCGCCTCCTCCTCCTCGCCTGAGAGCTATAAAAGCAAGCGCGCGCCAACTTCTCCAACCCTGAGCGTCTTCAGGGAAGGAGAGCGCAGCAGCCACCTCCTCAACTATCCACAGCTGTCTTTGCTTTTTGGTCCAACACATGCGCGCCAGAGGCGTGCTGAGCGCGGTCTGCTGACCAATCGCTCGGTGTGCTGACGAGCTGGACGAATCTTGGTGAACTTGTCCGGCGGTATGGCCGCGAACGGAACCCTGACGGAGCGGAACTTCTCCAAGTTGCGCGCTTTGACGCAGCAACTTTTAGCCAACCACTCGGTGGCCTTCCACGCCAACGGGAGCGACTCCGCGCCTCAGGAGGACCTGGACGTGAACACGGACGTTTACTCCAAAGTGCTGGTCACAGTCATCTACGTGGTCCTCTTCGCGGTGGGCTGCCTGGGCAACTCCGTCACGCTGTACACGCTGCTGACCAAGAAGTCTCTGCAGAACCTGCAGAGCACCGTGCACTACCACCTCGCCAGCCTGGCCGTGTCCGACCTGCTGATCCTGGTGCTGAGCATGCCCATCGAGCTCTACAACTTCATCTGGGTGCACCACCCGTGGGCGTTCGGCGAAGCCGTGTGCAAAGGCTACTACTTTCTGCGGGACGGCTGCTCGTACGCAACAGCCTTCAACATCGCGAGCCTGAGCGTGGAGCGCTACATGGCCATCTGCCACCCGTTCAAGGCGAAGAGCGCCATGTCGCGCAGCCGCACCAAGAAGCTGATCAGCGGCATGTGGGCAGCCGCCTTCCTGCTGGCCACTCCGATGCTCTTCACCATGGGAGAGCGCACAGTGGACGCAGAGCCTATATGCACCACTATCGTGTCCACTGCAACGGCCAAGAGCGTTTTGCAGGTGAGGCAGGTCTTGTAGCCTATAAATGCATTACAGTAAATGTTAGGAGGATTCTGAAAGTGTCTTTTTCTTATTCTGATGTTTCTTCCATGGTTTGTAATGCTTTTATATTTCTAGTGTAAGCGGTCTCCACAGTGTCAGCCACTCCTTCCACTTTACATAATTAAAAAGGTGTTTAAGCGGAGCGACTTGTTGCTTTTATTCGCTATAGAGACGAATAGAAAAATAATGATAGGGCACAGCTGCATGGGAGGGTGGGGGTGGAGTCATTGATTCTTCCATTATCAAATGCAAGACTTTTTTATTGACTTGTTTCATTTCATGTGATTCACCTGAATTATTTCCTTAGAAAGTGCTGTGTACACCAATCAGCCTTAACATTTCTTAACAAACATTATTTGATCAGCTCCACTTACCATATAGCTGCACTTTATAGTTCTACAATTACAGACTGCAGTGCATCTGTTACTTAGTATACTTTTTTAGCCCCCTTTTACTGTGCTCTTCAATGGTCAGGACCCCTACAGGACCACCACACAGCAGGTCTTATTTGGGTGGTGGATCAATTTCAGCAATGCAGAGACACTGGTGGTGTGTTACACTGGTATGAGTGGATCAGACACTGTAGTGCTCCTGGAGTTTTTATAAGACCTCAGTTTCACTGCTGGACTAAGAATAGTCCACTAACCAAAAATATTCAGCCAACAGTGTCGTGTGTGCAGAGTCCTGTGTGCAGTGACCACTGATAAAGCACTAGAGAACACAAACTGTGCAGCAGTAGATAAGCATTGTTACTAAATGTACATCTACAAGGTGGACCAGTAAGGTAGGAGTGTCTAACAGAATGGACAGTGAGTGGACACAGTGTTTAAAAACTCCAGCAGCACTGCTGTGTCTGGTCCACTCATACCAGTGCAGCATGCACTAACACACCACCACCACATCAGTGTGTGCTGGGAGCACAACATTGTTGCACAAAAAAACTTTGTATCTCCATTTTTACTTGTTACCGTTACTTAGCTTATTTAATTGTAAGGTTTCTAAAGTATTTCATTACAGACAGATAAAAAAAATCATACAAATTTACTACAAAGCAAAAAACACCAAAAAAAAGAAAGAAAGAAAAATCAAGATTAAATTGTAATTTAATTCTGGTTACCATGGTGGAGATACAATGTTTGTCACAGTTATTACTGAATTGCCTAATTGCAATTATTTGAGATAATAAAAATATTTTAAAGGGAACTTCTGCCATTTTCTGCTTTAAGAACACAGTAATTCTGAGAGGTTTAATGTGAAATGGGTCACTGAAGAAACTTATAGTGCTGCTAATAAGAAGCAGTGGATGAGACAGGAAGTGCACAGATATAACGTACACACACACATACATACATAATATGTAGTATTATACAGATATTACATTATTAAATTATTATATATCACCATATCTATGATAAATTAATCATTTTGCAAACAATTGTCCCTTTGATTTGCTAATACCAGCCAATAGAGACGCCAACAAGCACCACCAATAAACCTGCACATGTCTTCTGAGTTTTTATATGTGATGTTGACGATGGTAAAAGAGTGGAAAATCTTTAAAAAATACTTTTTCTTTGGGCACTCTAATGCCTCACACACCTTGCATGTATCTCCACCATGAATAGATTAAAATATCTTAATAAGCAAAAACTGTGATAAAACAATGTCTCAGACATCAGATGTTTCTCTAGAACAAAGCATTAAACATCAAACCACTCTGAGTGGTTTTGCTTGATGATTTGATTTTGTAGAATGTAGAAAAATAATTGGAGACCCTCTTTGAGCTAACAGTAATCATTATCCACACTTGTTGGATTTCACATTATGCTGCAATAAACAAAATATGAATTGGCTGTGCTGTGTTGAGACGAATACATGTAAATAAAAGAAAGCAGTAAATGTGTTCATAAAGACGCATCATGAGTACACAAAAAATGTTTGTACTTTTAGAAGGAGCACAACTAATGTTTGTTTATTAGTTTGTGGTTAGCCAGTTGTAATGTTACAGTTACACAGTACTACCAGTGTTAGCTACTTAGTTAACGTAGCTTTAAAGGGATATAAGCTAATAAGCTAATTTGCCCACTTTAAAAAATGCTAAATCGTTAGTAATTTACTCATCAGCTAAAATTTCATGATGGTTACAGTCCTACACATAGCGCTATATATAAAACATGCTGCTTCAAGACACTTTAGGTTTGGGTTTCATTGCAGTGTAGCTAACCTGCAGTGAATCAACTAAACATGATTAATCATATTCTCTTATAATAAACCACGTAGTTTATCAGTGTTTGTGCTGATGATATCCATAATATGCTCAAATGAGCACACTGTTTATCATGACAACACAACTTATCACAATAACAGTGAAATATCATCCTAGTTTACTTTAAATTAGGCTAATGTCTTAAAGCTACTGTCTAAAGGGGATTTTCAAAATGTCTGCGTAATTAAATGAAATTCACACTGGTTTGTTTCTGCATTCTAGAGACATTTTAATTGTTTATAGTGGTGGTCATGAGAAGTTCATTGCCTCTAAAAGTGGCCTTTTGAAATATAGTGCATATATAATATCTCTCATTTTGAGATCGCTGTAAGAATGTTGTATAATTATTGAAATTATTTATTGACTGGTGTTATTTGGTAATAGGTTAATTCCTAAAAACAAGCTAAACTTTCTGGGAATATATTGAGCTAATTTCACTGATTTGAATGTTTTTACATGTTAAATTCTTACAACAACCTCAAAGTGAGGAATGTCAGGTATATCGACTAGATTTAAGATGATGTAATTTGCTGAGATGTCATGTTTTTGCAGTGGTGTTTTTTCTTCCATCAGCCCTGCTGTCCGTGCAGTGAGCTGACTCTGAATGGCACAATGAGTATGGTTTCACTGAACTAGACCTAATATAAACATTTCATGCATTCTCTTCACATGCAAAGGTTCTTTCTGTTTTAACCTTAAAACCTTTTTTACTTAACCACGAAAATCTCTTCGAGGTCTGGCCAAGACGGCACACATTTCCAGTTACAAAATGTGTAAGTTCCTAACGTATGTTATGAAGGCTATTCACTGACAAAGGCAATAATGAGAAAAAGCTACATCCTCTTGAACGGCTCTTTGGTAAGAATGAAGGGAGTCAAGTTGTACTTGAGAGCTGTTTTTTTCATTATTGTACTAAAATTTCACAGCCTGCCATAAATCAGTGTCGCTCTCCATGCTAAGAAGGAAAACCAGCCAGTCACAAAAAGACAGACACTGTCATGTCGGTTTTAATTAAAGACAGGATGAGTAGGATTTGCCAGATGCTGTTTAAACATACCATACAATGTGTACAACATCAGAGAATCAGAGAAATATATCTTGTTTGTTTTCATCTCCTTGTGACATTAGACATTCTCCAACCACCTTCTCTACAGTTGGTGAAGTTTACTGCACAACAGCTTCTTGTCATTGTGGCTTTATTCTGTGAAGAGTGCTGACTTTGCTTTCTGCCCTGAGCTGTGTGTGCGTCTCTGTGATGAGGTGTGTATCTGTTGACATGTTAAAATCTACACAGATAAGAAGGGAGTTTACCGAGCAGGACGTTGTAACTAGAGATATACTCCAAATATACCAGTGCTGTTGTTTCATGAGGCTTAATGAAGGCCAAGAAACCAGATCATAAGGTTCACAGTGATGTGTATTGGGACAATGCATTGGATATGAAATGTAAAGAACTGTGATACACAAAATCGAAGCAGCATATAAAAAACAGGGTATAGACTATAAAGCAGTCATCAAGCATGTAAATAATATTCAAAAGCTTCACTGGTTTCTCAATGTGTTCCAAAAGAGAGTCTATCATCCAGCCAATCATGCAAATACTTGATAAATCTGAGATCTGCAAAGAGCTTTGGAAAAGATGATGAATTTGGTTTTCTTAGAATTAAGAACCAACTGTAGACCATTCAGTAAGGCCTGCAGCTGTTGAAAGGCATCAATAGCCGACTCAGAGAAAAGTAGACTATTGTATCATCAATTGTATTATCATGCTCAAGTGTGCAATATTTCTCCCCAACCTTTTTTTAATAACCTCAAAAAATCTACTGAAACAGGGATATGTTAAGAAAATGTATTCTATGAAAATGTAACATCACTACTTAGCAACCAGAGTCAAAGTCTAGACACTACTCTCGATTCAGTAATAGTTGAATAGAGATCCATGAAAATAAATGCGATGCTACATTAGCCCAAAGAATGAAAGAAATACAAAAATGCATCACTGCTTGATATGCACCTCACTGAGTCACCAGAAATGTTATGTCTGAGGCACGTGAACTTTTCAGACTTCAAATAGGAAACGCAATTAATCATTCTAAATGCATTTGAGACATGAATAATGTATTTTATACTGTTGGACATATTAATTCAGATTTTTAAGATTGGTATTTTTGTTTGGCGTGGAGGGGTTTACACATGCCCCTGTTTGCCAAGCCCCTGCACACCCTTGTTCCTATACCCCACCCCTGTATAGATCAAAATACTAAACACATTTTCAGAATTGTGGATATAATTGTGAGATTGACTATAACTACATATTATTAATTACTACACGTGTTCCAAAGCTGTTGAAACTTACATCCATTCCATAAGCACACAAATAAATATTGTGGTTAATATAATTATAATTTAGCAATGCAGACATGAAAATAGAAATACAAGGTTTAATTGTAACAGCAGCATTCTGCAGAGTTCTGCTACAGACATCACCTTTTACATGTTGAAGTAAAAGGCTCTGGTCCTATGACCAATCACACCGAGACAACCTATTATTTAATGTACAGTCTACCATTCAGTAGAAAACTCATAAACAACTCCTAGAGCGTTATGAACTGTGCTAGAGTTCCCAAAACCTCACAAGACTCAACACATGTACAGTATGATTTCAACTCCACTGCAAGCAATTCATAATAATCACAAAAAATAATAACAATAATACTTTAGAGAACAATGTTGAATGCTAAAATTTAAGTCAACACAGAAGACACACCTAAGAGTGGAGTTTACTGTACACCTCCAAAAGGAGTAGATAACCAGAACATACGCAAGCAAGTACCCTGTGACATGTTATTGAAGTTTCTTACTCCAGCTTGATCCTGTGCTGTTAGTGATGAACCTACAATACTACTGAAAGGTTGGTTCATTTTATTTTTTGAGCTGTTACCTGGAACTATGTAGGGCAACACAAATAGATGAAATAAAAGAAGTTTATTGAAAGAAGTTATTGTAATGCAATGCACGCTAACATATAATTACATGCATGTCAGGCAGACTATACAGAAAGACTGACAGACAGATTGGTTGCAGCTGTGCATTAGGCTTGTGCTGATGTTCCACCTCAAGGTCAGGCCATAGCGGGTGGCTAATTGCAGGAGCTCTGGCAGGTACCTCTAACCTCAGAGAGTAAAGCCTGTTGTAGGGCCTAATGCTGCTGGCCTTCCACTCATCCATAAACACAACCAAAATAACAATGGCACAGCCCTAGGATTAGCTGAATATGGAGTACAACAGACATTAAAACACAAAAGGAGAAGAATACTCAACTTAGGAGGAGACTAGTAAATGTTCTCATTAGAATGGAAATATGACCATCCTATTAGTGTGATAAATGATCTCATTACATCACATTATGCATTTCTGAATCAGTACTTTAATCAGCACTCTGGAATATTTTATGTTGAAATAAGTAGGATTACAGAGTATAGAGAAAAAAAAGAACATAATAAAATATGGTGAGCGTGCACCACTACAAGTCATGACCTAAAGCCTGAAATAATCATTTAAAAATCAAAAATGGTGGGTGTTTTTTAGACTGTCATATGTCTTTACATAATTATGTCACATGCAGAGACTCTAAAAAAGTGTGCTTGCAAATGTCAGATTCATCTGCTTGTGGGGGTCCACAACCAACATTACAAAATGTTCTTTCACACATAGCATGCGATAACATACTTTACTTCCACCATAAGAGTTGTCAAATCCTACAGAGTGTTGTTTAAAGGAACATTAACCACCTGCATGTTTCATTTTAAATAAAAAACTCTGAATTAGAAGTACACAGTGTTCTCAATGCAAATCACTGCTCTTAGAAAGAACCAAAAGCCAAGTCAAATAATTAAATAAATTGTATTTACAACCAGGTAAAAGTTTGAACATGTCTACTCAAGTTGTTTTAGGTAGCAAGACAACTCACGCAGTGAAATGAACAGAGTTAGACCTCATGCTATAAAATGTGTGATACTGGGAATAGTTTCATTAGCTCTGGTGAAAACCATGTCCGAAAAGAACCCTACTCTTGCAACTGGAAAAATAGTCCTATTTTGGACAGTACAGAGCAACACAATCTCACCAAAACTAAGCATATATCCACACTAATCCTGCTAATAGGATCTTAGTAGGTGTGGCTATGGAAAGTGGGTCTCAGGAGGTCTCATGCTCCAGGGTGAAAAGGATGATGATATTGCTGTTGTTGTGGAGGTTGTTAATTGTGTTGTGTTATTTCAGGTTAACTAGTAGCCAGAAGTGTCTTTCAATGTTGTGTATTTAGCCAAGCCATTTGAAATGGTGAGAAGAGACTTGAGCTGGACAAAATCTTCACTTTCATGTTCTGCTTGAGAACACTTCAGTGTCCCAGTCAAGTGTCAACATTGCTGGTGTGTGAGGATCAGATACCTATGCTTATACCTGAAATCTGCTTACTCACTGTCTCTAGAGAATGGAGAAAAAAAAAACAGCTTTGTACTTGGTTTTCCTGAATTGGATCAGCGGTTATGTTCTCACATTAAAGTGGAATGGAAAAATTCCCCACAGGAAAGCAGCCGCAAAGTAAATGAGCAAAATAATGAATTGTTAATAGCTAAGCATTTACACCTCTATTTGACCTTAGAGACTCCAAGGATTCCACTAGTCATGTAAAAAAATTCCCCCTTACTTATTTCAGCCAGACAGTAGGAGCCACACATGTTGAAACACAGTATCAGATTGTAAATCAACAGTAATGCTCTGTTGACTTAATACTGAGATGTAGTCGCATATAGTCCACATTTTTATTTTGTATATAAACCATAGCAACGCATGCAATGATACTTTCAGGCCATGTGCAAAGATGTTGAAGGTCTGTTCTTCTAAGAAAAAACACTTGTCCCATCAACAACTGTCTTTTTCCACCTGAGATGTTTTTCCAACAGAACTGAAGAAGATATGAATATACTGAGATCTTGCTGTTGCTGAAGAATATGTTTTCAAACATTTGACTTGTAGTTTATGTATTAAATCGTTTGACTTGTAGTATATGTATTCAATCGTTTGACTTGTAGTATATGTATTCAATCATTTGACTTCTGCTCATCAGTTGCAATCAGTTATTCTTTTTATGAATACAGATTACTGACATGAAGTTTCCTTTTACACAGCCAGAACAACTTAGTCTTTGCTGTTTTCAAGTGCAAGTGTACATAAATGTTTAAAGGCAATGTTGAGGTGATTGATAACAATTATCTGGAAGCACTGGTTGACACTAATTCCTTAACACTGACTTAGCCTGTTTCCGCTGCCTATAAGAAAAAAATATTTCACTGCTCAATTATAAAAGTAACTGGTAGCCAAATTATCATTGGTCAATCAAATTAGCCAACATTAAAGCACATTATAAAACTGCCATTTTCAAAAAATAGACCAAAAACAAAACATATCAATCCAGGATGTTACATTATCCACACAGTGAGATAAGATTATCTGACTGCAGTATCGTGCAGTTTACGCAGATTGTCATAATCCCACCTAAACAAAGCATATATCCATGTTTAAAAGAAAAAAAAAAACAGGTTTGAATGAATTACATATTGTAGCATGCATCATGCCACAAGGAGTAAAGGAGGTGTGGCCATGCAAAGTGGCTGCCAGGGGGTGCCATGCAGCTCACTGTTGAAAAAGAGGATTATTGTTTCTGTTGTTGTGGAAGTTGCTGTTATAATTATGTTTAATAGAATTATTGTGTATGAGAAGAGTGGGCTTTAGGGTTATCTAGTAGTTAGAAGTTGGGTCTTTCTGCATTATATTCTGTAATAGTTAGCACTGGGCATTTCTTCTCACCTGTTGAAGTGGCTGGTTAATAAAAGAGCATTTGCTAAGATACTGAACACATGCCATGTCTGTGTGTCATGTGGTGGAAACTATTATTCTTATTACACTGAGGTCTTAAAAAGATATAAAAAAGGTTTTAATTTAATTTTTAAAAACTGAATTTCACTGATAGAAAAAATTGGTTGTTCAACATTGTTGGTTTACATAAGACAGAACTGTTTGAGTTTATATCCTTTTTATATTATTTTTATATTTTGGCAAAAGCGTTTTTGAATCTTAAAAAGTGAATTTTAAACTTAACAAAACTGTAACTGAGGTGCTTGCAGGAGGAGCAGCAGAGGAGCTTGTTGCTTCTTGTGCGGTTTAGGAGTCTGAGTTTTGTGCCTCTCTGTCTGCTCTGCTTATTGTCAAACCCGAACTCAATTACATTTTGTCACAGTGACTTGATGGGAATGCGTTGCTAGGTAGGACTGGGGATTGTTTTTTAGATTTGACTTAGTGTTTTAATATGTCTTAAAGCTCTACAGTGAGATGAGAACATTTCACAAGCTGTCACAGACACGGCTTCACATGGGACATACGTTCATAAAGGAATGGAAGGAATTCACTTTTATGAAAATGTTTACTTTAGCGATACACATATAAATCCTTCTGAACAGAGAGTATGTGAGAAAGGCCACAGGTAAAAAGAGAGCTTAAATTATTTACCCAAATCTAATGGGACCCAGCTGCTCAAGTCTGCTTCGGACATCTTTTCCCAAATATGTCAAGCCTCATATTTCACATTCCTCACAGCTCTCTCTTATTCACCTTTATCCTTGCTCTCTTCACCACCTTAAATCAGTTTTTAATCTGGCATACTGGAGTTAGCAATGACATGAGCCCCACACTGGTGACAAAATGGGTATGTGGGAAATAAAACTGTGAATTTATTTCATGTATTATTCAGCTGTTTAGGTGAAGATGTGCTGGTTCGATTAAAAGAGGACTTACTTGATTGCAATGTGGGTGATGATGTGGGTGGTGTTGGGACTGAATTAGACTGACGTTTGTGATCTCAGTTTTGGTTTGGACCAACTTGGTGCTGTGGAGACAGACATGAGTTATTAGACTGTTTAAACAATCGCACAAACAGCTACCCTGACTAGTTTCTTGGACTGAATAATGAATAATGTATAATGAATAAGAGTGAGATTACTGACAGTGCAATACTGGGTTATTCTTTTTATGAATACAGATTACTGACATGAAGTTTCCTTTTACACAGCCACATATACATAGTTCATCATTTGCAGTTTTAGCTGTTTTCAAGTGCAAGTTTACACAGAAGCTTGAAGGCAATGCTGAGATGATTGATGACAATCATCTGGCAGCACTGGTTAAAACTAATTCGTCAACATTGACTTAGCCTGATTAAAGCTCTATTGTTGGTAGTGTGAATGTAATAGTTTTTATTTTATAGTTTCTAATGGAATTAAATAGTTGTTCACTTCCTAAGATACTGTTTAATTACAGTAATACTGCTCTAACAAGACTTTTAACTAACTACAGTTGCAAGAAAAAGTAGGTAACTGGATTTACCTGGATTTTGCATTAATTACAAATAAAATGTGGCTATTAGATCAATTTCACTGAACAATGACAATGTCTGCTTTTTCAATGATTCCAGAGGAAAAAAAAAATATAATTCTTTAAATAAAATATATAAAAAATCTTTATATGTAGAGTTTCAAGCATCAAACTGGACCAATCACCTACAAGAACAATCATGACATTGTTAAATATTTCATGAGAACTACAGTTAATTACTACAATATAAAAGAAAAATTATAAAAATGAAATTAATCATTAAATGGATTATTTTATACATTAAATCAGCGTCAGTAGAAAGCATATAATTACTGAAATTTAACTTAAGGTGTGCATTAACGTTGATAAATGTGTGTGCTTATTCCAAGAAAAGGCAAGCCTGCTATAGGAGATACGATAGAGGAGACTGTGAGAGGAGAGGGATTTTTTTTTGCATTTTCTATCAGTCATTACGATCTATCAGTTTATTTTATTTCATTTAAAAAAACACTTACTTTAGAATCAATAAAAAAACACAAATATGGCTTGTTAAGATCTTATACCAATGTTTTGTAGCTCTTGATAAGCCTACGTTGGGCAGTTTGATGGCCAAGAATCTAATGCCCCATGGCGATTATCAATTCCTACATCTGAAAACAAACAACTCTACTGAATAAAGTGGAATCCTGTTAGTTGTAATGACTACTGCCACTTATACGCACAGTGCTGCACCCACTAAGCTACGGTAATATTGTTAGGCTTATCAATCACAACTAAATCAGAGGTTCCTAATAATTAAAAATAGAACTTGTATAGAAATTTGAAATTTGTATAGAAAATTCTGAGATTAGAACATGAAAAAAATTAAGGAAATCCTGTGTAAGATTAAAAAAAAAAATTCAACACAACGTACTTGCCATATTTGTCAGTGTGTTTATGTTAAATGCTGGCTCTGTCCAGCTCAGTCCATTCTGTGATTTTATTATGAAAAATACGCATTTAAAAGCATTCCTAACAGCACCCTATTGAAGTCCAGCTTTATTGTTCAGACCTGCCTTCTGTGGTTACTGGAAAAAGACCTTAGTTCTAGGTGAAAGTGGGAGAGATTGGATGGAAATCCAGGTGATACCAAATAACCTTAGATGTGATTTTATTATTTAAGATATTAGAACTCCATTGACATCCATTCTCCAATTCTGCTGGTCATTTAGTCCACTTACAACCACAACATACAAAACCCAACACTTTTTGGTGGGTTGTAGGGTTCTGCGCATAACAATTTCTCCCTGAATGTAACATTAAAATTGAAGGATAATGTTCTCTGCTGTCAAAAGAACCATGGCAACTGGGCAATACTGAGAGCTACCCGCAGAGGTAAAACTGCCACAGCCATTTCACAGCACAGGTCAGATACCTTCTAAAATAGCTAATGTTGTTCAGCGCAATGCCTCTGTATCACGGCATAAAGTTTCCACAAAGTTTAGATCATGCTGGTTGTGTACTCCTTCTTCAGAAGAGACAGAGAAGGGTTCACTGAAGAGACAGAGAAGGGTTCACTGTTGTGTTAGGATTTGCAGAATACTTCTGTTTCCTATAGAAACCCATGTGCTGTAAGAATTTCAGCCGACAAAAGTAAAAGAGCCGCAGGGGCAGCTGAAGAACTCCAAAAACATCCCACCTGGAGCTTTTCTTTTGTACTGTGGTGCCAAAAGTGAGTGCAACAAATGCAGCAGGAGGGTAAACGAAGAGATGTCATGCCAGTGTGGGCGGAAAATCCCAGCCCAGACAGACAGGCAGGCTCCCACGGTCCACTAATCACTTGGAGGTCTTGGTGCAGAGCAGAGTAAAAGAAAAGAGAAAGGTGTTTGTTAGAGGGGTTGGCGGACCAGTTCTGTGTTACCAAAGTCAGCATAAGCTTAACTCTGAGTAAAATGCTGGAGTTAGAAAACATAAGATTTGAGTTGGAGAATCATTTGGAGGATTGTGAGAGGAGGGACTGGCTTGATTTAACTAAAGTAATAAGAAATTAATCTATACGTTTAAAAGCTATTGTTCTTCGATAAAGGAGACTTTTTTGGAGACCCAGTTAGAACTAAATAAAAAAATGATTAACTATGTTCTGCAGGCCTAAAATAATATCAAAGTAAATGTGTTTGTATTGATACGCTCACAGAATACACTTTCTGTTCATGAACCAGTAAGTTGTTCCAATATACAGCTATTAATTAACTTATAATAATTTATTATAAAAGCTTATTGGGATCAAGACCAAAGGCAGTGTTACACATCAACAGACATAGCAAATTCTATTGAAAAAAGCAGACATGCTAACATGTTCATTTATGTAATGATGCTGTACAAATAAAATGATGTGAGCAACTACAGAAGAGAATTAGAGATATTCAGAGCTCTTGCAATTAGTTAATGTATGGCCTAAGCACAAGGATACCATATAGATAACATGGGAATTATTCGACGAATGAAACCAGACAAGAAGATCCTGTTAAAGCTTAGAAGTAACACAAACAAGCATATTCAAAAGTTTGAACACCCCAGTCAAAATTAGTTAATAATAGTTACATTTCAGTTGCAGTTTCTCCTGGTTTTCAACTCCTCAGTGTCCTGCCAGCAACTAGTCGCATTACTCTGTAATACACATTTGGATGAATTTGTGTACACTCAGGTATATTTGTGAGAAATATTTTTGAGAAACTTTTTTATTTCCTTCAAGCACGGCCAACAAACACAGTAAAGGTCACTGCTTACTGTTGTTATATTCAAACAGGGTGGCACTAGACCAGAACAAACAGCCGCAGGATGCAAAGACATTAGTTAAATATCCTTGACCCAGAAGTGTGAAGCTGGTGGGCCCCCCACAACTATTTGTCTGTCATTCCATCCATTCTGCGGACATGCTCTTACATTAAAAGGAGCTTTCTCAAAGAAATGCACCAAAAAAAACTTAACACCTGAAAAAGAGTCTGGACTTCAAAAACTGAATGTACACATTCTTCAAAGTTCAGTGGTTTTTACTGATTGTTGGTCAGAGTCCATATTTAAACCATGTACAGAATATTTTGTCTCACATTAAACACACTGCCCTGACACAGTTTTTCAGCTGTTTGCAGCTCCCAGTGCTGATTGAAACAATATTGAGTATTTCTTTTGTGACAGATTCTTTTTTATCCGCAAAGCTTCACTATTTAAAGAAATGAAAGTGAAAGGCCTACTGTACTAAATTACTTGCTGCCACAAAGAAGACTGCACAGATGCACACATTTCTCTGTTTTTTTCCACTCTCGCTTGATCTTTCTTTCAGCCTGTAATGTACATTGTGCGTATAATTTCATATCATTTAGACCATAGGAGCTCAGTCTAACTGTACTAAAGAGGGCCACTCTCATGTTATTAGCTCTAAACGTACTTATATAGGCCTTCGGGTTGCTGTGCGCGGGAGAGATGGGCTTTAATTAGGATTGCTGAAGACTCCCGTTGGGCTGGCAGTGATAAGAGTACACAGAGAAAACAAGAAGAAAACACTGAGTGGAAATGAATGTCCAACAGAGCTGATATAGAACAGAGGAAAGCGGCACTCAAAGAGAATGAAAGGAGTAACTAATCAAAAACACTTATTAACAAGCTAGTTGAAGCTAGTTTCTCAGCATATTCTTTGACCAGCAGGGAAAGGAGGGAAATTCTGGAACCAGATTTTTTTATATTGCTACCATATTATAACAACAGCATAAGGTAAATAGCAATAGGTGGCATGGTCAAAAATCTATATAGTGGCACGATTAACATCTACAACATGTGTACCGTAAAGTGACTTCCAACTACTGATGACAAGATAATGTTTCTCCAGAACATTCTGCCCTCCTTTCCCTTTGTTACCTCCAACCTGTCCAAGAATAATTGTCTTTTACAATTACCTTGTTCTTCACAGAACATGTCCAGAATAAGATTTTTGGTAAAGAAGTTTGGTTATCTAGGCTCTATTTGTTTGAGGATCCATTTTCTTTGCCATCTCAAAAGTCTTAATTTAAAGGCCAATTTCCTGTCTTGCTCGTTTCTATTTTTTAATTATTGCTTTTTATTCTAGGATGTCAACTATATAAACAGTGCTTCCTATGAGAACAGTGCTTCCAAACATTAACCCCATGGGCTCAGCAAAACCGTTTCATTTCGTAAGCTGGGTGTACACTACACGGCTTTTGAAATCCTAGTTGGATGTCTAAAATTAGAAATACAATTAGGATTACATATAAAAACGCATTACAATCACAAACTAACATGTCACTATTAAGTTTCTAAGGCTGTGCTGGTCAACAGTGATGTGCCGTGGTCAGAAATTGTCCAACTCTAAATGGTCTTAAGGGTTCCTTACAAATTGTGTGTAAGGACAAATCGGCTCCAGTCTTTAACTATGCACGTTTATAGCCACATATAATGTGGGAGGAGCTCATAAAGTGCACAATGTCTGTGTTTCTATTAAAAAAGAGGGTAGATTTAAAGGTAGTAGTGGATGGTATGGGCAAAAATGTTTATCATGTTGTGTATGTTTGTTTTTATGTCTTCAAAAAACTGTAAGTGTTTCTGTGCTTGTGAAAACATGATACAGCATGTGTGTAAAACAAATGCAACACAACAAAAGAAACAGGATTTTTTTCTTTGTTTTTAAAAGAATACCTAGTAAGCTAGTTTGAAGAACAACGTTTGGTTCTCAAACTCTCCTGGACATCCCCAGCCATGACACAGATTTGTTGAAACCCTTTACCTCATATAACTTATATTTTATTAGCCAACAGAAATTTCTATGTTAGAAACAGTAAAACATTTAAATAAAACATGTAAATTTTGCTTTCCAATCTACAAGCGTCTTTGGAAATAATTTAGCTTATTGATCTCATTTACTTACACTTGTAAAAATTACAAGTCACCTGGATAAACCTGAGTGAAATTTTCCTGCCACCACCAGCTAATGGATTGCTCAAACTTTGCAAAGACTGAAACATAACAAGGGGTAAAAGTAGCAGTTCTTGATGATTCCTTGATCACTTGCACCTGTAAGTAGAGGAGGAGAGTGACCCGGTGCAAAATGAACAGCTCTGGGAGCTGGCTCAGGACTAACAATCCCAAAAGCTGCCACTAAATCAGCTCTGAGAGCCAGCACAGGAGAAGAAGGTACAGGAACAGGACAGAAAGCAGCTTTGGAAACTGACACGGAAGCAGCTCTGGAAGCCAGCACAGGAGCAGCAGATACAGGAAGAGGACAGGAAGCAGTTTGGGAAGCTGGCACCAGATCAGGACAAAGAGATGGAACAGGAGCTGCACAGGGGACCATTGCAGGAGGAGCAGCAGTTCTAGAAGATGGCACCACATCAGCATAGATGGCCGGAGAAGGAGCTGCATAGGGATTAAGGTTAGGCACTAGATTAAAATGGGAAGCCAGCACGGGAGCTGCTTGGAGATCCAGAAATGGAGCAGTCTGGAGGATCAGAACAGGATCCTTATAAGAGGAACAGGGTCAGCTCCAGTAGTGGCTGCAAAACCCGGGGAGGCACCACAGGTCAGATGTCTTGGTGAGACACCTTTGGCTTATTCACTTGGTGTGGCAGGATGTGGGGTGACATTGACAAGCCAGTGCTCTCTGTAGCACTGTATGGAGCCTTGAGGACAGGCGTAGACGTAGCAGAACTCTCCATCAATTGGCCAGTGCTCTCTGATGTCCTCAGAGGCAGGTGGGCCTGCAGAATTTTTTTCAGAGGCATCAATTTGTTCCTATCACTCCACTCTGGGACACATAAACTGAAGTGGTACTGATCCAGTTCAGCTGAAAAGTTACGTAGGAAGGCTCCTCCTTACCCAGCTTTGGAAGAGGCTCTTGAATTGGTTTAATTAGTGAAGCAGACCATTAGGTGAGGTCTACATTTGAGCCATCCAGCAAAAAGAATGACAAAAACCACTTTAGCTTCCTCAGACTGAAATGACTCCTTAACATGGGCCAAATAGCAGATGCACTAATCCATAAAGTCCCTCCGTAACCCTGAATCACCATAATAGAATGTATTTGGTGAGGAGACAGGCTTATTGATAGTTGTGAGTTTGAAACCACTTGTTGCAGCTTTGATCAGCAAAGTCTTCTTAGACATATGGGATGAAGCTGATTGCAAGTGCAGAGTAATTTATTAGGGGCTCATAATCCATACCCATAATCCATAAAGGCAGGGGTCAATACCACAGGCAGGGAATATCAAAGGCAGATCCATATTTACAGAACCGAATAAACAAAGCAAGAATCAAAAGCAAGTAAAACAATAAAGGATACACAGAGACTTGGAGATTATTTGGAGATGTTGTTACTTGTTGTAGAGTATAAGACATCAAATAGGACACATATGAAATGTACTGGAAAACAGATCCTATGCATCACCTCTGACTTTTCTCCTTGAAAACTCAAAATGCGAATATATGAAATCGTCGCTGTCCAATGAAAAACATGTATCATCATTTTTGGCGATTGTGAGTTTTCTACATCATTTGAACATGCCAAGGATTGTTTACATTGTCTGAATATTTCATGATGAATGGACCAATAGAAGTGCTCCAAAATAGCTTGGGAAAACTTCTGGTTCCCTTAACTTACATTGAAAGTAAAGCATGTTTTGGTCTCTCCTGTAAAGTTGCAATTTTGAAGATACTTGTTTTTTATTGGACAGCGATGATATATATGCGGACTAGATGTTTTTACTTCCCAAGATACCTTTTTTGGCCACACTGTGACAGTATTTCTGATGTGATTATTATAAATCACTGCATAACATTTAACTGAGTCGTGAGTTGTCTTCAGTCTTTAGACTGGATTAGGCTGGAAGATTTACAAGAGATTCTCATTTCAAGCAGATTTGGATTCGTTGAGTTGTTTAGGTAGCCTAGTTTGTTTTAGTTCTGCTTGAATTTACGCCTCTGCCCAGCTGCCAGAGCCCATGAAAGGAATATCAGAAAAGAGAAAAAGAATGTGTTCACAAAAATAGCTTGGATATTGCAGCACACTGCGCTCAAGGTGAGAGCGTTTCAGGAGCTGTGATAACTGAGCACCACAACTACAACCTTGGAGTCCTGAGTCTGTGTTTAAATTGTGCTTAAGTAGAATTCAAAGGCATTTATCTCCACAGTTTCTCTCTCATGCTGTGGGTAATTATTTCTCACATGCACCTATTTCTCAGTCGACCTGTGTTCCAGTATAAACCCACTACTGTGGGCATAATTTTAAATCCATTTAACTCACAGTTTGAAGCTGTAAAACAAATACTGGGAGTAAAAGAGTTCTTAATCCGCACACTTTATTAATAAACACAGTTTAATTAAGCGCATGCAGAGGATGATCCACAAAGCACACATGAAACCTCACAGACAATACAGGCAAGGGCAAAGACCACAATTAAATGTTTTGGGACTCGCTTAGAATGAATCCGCAAAATTAAAGGCTACTGCAGACTTAAGTTAATTATTTTAATAATTATGCTTCCTTTAAGGTGTTTATAGCATGGGTATGTAGCAGGGCTCCCCATCTAACATGCAGGGTGTTGCACTTAGTCATCCATAAACAAGTTAAATCTTTTAGGCCCCTATTTTAGGTAAATGTTCAGAGCCAACATGCTGCTTTCTTTCTTCTTGGCAAAGTAAGACCAGACAAATTGGTAACTCTTATGATGCTGTGACTGGAAATCACAAGACGCCCTCCTGGATCTTCTTGGAACATTCCAGCTTTATTCCCTCATTATCCCCAAACCTGCTGCTTAGTTTCTGCTCGTTCTACATTTACGGCATTTAGCAGACGCTCACATAAGTGTTTAGTGTTTAGTCAGAGTATACATCTCTATCTAGTACAAACAGATTTAAGTCCAAAATACTCTTGCACTCAAACACTGCCATAAACAAGGGCTAGTGCTGATACCTAGAAAAAAGACAACCAAATATAAGGTTAGACACAGTGCAATACCTAGCAGGACAGGAATACCTACAGAGAAGTGAATAAACACAAGACTACATACAATATAAGTGCAATACTTAGCCAGTGTTCCTAGAAGATAAAGTGCAATTAAGGTTCATACCAATACCTAAGTAAATTGCCTGCAGAGGAAGACCAGCCAGGAGCAAGTTGCAGTAGTCGAGCCTTGAAATGACAAGAGACTGGACGAGCACCTGGGAGGCCTCCTGAAAGAGAAAGGGTCAGATGCGTTGGATTTAGTAGAGAATATATCTGCATGGCCGAGTCAGGTTCACAATATGAGCTGAGAACGATAACTGGTCATCCAGAACCACACCAAGGTGTCTTGCATCTTAGACGGAACAATTAAAGAGTTTTAAAATGAGATGGCAAGATCCTGCTGAGGACCTTTAGTTCCAGGAATGAACAGCAGCTCAGTCTTGCTGGGATTGAGCTTCAGGTGATGAGCTGTCATCCATGAAGAGATGTCAGTCAGACATGCCAAGATGCGACTGCAATTTGAGTATCAGATGATGGGAAGGAAAGCATTAGTTGAGTGTCATCAGCAGAGCAGTGGTAAGAGAAACCATGAGAGGTAATTACTTCACCAAGAGAATGGGTATAGAGTGAAAATAGGAGAGAACCTAGCACTGAGCCTTGAGGGACACCAATAAGGAGCCTGCAAGGAGCAAATGTAGACTCTCTCCATGTTACCTTGTAGGAATGCCCCTCTAGATACGACTCAAACCACTTCCATGCAGAGCCTGCGATTCCAAGGTATTACCAGTGAGTACTCATTTTTTTAATTTAAAAACCTTTCAAATAATATTTGTCAGTGTTTCCTTACTCAGATATACAAAAATACCCCATGCCTTTATAAAAACCATCCTCATTGCACTTTCAAGTTAGCTAAATTTGTTGCTAAAACCATGAATCTGCCAACCTTTTGTGACATAGAAAGAGCTCTTGAGTAAAACTTGTGCGGAAAATGCACCGTTTTGTTGGTTGATATCAGCTTCCCTACAGCAGCTGTTGTCAGACTATTCAGTGCAGTTTTACCACCATGGCTAGAATTAGGCCAAATGCCAACCCCCTTAAGCTGGTGCCTGTGGCCATAATAGTAAACAAAACGTTTCGGCACAGTTTGGCAGAACTGGTCAACACTGTCTACCACAGCAAGACAACCGCTCACTCTAGGTGTTAGACCATTCCCAGTTGAGAAGTCACATGAACACAGCAGTGGCATGTTAGTGGGTGTGGCTCTATATAGTGTGGCAGTGTTGCTGGGGTATTTAGACATATTAGTGGCATGAAAAAGCACATATAGATATATATAGTCTCTAACTGCACCCACAAGGTAGACCAACATGGGTAGTGTTTTAATGTGTATATCACTATGGGCCTGTTAACACTTGCCCAAACATGTATTTGATCGGAATCTAGAGTTCAGATGTTCAGATTTCACTTGACCGCATGTAGAGCCAAAAGTTAACACATGCACTGTGGGTGGATTGGAATCAGATGACTCAAACCACGTTTGGAGGAGGTCAGAGATGGATCTTACCCATATTTAACGTGAACGTGTAAATGAAGTGCTTTTTCGTTACATGACAGTTACATGAGCAGATGTACGAGGGGAAATTGGGTTTGCAAACACTTGATAATCAGATCCTATTCCGATTTCTGCAGTTATCTGATTATTCAGGCAGTGATGTAAACAGCATACTCTGATTTTTGAAACCAGAGTACGATCTGAAAAAACAAATAAAAATCCAATAAAGAAAACCTGGATATTAGCTCAGTAATCAGACTTCTCAGAGTATGTCTATGCTCACTCTGATTTCAGTCAGATTTCTTGATCTGTGCATGTGGAAAAGAAAAAGTGTTACTGATTGCAAAGCATACATCTGACTTCTGACTTATATAGGCCCGGAGTTTCTCATTATCTGATTACTGCATATAAACACGCTGAATGGATTACTGACAGAATCTGATTATCGCAGTTATCAGATTATAAAGTGCATGTAAACACACTGATTGAAACGAAAGATGGAGGACAGACAAGGCTGAAATGCTTTTATGCACTCCAGGCTGATGAAAGAATCTAAACCAAGCTTATCTACATGCACAGAAAAAAAAATAAAAGTAAAACAAAAACAAAGTCAAATAAATGGAATAAATGGAGCTCAGCCAGAAACTAGAGCAACATATTGGTATGAGAAGCTTTAGGTGGGAATGTAGACTAATTAGGGTGGAAACAAACTGAGTGATAGTGTTTCGCTTATTTTGCTTATGTTGTTCATTGTACTCTCTATGTTACAGCAACAAAGGAGCTAGAGTCCTCGATTGTAAATGCCCTAGGTGCACCTATATGGTAGGTGTTTCTGATAAAATGTAGATGTTTCTGAATGTGGACCAGTAATTTCAAATAAACTGGAAATTCAGTATTAAAATTTAGTTTGATCTTTTTTTTAGTGCTAAATCTTTGTCTTGAAAAGTAAGCTTTATAGTTGCCATGATTGACTGACCCCTGGCTCATTAGTCCCTCATTTAGCTTCAGTTGCAACTGCTAGCCTTTGCTCGTTAGTAGGAACCAATCAAAGAGGACATGCTCTCCTAGGGTGTGCTCAGGACCGCATTCATGACCTTCCTCATTAAGTCCCGACATTCTTTCACCTTTTTGGTTTCTTTAGAGTCAGAAAAAAATTTTCTTTTCCATCAGACCTCCTTTTGACTCCTCTCTGTTTGGGAACCAGTAAATATGACTCTTAAGCCAGAACCATTTATGGAGCACTGATGTGAAATGACTGTTTGAACCATCGGCCTGTCTGCTCGAATCAGCAACTGGGAGCGTTTGGCTCGCCTCGCTCAAGTCTGAAGAGGGTAGATGTCAGAGAGGACTGTCTAAGCCTGTTTTGGCAACAGGTGTAACAAAAGAGGAAAAGAACAGCATAGCTGGCGAAATGTCTGCCAGCAGGGCTGTCGGGATATGACCTGTTAAAGATAGTCCAAAAAAATTCCCAACACCTTGCATCAGTGAGCTGATGATATTTGGGTATGGGGGTGGTGTTGAGGGCAGTTCAGAGTGTTCTGACAGAAACCATAGTCTTAACCCTGGATCCAACTGCCTGTTCTTACATTTGAAGAAATGGATCAATTGTTAGGTGGTTTTTACACATACATAGTTAGGTCAAGTTTGAAGTTTTGTATCATTTGTGTCTTTTCAATTTGGTTCAGTTGGTTCACGCTGCAATGAAAGTACATCCAATTACCCTTTTCTTGATTGTTCGGGACTCTGGCTGGAATGCCAGCTGCTGTATAGAATACTGTAGAGATCTAGCCTTCAAATGTTTTGTTGACATAAATGTATTATCCTGCTTAAAATACATGAATATTTGAATGATTTGGTATTTGAATTTAACCAATCAGATTACTGTTGCTTGGTGATCCATGTGCCAAAATCTGCAATCCATGTGGCAAAATCAAACGCATTGCTTTACAGATTGTGTAGTCAAACGTTTTAGTACACTACCAGTCAAACGTTTTAGTACACTACCAGCCAACCGTTTTAGTACACTACCAGCCAACCGTTTTAGTACATTACCAGCCAAACAATTTAGTACACTACCAGTCAAACGTTTTAGTACACTACCAGCCAACCGTTTTAGTACATTACCAGCCAAACAATTTAGTACACTACCAGCTAAACGTTTTAGTACACTACCAGCCAAACAATTTGGTACACTACCAGCCAAACGTTTTAGTACACTACCAGCCAACCGTTTTAGTACACTACCAGCCAAACGTTTTAGTACACTACCAGCCAAACATTTTAGATCACTACCAGCCAAACGTTTTAGATCACTTCCAGCCAAACGTTTTAGTACACTACCAGTTAAACAGTTTAGATCACTATCAGTCAAATGTTTTAGTACACAACCAGCCAAACGTTTTAGTACACAACCAGCCAAACGTTTTAGTACACAACCAGTCAAACGTTTTAGTACACTACCAGTCAAACGTTTTAGTACACTACAAGTGAAAAGTTTTAGAACAGTACCAGCCAAACGTTTTAGTACACTACCAGCCAAACATTTTAGAACACTACCAGCCAAATGTTTTAGTACACTACCAGTCAAAAGTTTTAGATCACTACCAGCCAAATGTTTTAGTACACTTCCAGCCAACCGTTTTAGTACACTACCAGCCAAACATTTAGTACACTACCAGTTAAAAGTTTTAGAACAGTACCAGGCAAACGTTTTAGTACACTACCAGCCAAACATTTTAGAACACTACCAGCCAAATGTTTTAGTACACTACCAGTCAAAAGTTTTAGATCACTACCAGCCAAATGTTTTAGTACACTTCCAGCCAACCGTTTTAGTACACTACCAGCCAAACGTTTTAGTACACTACCAGCCAAACGTTTTAGTACACTACCAGTTAAACGTTTTAGATCACTACCAGTCAAATGTTTTAGTACACAACCAGCCAAACGTTTTAGTACACAACCAGTTAAATGTTTTAGTACACAACCAGCCAAACGTTTTAGTACACAACCAGTCAATTTGTTTTAGTACACTACCAGCCAAACGTTTTAGTACACAACCAGTCAAATGTTTTAGTACACAACCAGCCAAACGTTTTAGTACACAACCAGTCAATTTGTTTTAGTACACTACCAGGCAAAAGTTTTAGATCACTACCAGCCAAACGTTTTAGTACACTATCAGCCAAACATTTTAGAACACTACCAGCCAAACGTTTTAAGACACTACCAGTCAAAAGTTTTAGTACACTACCAGTCAAAAGTTTAAGATCACTACCAGTCAAACGTGTTAGTACACTACCAGTCAAACCTTTTAGTACACTCCCAGTCAAACTTTTTAGTACACTACCAGCCAAATGTTTTAGTACACTACCAGTCAAATGTTTTAGTACACTCCCAGCCAAACGTTTTAGTACACTACCAGCCAAATGTTTTAGTACACTACCAGCCAAATGTTTTAGTACACTACCAGTCAAATGTTTTAGTACACTACCAGCCAAACGTTTTAGTACACTACCAGTCAAAATGTTTTAGAACACTACCAGCCAAACGTTTTAGTACACTACCAGTCAAACGTTTTAGATCACTACCAGTCAAATGTTTTAGTACACTACAAGCCAAACGTTTTAGTACACTACCAGCCAAACGTTTTAGTACACTACCAGCCAAACGTTTTAGATCACTACCAGTCAAATGTTTTAGATCACTACCAGCCAAACGTTTTAGTACACTACCAGTCAAAAGTTTTAGAACAGTACCAGCCAAACGTTTTAGTACACTACCCGCCAAACGTTTTAGAACACTACCAGCCAAACGGTTTAGTACACTACCAGTCAAACGTTTTAGATCACTACCAGTCAAATGTTTTAGTACCCTACCAGCCAAACGTTTTAGTACACAACCAGCCAAACGTTTTAGTACACAACCAGTCAAACGTTTTAGTACACTACCAGCCGAACGTTTTAGATCACTACCAGCCAAACGTTTTAGTACACTACCAGCCAAACGTTTTAGTACACTACCAGTCAAACATTTTAGTACACTACCAGGCAAAAGTTTTAGATCACTACCAGTCAAACGTTTTAGTACACTACCAGTCAAAAGTTTTAGAACAGTACCAGCGAAACGTTTTAGAACACTACCAGCCAAAGGTTTTAGTACACTACCAGTCAAAAGTTTTAGATCACTACCAGCCAAACGTTTTAGTACACTACCAGTCAAAAGTTTTAGAACAGTACCAGTCAAACCTTTTAGTACACTCCCAGCCAAACGTTTTAGTACACTACCAGCCAAACGTTTTAGTACTCTACCAGTCAAACGTTTTAGTACACTACCAGTCAAAACGTTTTAGAACACTACCAGCCAAACGTTTTAGTACACTACCAGTCAAATGTTTTAGTACACTACCAGCCAAACGTTTTAGTACACTACAAGTCAAAACGTTTTAGAACACTACCAGCCAAACGTTTTAGTACACTACCAGTCAAACGTTTTAGTACACTACCAGTCAAGCGTTTTAGTACACTGCCAGCCAAACGTTTAAGTACACTACCAGTCAAACGTTTTAGAACAGTACCAGTCAAACGTTTTAGTACACTACCAATTAAACGTTTTGGTACACTACCAGTCAAACCTTTTAGTGCACTCCCAGCCAAACCTTTTAGGACACTACCAGCCAAACGTTTTAGTACTCTACCAGTCAAACGTTTTAGTACACTACCAGTCAAAATGTTTTAGAACACTACCAGCCAAACGTTTTAGTACTCTACCAGTCAAATGTTTTAGTACACTACCAGTCAAAACGTTTTAGAACACTACCAGCCAAACGTTTTAGTACACTACCAGTCAAACGTTTTAGTACACTGCCAGCCAAACGTTTTAGTACACTACCAGCCAAACGTTTTAGTACACTACCAGCCAAACGTTTAAGTACACTACCAGTCAAACGTTTTAGTACACTACCAGTCAAATGTTTTAGTACACTACCAGTCAAGTTTTAGATCACTACCAGTCAAACGTTTTAGAACACTACCAATCAAACGTTATAGTACACTACCAGTCAAACGTTTTAGTACACTACCAGTCAAACATTTTAGTACACTACCAGCCAAACGTTTTAGAACACTACCAGTCAAACATTTTAGTACACTACCAATCAAACGTTTTAGTACACTACCAGTCAAAAGTTTTAGAACAGTACCAGCCAAACGTTTTAGTACACCACCAGTCTAAGTTTTAGTACACTACCAGCCAAACGTTTTAGTACACTACCAGTCAAACGTTTTAGTACACAACCAGTCAAACGTGTTAGATCACTACCAATCAAACGTTTTAGTACACTACCAGCCAAACGTTTTAGTACACTACCAGTCAAACGTGTTAGATCACTACCAATTAAACGTTTTAGTATACTACCAGTCAAACCTTTTAGTACACTCCCAGCCAAACGTTTTAGTACACTACCAGCCAAACGTTTTAGTACTCTACCAGTCAAACGTTTTAGTACACTACCAGTCAAAACGTTTTAGAACACTACCAGCCAAACGTTTTAGTACACTACCAGTCAAATGTTTTAGTACACTACCAGCCAAATGTTTTAGTACACTACCAGCCAAACGTTTTAGTACACTACCAGTCAAAACGTTTTAGAACACTACCAGCCAAACGTTTTAGAACACTACCAGTCAAACGTTTTAGTACACTACCAGTCAAGCGTTTTAGTACACTGCCAGCCAAACGTTTTAGTACACTACCAGCCAAACGTTTAAGTACACTACCAGTCAAAAGTTTTAGAACAGTACCAGTCAAACGTTTTAGTACACTACCAATTAAACGTTTTAGTACACTACCAGCCAAACGTTTTAGTACACTACCAGTCAAACGTTTTAGTACACTACCAGTCAAACGTTTTAGTACACTGCCAGCCAAACGTTTTAGTACACTACCAGCCAAACGTTTTATTACACTACCAGCCAAACGTTTAAGTACACTACCAGTCAAACGTTTTAGTACACTACCAGTCAAATGTTTTAGTACACTACCAGTCAAGTTTTAGATCACTACCAGTCAAACGTTTTAGAACACTACCAATCAAACGTTATAGTACACTACCAGTCAAACGTTTTAGTACACTACCAGTCAAACATTTTAGTACACTACCAGCCAAACGTTTTAGAACACTACCAGTCAAACATTTTAGTACACTACCAATCAAACGTTTTAGTACACTACCAGCCAAACGTGTTAGATCACTACCAGCCAAACGTTTTAGTACACTACCAGTCAAAAGTTTTAGAACAGTACCAGCCAAACGTTTTAGTACACCACCAGTCTAAGTTTTAGTACACTACCAGCCAAACGTTTTAGTACACTACCACTCAAACGTTTTAGTACACAACCAGTCAAACGTGTTAGATCACTACCAATCAAACGTTTTAGTACACTACCAGCCAAACGTTTTAGTACACTACCAGTCAAACGTGTTAGATCACTACCAATTAAACGTTTTAGTACACTACCAGCCAAACGTTTTAGTACACTACTAGTCAAACATTTTAGAACAGTACCAGTCAAACGTTTTAGTACACTACCAGTCAAACGTTTTTCGTACACTACCAATCAAACGTTTTAGTACACTACCAGCCAAACGTTTTAGTACACTACCAGCCAAACGTTTTAGTACACTACCAGTCAAACGTTTTAGAACACTACCAGTCAAAACCTTTTAGAACACTACCAATCAAACGTTTCAGTACACTACCAGTCAAACGTTTTAGTACACTACCAATCAAACGTTTTAGTACACTACCAGCCAAACGTTTTAGTACACTACCAGCCAAACGTTTTAGTACACTACCAGCCAAACGTTTTAGAACACTACCAGTCAAAACGTTTTAGAACACTACCAATCAAACGTTTTAGTACACTACCAGTCAAACGTTTTAGTACACTACCAATCAAACGTTTTAGTACACTACCAGCCAAACGTTTTAGTACACTACCAGCAAAATGTTTTAGAACACTACCAATCAAACATTTTAGTACACTACCAGCCAAACATTTTAATACACTACCAGCCAAACGTTTTAGAACACTACCAATCAAACGTTTTAGTACACTACCAGCCAAACGTTTTAGTACACTACCAGCCAAACGTTTTAGAACACTACCAGCCAAACGTTTTAGAACACTACCAATCAAACGTTTTAGTACACTACCAGCCAAACGTTTTAGAACACTACCAATCAAACGTTTTAGTACACTACCAGCCAAACGTTTTAGATCACTACCAGTCAAACATTTTAGTACACTACCAGCCAAACGTTTTAGAACACTACCAATCAAACGTTTTAGTACACTACCAGTCAAACATTTTAGTACACTACCAGTCAAACATTTTAGTACACTACCAGCCAAACGTTTTAGAACACTACCAGCCAAACATTTTAGTACACTACCAGTTAAAGATTTTTGTACACTACCAGTTAAACGTTTTTGTACACTACCAGTCAAAAAACAGTTCTAAAACTTTTGACTGGTAGTGTACTTAAACTTGTGATAGGTAGTGTTGTGATTGGTAGTGTAGTTCTAGAGTGATATTTCTCAATAATCCTACATTCTAACAACTCTTTGGTCCGCTTTGACGTCAGAGCAAATGTCAGAAATCTCATTAGAGTGTAGCGAGTAGCTTAGGTTGAGCTTCAGGGGCCAGAAGCTCGTTTTTCCTCTTCGCTCTCATGTGGTCGTGCATTATCACACACGTCAGGGAGCCGCTGGCTAATGGTAATGATGATGCTAATGATGGCGCCATCCTCTGGGTCCACTGCTCTTTCACATTTCATGTTTCGTATTCCATTACAACTGCGCTTCTCTACCACGCATCAAGCAACGGTATTCATGCTCTCAGCCAAAAAAAGTGAAGCAAATTCCTCCCTCATACAAAACCGCAACATGGATTTGACCTAAAAAGTTATTAGTGGCACAATAGCATGAGGTGACTCAGTTTAAATCATTTCTCATTTTAAAAAAGCAGAGTCACAAGCCTGGATTCTGAATTTTCAACTGATACTACTTTTTCATCAGTCCATATGCAAAGCCTGTTGCTCTTAGCTATTTTAGCACAGTATCGTACGGTATTAATCGTCTGTCTCTGGAGTCAGTAACAACACATTTGAGGATAATAGATTCATTTTGTAATAAATAAAGACATTTTTGTGCTAAATACGGTAATGGTGTGGTATAATATGATTACTTCCCAGATTGTCATGTCATGTAATTAAGTAAAAAATAAAATAAATATAATATCAGCAAAAAAAAATAAAATACTTTTATTGATAACTTACATGGAACAGTATTACTACACTCTTGAGGACAGTATTTAGACAGTACTGAATTGCAGAACGTGGTATATTGTAATTGTGTACTGTATTATAATAATAAGCAAATGGGAATTAAGGGTAAACAGAAAGACCTTTTTAATGTGTAGCTATTGTCTTGCAAAGAAATTGCTAAGAAAGCCAGACTGTCAGTAAGTACAGTTTCCTACATCATCACAAGGCACTTGGAAAAGCTGAAAGAAATTCTGACAGGAAAAGGTCTGGCAGACCCACTAGAATCAGAAGTCATGTTTCTGAGAGACAACAGCTTGAAGCTCAGAACAACATCCTAATACTGGTCTCAGTTTCAGCTGTCAAGAGAAGACTTTGAGCTGCAGGTCTAACAGGTTGACTGACAATAACAAAGCTGTAACTAAGATGGCAAAAATAAGTCCAGTGAATCAAAATCTTTGAAATTGTTGGTTTATCACACAGGGGTTTTGTTAGGAGAATGGATTGTTCCTCAACCAACTGGAAGGATGATGGTCTGGGGCTCTTCTGCTGGATTTAGTAACTGGCACCCTGAACCAAAAGGGCTACCACAGCATTTTGCAGCAAACTATAATAGAAAAAATGAAAAGTATTGCATAAACTCTCAGTGCTGAATAACTACAATAATGGGAGGTACACATGTTCAGGCTATAAGCAAAGTTAGTAATAGCTCAATTTCTAGTGTTCCACAAATCTATTATAAATGACTAATTACTTCTCTCAAACTGAAATGAGATTTTATGAGATTTAATTTGTTATCATGTTGTTATGAGTGGTCTGGGGTTTCTCAACATGTTTCAATAAAATCTGTTCGCAGTTGAGGTTCTGATTCTTTTCATGATGGCTTAAATGGCATTTATTTATTGATGTTCATTTGTTCCAAAACTCAAACATCCCTTGAGGGCAGATTGGAATGTTATTATTAGGTTTTTACTTAATAATACAAATAAATGTATGCTGTGTGGTTTATATTCAGCCGAGTGTAGGTGGTCAGTGGGATGTGATATAAATAAGTTTTGACAGAGAAGAACCACACAGTCATTTGTTTCCAAATGCAAAGTTGGACTATAATATAATAATAAGGAATATTCGTATTTCACAAAATACTTGTGAAACCTAATCTAGTCTAATTCTTCTCTTGCAACAAATCTCTATCTTGACTTGCATTATCTCATGGGAAAGTAATCTCACTATTCATTACTAATTACCATTTACATCTGCCAGCTGGTACGCAAAGAAATGGCTGGTCTCAGCACACATCATTTAAAAGACCTTATTTATATCCTTGCCTTTAAATGAGAGCTGCTGTGGTGTGAAAACCCAAATCCTACTGCCTGCCTGAAATCCTTAAACAGCTGCCTGAAATAAAATCTATCAGCATAAAATGTTAAGCCTAGAGAGCTGCTCCTGCATGGATATTATCTTCTTCAACACAAGTCTTTTTGCCCATCAGTTACTAATGAATGTAATTAGACAGTTCAGCAGGTCTACAGTGTTTCCTGCTCTCGCTCTGCGTTGCTTATGTTCACAACCAGGGTAATGCAATCAGCTGTTACACACACATGAATGGATTATCTATGTAGAGGAAATACCCGGTTTGAATGTATCACACACATCTCAACTTGTTTTCTCAGATATATGCATTTAATTAAATTCTTAATATCATAATATTCATTCTTAAGTCAGTAAACTATAACTACGCCATTACAAGAATAAATAATCAAACTACTGTAATGTGTTACACTGTATTGTGTTTATTACTAAGCCAGCAGAAGCCTCTAATAAATACATGTATTGTGTTGGTATGTGAAATTAGAACTCTGTTAGTTAATTACTTTTTCCTTACTTTTATGGTCATTTGTTATCTGCTTGTTATGTGTAATGTATCAGCCTTTGCATACAGGTTCAAGCTTCTACTGTGTTGTCTGAGGCTCCTGTTTAAACAGATTCCACATCTTTGTCTTTCGGTTGTTAGGTTAGCTAGATAGATAAGGTGAAGATGTAGCACAGAAAACGAGTCTAATTACTAAAACACAAAAATGAGGCTTCAGAACAAAAACACACTGTAAAACCAACAGCCCATATCAAGAGTATCCATAGTTTGGGTTTTGTCATTGGGCCAACTTCAGCTTGGTTAGCTACCCAGCTAACATTAAAGCCAACTGGCACCAAATTTCTTTTTTTAACTGACACATTTCCTCTTTCTCATTGCAAAGCACTAGAATGACAAATGGGATTTTTTTGGACTCATATTCGTTCAAAAACAGGGAACTCAGAACTGCAGAATATTAAAAAACATAAAAGCCTCAGCCAACATTGTAATAATCAGATTGGAGTTGAAATAATTTTGACTTTTTTAACCCTAAGTAGTGTCTCTCTAACTAAGAGAGGGCTCATGAAAAGGTTCACAGGTTTAATCGCTGCGGTTTGAATGTGGGAACTGAAAGAACGTATAGACCTGGAAATGGCTATTACATGTCAACAAGCAGATGTGTGTGTGATATACATCTAACAACCCCATCGAGTACTCATCCCACCTTGTTCATAAGTACAGCATTATATTTTGGTGCATTCATACATAATTAAATTGAACAAATGTGTAATTAATTGTGTACCTCACTATGTAACATAATATGTAATTACATAACTTAATATGAATAGCAAAGCAGAAACCACATACTGTAAAATAAACAAACTGAATTAATGTTTTTGCTCTATTATTACTTAATGTTTCCTGATTTTTTAATCCGATTTGTTTACACTACCAACCTGGACTAGTTTCTTGTGCACAAGAGACTGTGTCGACTAATGGACGCTTTCACTTTGAAGACTGATTTCTCCCCTTGTCGGCTCAAAGAAAAAGACGAAAGACTGGTAGAAGGAGTAAATTACAACATGCACAATAGTCTGAGGGTGTTTATAGTAATACATTAGCATAGATAAGTGAAGAACTAGGTGAAGTGAGGACTACTTGTATGATTTCATTTATAGCATACATTGATAACTGGGCTATTTGACATGTTATTAGTATCGTTAGCATTCTTGGGTATGAAGTATTTATTTAAACACATAAAAAGGTAGCATATATAGTCCCAATACTCTCACCTGTTTTTCTCTGTGAAGTTCTATATATCCAAGAGAAGCTTATTCAGTTCGAATATTGAATCATAAGTGCTTATTATACAATATACATTACCACATGTATAGTAGAGCAGGCTGGCTAGACATAGCAGGATAAAACAAGCCGATAGGAGTGCATCCATAGTTTTTTCTTGGAACCCATCCGCTTTAGACATTCAATCAAATCAGAAAAGGAAAGAGAGGGAGTCGGGATGCAGAGTGTGCTTGAAATAGCAAAGTAGTAGAGATGACGACATTGCAGGGTATGTGTGTAATTGAAGGAATGACTGAATGGGCAAATTAATTATCTGAATGAGAGAAGGAATAAGCAGCTTCTCTGTGTGTGTGTGTGTGTGTGTGTGTGTGTGTGTGTGTGTGTGTGTGTGTGTGTGTGTGTGTGTGCTTTAGAGAATTTGTGTCACATCTAAGAGGCTAAATTAAAGATAACTAAATGAGGTGAAGCTATTTGAATGGAAGGCACATTACTGTGGCCCTGAGTCTCTGTGGCTGATACATGGAGACCTTGGCTAATTGGAGCCGGAAACTCTCTCTCTTGCTCTCTCTCTCTCTCTTACTCAAACACACACATCAGTCTGTAAATCACAGACTACATTGTTTTCCCACTGCGATGACTAAAATTAAACCTCTGCTGTTTCTCTTCATGTACAATACCCTGCGTGTTCACTGCCAGTGATGAAATAGATCAGCATGGCTCTTCTATGACGTGTTTTTTGCTGAGCTCTTATTTTTATTAAACGTGGGTTTAACGCATGGTAAAATCAAACAACACTGCAGTCTGGTTTTCTACCACAAATCTTCTGTGGGATCGTAGGTCAGAGCAGTGTTATCCATGGGACATACTAACTGTCATTTAAAATTAACATTTTCAAGCTGCCTTTTTGCTTTAGCCGCTGGCAGTGTGCACGTACAGATGGAAATAGTGGGGTGTCAAGCCTATATTAGGAATGCTATGGGAAACATTTTAATGTTTTAATTTTTTATTGGAATATCACTGGATCCTCTGAATTACGAAATATGTACATTGCTACATGCAAGGTAACACTGCTGTGTACTGATCTGACATCACTGGTAACCTCATCATAATACTCCACACAAACTAACAAGCTTTGTTAAATGTAGGTAAGCTTTTGTAGTAGTAGTATACAGTTTGACTAACATCATTCATATATTAACTGCTAAATGATCACATAATTAAAAATGAGTATGAAGTCCTAAATGACTAAATTACAATTATAAAGGCAGTAACACGTGTTAACCATATTAGACTTGATGCCTGCTAGCAGTATGCATGAGCGTAGGTTTGTAATTGAATGGTAGAGACATGTCCTGACCAATATTTGGGGAGGATAGGATTGACCAATATTTGAACAAGCTTATTCAGGAATTATACTTTCACTTTTAGTGTTGCACAAGATTCTGCAATGCGTGAACCTGAAGCAAGCACAACAGCGTTTTAGTTAGCATTTCTGTTGTTACAGCACTCTCTGTAAAATGATATGATTCAGCTCTCACACAGGCACCTGTAGAAGCGAACCTGCTCAGAAAACCTTAAAATTAATTATTTTTCAATGAAACGCCAGACAGAGAGCACAGAGAGACAGAGAGTTACAAATATTGAGATGTGCATGTGGGCTTGATTGGCCGAAAGTGAGAGGGCAAGTGGTAAGGGGAGGGTTGTTGTGTGCCTAGCATGGCTGCAAACAAACATATGCCCTTGGCAGTATGTGTCAACAGTGCCAGCTCTACATATGGTATTACTGTCCCATTATGTGGTCTTGAACAACAGGTTAGTGAGTACACACTCAGCAATACACAGATTAGCCAGTTATCAACGTTGATAGCTTGTGTTAGTCGTTGTTTTTCAGTACATCAGATAGTAAGACTGAGTGTCACCAATAAAGGATGTCCATCAATCAAAACTAACCTAAAGGGAATACCTCAATGTTTGAGGCAGCTAACAGAGCTGGTGAGCAAAATGTTGTGCAGGTATCACAAACACTGCAGAAATACTGAAGCTGTCAGGAGGAACATTGTAAAAAAACTGACAGTGTTCCAAACTTTTCCATGATTGAACACTGCAAAGACAAGACAAAGCTCACTGACAACAATAGGCAGGCTCTTTATTTTTTGCCTATTGTCATTACTTATTATTGTAATGTGGCCTTGGATATGTAAAAGGTGGTACAGAAATGAAACATTCTCATTTTTTCTGGAATTGCATACAATAATATTATCTGTCAGAACTAAACCCATTTCACACCATAATACATTCATAGCCATAATTAACATACATTCTTTACCCTCCTTCATCTCAACCTACAGTAATACTGATTTATGTTAAATCCCAACATTAATACTAGCTTTGGCCAAGTTTGCTCTGTGGACTGACTGTTTTCTGCTGAGATACTGAAGCCCTGACATTGTGTAATTGTGATAGACTAGTTCAGATTTACAGTAGACACACTTTACAGAGTTTTTAGTGTTTCCTGATTAGAATGTGTGATGTTCTAGAGAGGGACTGTGGAGAGCATCTTGAGCAGCTGCATCATTGCCTGGTTTGGGAATTGCACCGCCTCTGACCGCAAGACCCTTTAGCGAATAGGGAGGACAGCTGAAAAGATCATCTGGGACTTTGTCCTCTTCATCATGGACATTTACACTGCACGCTGCATCCACAAAGCCACCAGCATTGTGGACGACCCCATCCATCCCTCACCCCTGTCGTCCGGCAGAGGGTACCGGAGCATCCGTGCCACCACTGGCAGACTCTGCAAGAGCTTTGTACCCCCGAATTTACCCCCTCACACTCAAACTCTATACTTACACTTCATTTGATGCGCTACCTGCACTGCGTGAAACATTGCTGCTGTCTCTGTGTTTACACTGTTTACTTCTACCTTTACCAAGTACTACCTCAGTAACTGCTGTGTGTATGTTATCTGACTGCATGAACTCACATTCACAGTATGTTAAATATCTCTGAACTTTGTTCACTACCTCATGCTCAGGATTGAGTGATGTGTCAGTGCTGCACTGTCCTGTCTGTTTATTGTCCTGTCTGTTTACTGTCTCTAATTTATTGTTTCTAGTCAAAAACTTGTGCCTGCACGTTTGCACTTTGGACTCTTTGTTCCATGTCGCACCGTGTTATTCCTGGAGGAACGTAATTTCACTCCACTGTGTACTTGTACGTCGATGGAATGACAATAAAAGCCTCTTGACTTGAAAATTGCACCAAACTTTGAACACTTTCTCTGATTTTCTCTGGTCTGTCTCTTTTGTTTGTCCATCACAACTTTTTTCTTATTCTCCATTTTTCAAGCTGCACCATCAAATCATAGTTTCTTCGTGTCATGAGTGCATATTTTTGTTGTTGCATAGTCTAGTATCCTTCTACACACTGTTCAGAACCTGCAAGACAGCAGTCCAGGTAGGACGCTGATCTGAATTCAATGGATAAAAGAAATTACCTTACTCTTATTTGATGCTTTATAAATATCATACTGGTTAGGTGTTTCTATTATTATGTCTACTCCCAAGACCACATACAGCACTCAAAATGAAAGTTCAAGTATTTGAGCTGCACCTAAACTGTAAAGTCATATTTGGTCTTGTAAAGCTACAGATGAAGTCAGAGCAAAACATGCACACAGACAGTATAAATTAGCTACGGTTATTAATTAAATCAAAAGAAACCTTTGGAGGGCCTCACAAATATAGTAACACACACACACACAGAAGAGAAACTGTATGGGAAATGCACTGTTGTGGAACATTATGTAGTTAGAAGACAGGGAAAGACACTGAAGACATTTCTTGAAATCATTAGAGAGATCAAACCATGTTTTCCAGCTTTAGTTTATGCCGCTCGAGTGTAGACTAGAACATCATTTCAGTTCTACAAAGCACTAATTTCATGGATGGTTTATTTTTGAGCTAATTTTAATGAACGCATCGATTTTTTACTTCATTATTCAACCTACTCATAAGAGATCATCTAAAGATCATTCGCGCATGGACAGATTTTAATTTAAGAAACTTGTGATATAATATATTTTAAAATCAATTAAAAAAAATAAAAGTTTGATATGTCACATGTTTCAGGATTTATAACCTCCTTAAGTGAACAAAAATGGCATAATGGCCCTGAATGTCACCAGGTCCTCTGAATTCTGAAGTCAATAATTGTCTTAACAGAGACCCAACAATGTCAGGATTAATGGTCTTTTCACTTTTAAATTATATTTTATTTTTTATATTATAATTTATTATTATTATTATTGTTATAATAACAAATGATAATAATTATATTGTTATTATTTTGTCTGTTTTGTGTGGTGTTTTTTGACCGCTAAGTTACAAAAGTTATGCTACTTCTATTAGTGCTGCTGGTAACACTATCAGTTGCTCAGTTTAACTATTACTACTGCCACACTTGACAAAGCTAGTTGGTTTGGGGTATTTTGCCTACTTTGCTAGCCTTATGTTGTTAGCTTGCACATAACATGATTGTAGCCTTGTTAGTTTTACTTCTTGGTGACCTTGTAATTAAAATTTCCCAGTGATATTTGTGGAAATATAGTATGCAGTATAAAATCAACAGGCTTTGGAACTTTTCAGTTATTCACACAGCACCATAGAGGTAATAAACAAAACCTCTGATAAAAAGACCATATGTGTCTCTGTGGTACATCTGTTTTTTCATGATTTTGGAGGTATACAGCCATGTGAGAGCCAAGAGAGTCAAGAGGCTCTCAGTGGAGTGTACTCAGTGGAGTGAAATTACGTTCCTCCAGGAACAACATAGTGCAACATGGAACAGAAAGTGCAAAGTTTAAACGAGCAGACATAAATATGATAAACTGCACATGTGATGTCCAAATAAGGTTTAGATATGTAGATTTTGTTTTCACTCTCTGATGTTACTCGACTTATTAGCCCAAGTAGACATCAAGGGATCACTTACCAGAAGTGTTAAGTGCTTTTGAGACATAGATCAGCGATGTACCACAGTGACAGCTCTTGGCTGAAATTCAGAATGCACTAGGCAGAAAAAGAAAAAACCTAACATTACAATAAAACAGTTTACAAACAGTAAACTTACTAAAATGGTTAAAGCATGAGCATGGTGGGTAAACCTTTTTTTTGGTTTTAATTTTTTTAATTTAATTGGTTCTGTCATTTGTGAAATGTTTCTTTTAAAATATTTAAATAATAGTATTAATAAAATATTAAAAGCTAATGTGTTGTATGTCCTCTTGATTCTTAACATGAGAAGTGATTACAAATCATTTTTCTTGTGTCCCACAGAAACTGGGCAATAGTCCCACGCAGTGCACTGTTTTAGTGCTTATCTGCTGAAGCTTTTTGAAACTATTTGAATGCGTCAGTCGAGGCTAGTGCTGGAGGAACAATGTTTATTTAGCTTCATATTGTCATAGTCAAAGCACTCAGCACGACGCTCGCAGAGCTAAAAGTTATGTTGGATTTATTAAGATCAGCAGTGTGACAGAGCAGCAAAATACAAACAAACACAAAACGGGACGGAGCGAGAATCGTAGACCAGGAGACAGGCAGAAGTCGTAACCAGAATAGCAGAGAGCGAGGCGACCAAATCATGAGGGAAATCCGAAGGGAGAGTCGAGAGTACGGAAGGGAGATCAGAGCCAAGGGAGAGTAAGATACAGGCAACCAAAACCAGAAGGAGAAATCGAGAGGGAGAATAGTCAGAAAACGGAATAAGTCAAAACCAGAATAGACAAACAAGACCACAAGGGAAACCGCTCAGAATTGCAACAATAGGTTGGCAAAACTTCGCAAAGTGTGTCTGTGTGTGTGAAGCTTATATGGGGGGATCGTAATGACAAACAGCTGTGCGTATTAGAATTCCGGGGAGGCTGATCGTTGGACAGGTGCATGATTGGCTGGAGGTGAACATGTGGGTGTGACATCATCCGGATGTGCATTCTGGGAAATGGAGTTTGGAAGTAAGTTAGTGTCAGGGACAGTCATATGCGTGACACATATTCTACTTATTATTCAAATCGGCACAGGAGGAACACAGAATCAAGGAGATAGCAGACGTGCTCAGGGTGCTGCAGCACCTCCAGACTTTAGAACTGTTGCTGATGCATTTTTTATAATGTATTTTATCACAGATAGCCAAACCACTGCCTTCTTCAACTGCTGATCACTTTGGGCACACAGCGCTAAAACACAAGCATTGAAAAAAATGATCTAAAATGTGTGTGTTCCACTGTTAAACCAGGTTAAGCAGGCATCATTGAGTTTATACAATTTGAAAGCTGTGCATTACTGTCTCTAGAGGTAAACACCTACGTTCTCAGAGGTAACACAAACCATACAGTTATCTGTTATGCTTTATTCTCAGAATGTTTCTCTCTCTCCACCAGGTGAACGCATTCCTGTCCTTCATTGTTCCCATGGTGCTGATTTCAGTGTTGAACGGTATCATCGCCAGTCAGCTACTGCGCATGTTCCGAGAGGCTGCCCAGGACAACCGCATCTGTGTAGTAGGGGGCAACGCCACCATGCTTAGCGTTGCCGTGGAGCCCAATCGTGCACAGTCTTTGCGGCATGGTGTTATGGTGTTGCGTAAGTACCAGTCCAACAGTTGAACATCTGAGTAATGTTTAACCCTTTCAGACACTGAGAGTTTTCGTTTTTACATACCTTCATGTTTTGTATGACTGTGTTGCCGTTTAACATAACACCAGCTTAGCTGCTATTCAGTAAACTACACAATAAGAGAAAGTTGTTTTATGCAGGATTTCTCTTTGAGTAATATTTTTATTTAACTTTTGCTTTTTCAGTTTAATTTCAAAAAATAATAGTTGAGTTTGGTTTTAATTTTTGTTTCAATTTTAGTTTTTAGTTTTATAAGAAATGATGTAACAGTATTATTTGATAAGCATGGAATCAAAGAAAAACAACAGTAGATCAAGTTTTTATTTAATTTTTGTATTTGTCATTTTTTATTTTTTATTACAGTTAACATTTTTGTCTGCTTTTTTATTTTAGTAATAGATTAAGGTAACTAAACTATTGGTTTTGAGCAGTTTTAAAACTGAACGAAAGTCACAAAAACCTTTATTGTCTTTCAATGAGAAGAGTTAACCAAAACATTTTCACTTTTTAAATGGAGGTCAAAAAGACACTTTTAATCCAACAATAATTATTTATTAAGAATAAAAAAATAAGAATAAAAACTACAAGACGAATAAAAGTATTTTGTTCCATTCAGTTATTAAAATTGAATTTCTTTTCTAATTATTACAGAATATTTTAATGTGTTCAATTTTAATGTTTATGTTAATGTCTAATACAATACCCAAATTGAATATTCAAGAGTTCCTAAAATGTTGTATAATTCAATAACTCCTAAAAGCATCTTTAAAAATCTATTTTATAAGCTAACTATCTAGGCATAAGTACTAAATAAAAACCTTGAAAAGTTTTGCCTAAGATTTCATATACATAGTATATATGAAGGGTATCAGTGTAAAATTTCCAACTGCTGTGAATAATATGGAGTGCTGTACATTTTATGCTATTTTTATTATTAATATCATGATTAATATTAGTCATGAAAATAGAAATGTGTCAGTTGTTAATCTTCTCACTTGTTAAAGATGTGGATGTACAGCATTTTAAAATTCAACTGTCAGTCTTTATGTAGCAATAATGGAGAAAAATGGGACAATGCAATGTACTACTCCTTCAATATAACAGAACAAGAACTGCCTCTCTCTGTGAAAGTCTCTGACTGGGTCAGTGTGGATAGGTAAAGGCAAATACATCAGTGTTCAGACTTATCATGGCCTCTTTCTTGACTCCTGCCGCACACAGTTGTGAGAGCAGTCAGACATGCAGACCCAAGTAAATCAGTGATACACAGTTACAGATAGGGATGTTGTTCAGTTGTGGGCTTTCATCCGCCACACAAGCAAATTCTTTTCATCCTTTCACATCACTCAGTGTTCCAGCTTTATTAATGCAACAGTTTTTTAGACATCCTGCCTTTTCTCACCAGAATGCTTCTTATCTGAGAGGGACAGAGTGGCCCCTGGTGTGCTGAGGGTCAGAGAGAGCTGCCCACCTGAGAGCCCTGCCACTACAGTCCACATGAGTCACAGCTTCCATTAACTTCCTTTTAGCAGATAAAGCCTCAGACACGGAAACGGCTTCATTCACACGAAACCTTTCAGCTCAGGATAATTTCAGCGTGTGACAAAACAATCTAGTTTGTAGCGTAGAGAAGGAAAATGGTGGTCCTGTCAGTGTTTAGCAACACTTATTAACTGAATAAAGAGCAGAGTTTTGATTATAAAAGACTGAGAGTGCACTGAGACATTTTTTTGGTCAATGAAACTTTTACGCTGAAATAGTTAATTTAACACTGTCAGGTTTTTATTGTCTAAAGCAGAAAAAAGGCTGAACATTTTGGCAGAAATGTACATGAAAGCATGTACTCACTGGCAGACTCTAGGGGGGCAGCTATGCACCTATGGTTGAAAAAACTTTGCCAAAGTGCCCTCTAGGGTGGCAAAAAGGACCCTGTTAGCTGCCTGGAAAACGGAAAAAGATTGATAATCTGTCTTAAGGGGTGCCTTTCCAATAGAGGGCTCATTACTAAGTGTCCTCTATTGCACCCCTACTAGACAGTGTCCCCAAGGGTGCCCTTTCTAGTAGAGAAAAAGGGATGCAGTGTTGTGCAGGGTTGCCCTACAATTGTACATTATGAAGTTCCTGTGTAGGTGCCCCTCTAACTGAGAAATGGTCCTCCAGTGGGTAAAATGTGATGCAGTGCACTGGATCTACATGAGTAAGAATGAGATGTTTCTGAATGGTCGCCCTGTCAGTGGATTAAATGTGCTGTGGTGATCTATATGTGCCCTCAGGATGGCATAAACTTGTGCCTTTATGAAAAAAAATGTATGAAGAGCCCTGCTAGATGCCCTTCTAAGTGAGAAAACATGACGGAGTGCCCTTGCAATGTCGATCTTTGGCAAATTTTTCTAATGTGGGTGCTATAACAGCAGTCTAGGGGTCCTGTAATATACTTTTGGCTTTTGAAAGGGGCTAATGGTAATGCTGTCTGACAAACTATAAAATTTACAATGGCAAAAAATCACACTGTAATTTAAAAACGTAAAAATAGCTGTAAAATATCAAAATTGACTTCAAAATTCTAGTTCTGTATTACAAGCCCATGTTAAAACCATGGCAATAGTAGTTAGCATACATATTGTGCATGTGTTGTCATTCTGATGTATGCATTTTGTGGTTTTGCAGCTTGTTATGGGCATTCAAGGTTTTTGCATGCTGGTAGGGCCTGTGTCGTGTACTCAGTGCCCTTTTTATTTTTTTGCCTCTGCCCTCAAACACCCTGAGTCCACCACTGCATGTACTGCTTTGTAAGTTTACTCTGCTGGCTTGGCTCATCTGTTGTATTCTTATGCTTATTCTGCACCCACTACCAAATACTCAGCACCAGTGGCACCAGCAGGATGTATGCACAACAATCATCTGCCTACTTGTCTTGTAAGCTACCTTTAGGCCAGGAACATTCTTCACACAAGGACGCAGATACATATCAAGCTACGTAGACATAGTTATGCAAAGTGCTGCATTCAAAAATATGTCAGGACGCAATTCATAACACAACGCAAACGTGAGCTGCATTCTGAGTGCTACAGCAAGTGGTGCTATAACGACAGCCAAGCCTGGCCAGACCTTTACTGCCAGTGTGTTTTCTCAACTGCCAACACAGTCAGTGGAGTCTCACACAAAAAATGGGTACATATGCCACCTTATTTTTATTTAGTTCCAACAGAGCAGTTACAGCACTTCACTCTCCTGGACTGTCTACGTTCAGCTGTTAAAATGTAAGTAGATTCCGCTCTGGTTTGTTCTCTGTCGCCTTCTAAAGTACAAAGTGTTTTAATTGTCACAGTAAAGTAACATTTAATGGTCAAGACAGAATGTCAAAAATGAACAAAACCATAACTCCAGCCCACAATACAAAGGAAAAGGTTACTTTTCACCCATTTGCACATATCAGTGGAGAAAACTACTGAAAACTATTAAATGAGAAATTAATGAAATTCAATGAAAAACTAAATAAGAAATTACAGGTTAAGACCAGCAGGATAATTTTAGCGTATGTTGGAGTCTTGAGCTAACTGCTTTGGGGGCTCTACCTCACACTAATTCATATACATTCATCATGAAAGGGAAAGGTAGCCTTCTCAGAAGAGATGTACATAATGAAATTTAACATCAACATACTTTCAAAAACAACATAAAGAACTATCAAAATTCTGTTTCTCAGTTGAAACGTTGATTGATTTGGATAAATTGATTAATGGAATGGAGTGAACAAGCTATGACTGTGATTGTATGCAAGTCATGAAGGTGAAGTTAGGTAGTGAAGAAGACCGCTGCCAAAAAAGTGTTCCCAATAGTGGCCTGATAAACTACCTCACTGGTACCTCAGGTGCAACTTTGTAAACTAGTGAAGCAATAGATGCTTTAGAGTTAATTTTATTTGAATGTGCTGTTACAGCAGGTTTAATAATTTCAGGCTGCTTAAAACATAATTAACTAATTACCACAGAAAATGATATTGAAACCTTTTCCGCATCATTTACAAATATATCGGGTTATATTACCAACGCTCAGCTCCACTCAGCAATTACATTACCCAAAAATCTGACTCATCAGATTTGAAGAACAAATCTAGCTATGTTAATTCAGCTCAGTTTCTTTTCTTTAGCTGAACGGATGTCTCTGGCATCTATTATCTACATATCTACTGGTGGCAAGTTACCACAATGCATGCCTTTAACAGCTGCCCACTTTATTGTTACATTCATAATTTTTTGTTACTGAAATGTGGTAAATTGTGGACTTATTTCATGAGAGCGCTGTGAGATTATGGGAGCAGCAGGACTAAAGCAAGTGATAATGTCAGAATTTTGCAACTTCTTTTAAATAAGTGTTTTTTAAACTGTCAGCCAATAACAGTGAGGACCAGTATGAATTAAAACAATTACAAGAGAAGAAATTCCCCATCTGCCTTATCAAGATTCGAATGTAGATTTCTACATTTCTATGTACTGAATACATTTAGGACAGTGTATTCAGCATTCAGCCACTACTTTTTAAAATGTATTTGTGTTATGCATGCTGGGCACTGCAATGAAAGAACAATAGCAACAATATAAAAAAGTGAACTGTGTCCTACTCTGATACAGTGCTGCGCTACACAATAGTGTATAACATGCTGGGCATGTTGGGAATGTTTAAGCTGTAATGCCCCGGAAACCAAGATAGAGGACAATTGATTGTTAATGTTAGCATGCTTTCCAGTTGCTTTTACTCTTATGCTATTAGCAATATTTTTTACAGGGCCCACGGGTGGCCAATGGTCATAGGCTGCAGTCCAATGGGACTAGATACGGCAGTACTGACGCCATTGTAAGAATAGCCACTGTGGTGTTGGGGTGGTTGAATATGTAGCTGCTGTAGCAGTTGACCAGTCAGAACAGAGTGCCAATGCTGACCAATCAGAGCACAACTGGCTTTAGAGGGAAGCAGGGCTTAAATCACAAAAGCTCTAACAGAGCGTTTCAGACCGAGGGTGAATACAGATGTACAGTATGAGAAAAGAAATGGAAAAATCTGTGAAAATTAATGTATGTAAATCTATTCTAGCAGTAAAATTATGAACACCAAAAATAAGCATAATGCCCCCCTTTAATGGCAATGAATAGGTCTATACAGATTTAGGACTTTTAAATGAGCACTTCTCTTTTGGAAGATGAATGACAATGTTCTCTTTCGTGAAATTTCAAAAAGCAGTTTTAAAAAATCAGCAGTTTTAAAAGATGAATATATGAATATCATATTCACAGACACATTTTAATTCTCTTTGGGCTTTACAGACTACTGAATGCTTTGGTTACTCTAACATGTGGTCCCTGGTGACCCTGTAAAAGGTATAAAAATATGTAGTCGAGTCCCTTTGCAAACAAAGTCAGGCGGCCTTTTAGAAACCATTTACATCCAAGCTGGTCCCTCTTAACAGGTGCAACGGTTTTGTCAGTTCATGAGTGATGCAGTGGGTGCGCGGGGCTCTGGAGGGGTCTTTTGCGCCGGTTTGTTTAGCCAACAGTCTTCAACCTCCATTAGAAAAGTAGGATGCTTGTGACAAGCTCCACACTGTTCTTCCACATGCTTTCAACACCGCAGGAGATAACATTTATTTAAGGCCCTGCTGTTAACGCTGCTTACCCAGAGGAAGTACCTCAAAGTACTGCGCTTCTGTTTCCTATGTTATTTGCAATGCTTGTCTGGGTACTGTGAGCCCATTCACTTGAATTATTCATGTGGCAGTTTTACAGGGTTCATAAGGCAGTAATGCAGGATTCAACTGTGTGCGTGAGTCTTTGTGTATTTGTGCTTGTGTCTGAGAATATGTTTACTTTTGTAACTTTTTAGGATAAAAATGTGTAAAAGCAGAGAAACAATATTTTAAAAAGATTAAAACTAACAGTTAGGGTTAGGATTTGACTTTTATAACTATATATCATAACTAGGGCTGTCAAAATCATAAAATTTGATCTGACAATTTATTGTGCTATAAATAATAATAATACTAATAAGATCGATTTGTCTTTTCTTGTTCATTGTTTGTTTCAACTATTAAATTGTAGACCCACAGGGGTTTGTGGGGGTTATAGCCCTTGATTTTTTCTAACCTGCCCTGAATCTTATAACGTTAACATCACATGTTTCACCCCAACTATTTTACACATCACTCTCATCATGTCTTCTTTCATACCAGGGCACTTTTACGTACTCTGCAAACTCTGAACACAGATATAGATGGTAATGTTACAAAAGACAGTGAGAAAATGCATGGGTGCATGAAATATCTGTAAAAAGCAAATCTACCACATAAAAAAACAAGCCAAGTTATTTCCCAGGGTGTGGAGCACATGCCCCCCATGTTTGAAAAAGCAATGCTGAAGAGCCCTCTAAAAAGAAGGAAAGTGCCCTATTGGCTGCCCTTCACATGAAAAAAAAAATAACAGCGTGCCCTCTAGGATGTCGCTTCAAGCAATAAATTAGGATGATGGAGTAAAAAATATTAATTACATGTCTTTAGTGAGTGCCCTTCCAGTGGAGAAAACCTGATGCAGTGCCCTATAGGGTGCCCTTATAATGGTCTAACCTTGACATTCCCTGTGGTTGACCTTTCAATGGGAAAGTTACTTTTTTTCCACTGTCCCTACATGACAGCGTCCCAAAGGGTGTCCTTTCCAGTGTTGCTATATAGGGTACTTCTACAGGTTAAAAAAAAAAAAATTATTAAGTGTCCAATCAGGTGCTTCTCTAATTGAGCAGTGCCGCCCCCCACAGTGGATAAGATGTGATACAGTGCTGTAGAGGGTGTCTCTATATGTTAGAATGAGAAGAGGTTTCCTAATGGATGCTAATTCAGTGGAATGATGTGATGCTGTATAGATGTCCTAATTTATTTATTTCTTAATTAAATTTTTACATTGTCTGCCAGTTTATCTAATATTTTTATCATTTAATTTTTGTTTTACTCATGAAGTTCTTTATTTTAGCTTTCTTGATTAAATATTGATTCTATTTTTTATGTATTTTCAGTCCCTTTAAGCTGTAAATGCTCAGATACATTGTAAATGAGGGTTACCCTCAATGTATTACCGAGAGAAAATAAAGGTTGACTGATTGATTGATTGATTGATAATCTTAATACGTTCTCTATGGCAGGCTTTCCCGAAGTGCATGCTGTGGCCGCAGGCTAGGTGTGCCATTCAATACTAAAAAAAGGTCCTCCAGTGACTTTTTGGGTCTCTGAATCTCCACTGCAGGCAAGCATTTCCACCAACACATGGCTCGTTGGAAAGGGCCGTCATGCTTGACCTGTGGATTTTGGCTTCGTCATGGATATCACGGTCAGATTGGATTTATTAATGAAGTCATCAGCCATTAACTTTGTCAACTTTCCCCATATAACTGTCAACTTCAGAAAAATCTGAAGTCATGCGACTATTTCATCATATATATGATGCATTATAGCTTTTTGTGCTAGTGTGGCCCCATGTCATCCTGTAGGGGCCCTTATTTGTGTTTAATTGGATTTAGTTTTGTAAAAATGTTTTGTAAAATACTGCACAATAATACACTGCAGTTGTAGATTATTATTAGTTAGTAAGTAAACATTGATTTATGTAGCACGTTTCTAAATGAGACTACTTCAAACATGAAATTAAAATAGGACAAAAAGAAAAAGAAATGTGTAAGACCATAAAAACAAGACAACATTGACTCTTCTACAACAACATAAACATAAAAGATTAGCTGTGTCACTGGTAACATTTTGATGCCTTTATCCTTAAAAACTTGAATACTCTAAGTAAGACTTTGCACTTTTTTAATAAAAACATTTCTCTTTACAGAGAAATAAAGCTGTGTTTCATTAGCATAAAAATAATAAGATCTATAATGATAATAAAATAGGACTGAGGATTAACCCATGTGGAACGCCACAGGAAATATCAGCACATTAGGACAACCAGTAGATAACATAAACTTTCTATATGATGCAAACAAGTCTAAAATTGTGCCTGATATTCCAACCCACTGGCGCAACCTATTTATTACAATATTATGACCAAGTGCTGCACTGATATCCAATAACACTAAAACAGACACATTTCCGGCATCAGTATTCATTAGGATATCATTTAGAACTCTCACAGGGGCTGTCTCTGCACTATGTTTCTGCCTAAAACCTGATTGAAAAAAATCAATTGTCTTCCAGCATAATCATATTGCAATCACGTTTTCCATCATTTAAATAGACTGCACCATCACAAACTTAAAACAATGCTTGGCATTTGTTGGACAGTGAAGACAAGGTGAAGGGTGACTTATCTGACCAGATCTCTTTTGTCACACATCAGTAGACCAGTGATGGTGACTTTTACACCACTGAACTCTTAAATGTGCTTTTGTCTTTGTAATGTGGGGTTCAAGCACTGCAAGCATTTTATAAAACTTATTTCTGTGTAGGTGTAGACAGACTGTTCATGATGACACACTCTGATCACGTTCCTGCACTGACGTTCTGAGGAACAGCTGACCTTCACACGAACATGACAGTCATTAAATATGTCGACCTTGTTTACTGATGTCTTTCTCACACATCTAAACACAGATGTCACATTAGTCACTGTTCCTATGGTAATAAGGTGCAGTGATTGAAGCTTCTGTCATCTGTACCTCAATCATGAACCATCATGAATTTCTTTCAAACCAAAATCAAGGTCAGTTGGGCCTGCCCAGCATTTGATACATGCCACAGAGCATGAGAGGATATCAGTTGCTTAACGCTATCATGCAGTTGTTGCAGGCTTTGAACATGTAACAATGATGAACTGCAACAATAATGATGATGGCCAGGCATGTTATGTGTGGATCAAGGTAAATGGAGGAGTAGAGCTCTAACAAAAATTAACTTGCCCTTTTTTTTACAAAATATAACTGAATGCACATAGGTGTGCCTAAACAATAGCAGTAGCTCAGGCTCCATTTTGGGAAAGTCATGTATCAGACATTTCTCAAGTATAATTTCATCAGCAGGATGGTAGGTCAGCTCTTCTTCAGGGATTCCTACAGGTAAAATTGGGCACGAACCTGGAGTCAAAGGTGCTCAACTGTGGAGACAACTTGCTGTACTGCTGGATTTTGTTCAAGCCCAGTGAGAATCTGCCGAGGAGCAGATTTGATGCCACTGGTGATGATTTGCTGAGGATGCAGAGTTATAAATAATGGAGAATTATAGTTTTATTAGGATACAAAAAGGCCTAAAGTACTATAAGCATTGCCTAGCATCTCCACTACTGGACTCTGGAGCAGTGGGAACAAGTTTTTTTGTAGTGATAAATTACGCTTCACTATCTGGCAGTCTGATGGATGATTGTGGGTTTGGTGGATGCCTGGAGAATTCTACCTAACCTAAGTTTAGTGGAGCAGAGATAATGGTCTGGGGCTGTGAAGGGTAATGTTAACTACATGCTTCCAGTTTTGTGGGAACAGTTTAAGGATGACCCTCTCTGTACACCTTTGCCCAAATAAGATCTATAAGACTTTGTTTGATAAGTTTTGTGCAAAGAACTCCAGTGGCCTAAACTGAGCCCTGACCCAACCCTGAACTCAACCCCTCTGAACACCTATGGGATGAACTGGAATGTTGATTGTGGGCCAGGCCTTCCTGTCCAGTATAAGTTGCCGACCTGACAAATGCTCTTTTGGACTGGATTGGGTACAAATTCATACAGACCCTTTCCCAGACAAGGTGAGCTAAGTCCACATTAATGTCTATGATTATAAAATGGGATGTCCAACAAGCTTATATAGGTATGATGATCATATGTCTACTTCCTTTGGCCATATAATAGATATCTTATGACAGCCGTTTTGTTACATGACACATGCTGAACAGTAGGATTCCTTAAAGTCTAATCACATCATCATAGGGCATGTAAAACATTTTAACGCCCCAAAGAACACAGACAAAAATATTAAATGAGATCACACCGCTCTCTGTCCAACACTCCTACCAAAATTTATTATTGAGCTTTTACATGACAGTAACTGAACAAAAAAAAGACACACACAGTTGGACAAATGGAAGGACATAGCAACACACAAAGGAACAGATGTGCACATGAACAGAAACACATATTTGGTCCACAAGTTATACCTTATCTAATGGTCATCAGGCACATATATAAACAGAAATAAATAATGTAAAGAATGTAAATCAAACAAACATAAAATTATTTTCATGTATACAAATTGCACATTACATAAAAATTGCCATTACATAAAAGACACAGGGGAAGGGGAAGATTGCACACAAGTCAAGTTGTGAATGGGTGAAGCAGTTTCATAAAGTTCTCAAGGACAGCATTAAAAACAATACTTGAATCGAAAGAGCTGCAGACCTTTAACATCCCTGTCAGATCGATTGGTTCAATAACAAGCAATTGGAAAGTTCATGAAACCACAGCCACACAAGATTTCCCTCAGATCAAAAACGGGAAAGGTAAAAGAGAAGCCAACTTTCGCTGAGGTATGACCTGGGAGCAGCAGAAACACAGAGAACAACAGACAATTTTTGTTTTGATTGCACTACAATCATCTCCATTCCTACACTCCATACACAATTCCTTAAATCATGTGTGTCAGAAATTTGCACATGGGTAATTCAGCTTGTCCAGTTTGGAGACAGAAGGGTTGCATGTATGATTTTAAGAACACCATACTGACAAGCACATCAGGTGGGAACATCAAAATATTAGGCTGTTCACCTGCAAACAGTACTGGGGAACTACACATCATCAAATGTGAGTAGAGTGATACATCAGGGACAGTTGGAGGAGAATTTGTTCAAGAAACTGAATCTGCATACATCCGACGCCGCACCCCATTAGCGCACAGTCAAAATACAAAGTCAACGTACTTGTGTGCACAATGGAATACACTGGACGTATATTAAACAACAAAAAGATAAGCGTCTGAGTACTTTTCTCCCACTTAATATCCACTTGCACAATAATGTGGCTTTCTGTATAGCATTTACAACATACTGGCTTTATAAATAATTTTCAGACAGCAATCTTTTAAGTAGTAATAATGTTTTAAAAACAGAGAGATTATTGAGATCGAGATTGAGATATATGAGAAAACTAATTATTCCAAAATTGTCACACTACTTGATATTATTAGTCACACTACTTTATATTATTCAGAAGAATGTTGGTACAGGATTTTGTCCTAATAAGGACTGTCACAAAATATTTTATATGGAAATTTTAAATCCCTCATTGTTGGAATAATTTACTATAAGAGGACATTTCTATATGAAACACAGGCTGTTGACTGGAGCGTGAGTTCTATTTTCTCTAAAAAATTCTTTAAAGCACATCCTTCCCTACAGTGGTGGTGACTAAGCTCCATGCAATTTCCAGTTAAAACCCTCCCCCGTCAATCAGAAGCATGCTGTGCGCCCCAGCAGCCCAGAAAGCACACACACACACTTTCCAGCTATGATATATTCTGTCTTTTAGTGGACAAAGTCAACCAAAAGCGATTTAAATCTGAGAGAACAGTGTGTGACTGATTCTAATTTGAGTAAATCCGCAGAGACAACTATAGTCCACTACAACTGCACAGCAATGCCAGAGTGGGTAATCGCCAGTTGCATTTTAGGGGCCCCTTACTGTGAGTTAATGAATCAACACAAACAAATAAGCACAAAAGTGGACATATGAATTATAATATGATATATATGTTACATTCAAGCAGGGCCAGTGTGTACATATGGGTGAACTGGGAAAGAGCGGCACTCCAGCCAGGGCAGCAAAACTAAATTATTCTGTCACCTACGTGGAACTTACTCACAGAGTATAGCACAGTTTTCTGTTACTGCCTAAGGAAGGGTGTCAGTCACTTCTCACAAAGGGAGCCGTAAGTTGAAAAACAGACGGATGCAACTGAGAGCTATTTCTTATTTCCCATTCCACCTTAAAAGATGCAGCAGTTAAATATACAGATCTATACAGAACCATTTGACTGCTGCACTATTTAAGGTGGTACTCTAAGAAGGCTTCATTTAAAGCCAAAACCAAAAACCAATGTCAAAAAACTTGGCTTTTGTTTTGAGAATGTGGAGCTAACTGATTTCAGAGCAACATGTTTCATGCCTGCTGGGGTGATATACTTATAATATGCCTACAATGATTTGTTTAAGGTTTGTACGTTTGCTCTGTTGTATTTCCCCTTCTTGGTATATCTCATTTTAACTAAGATTTTAGATTTTAACTTAGTATGTTGTATTCTCTGGAGAGAAACTGTGTTTGGTCTGTGCTAAGCAGTCACATGATTTGTAGTAAAGGGAGCTGCAGTATTGACTGCAGGGTGATGACTGCACTGCTGGTATAATCAGGCTGTAGTCTGGTTTAATGACATTCCATACCATAAGTATGTTTTGATAATTTGGAGAAATTTTGGGCTGGGCTGCATCATGTGATTCCCAGTCTAAAAACAAGCCCCACTACAGCACGGCCGTGCCGGGTCACAAAGAGTCTGAGATGTTGGTCATCTATCTCCATTTATTTAATGCCTGCTCTGCTCTTGCTTTTGTATCTCCACAAATTGAATTTATATGAATCGCTGTAAAAGTCTTCTGGTGGGACAGTCAAAACAAGTGGCTTTCTGGAGAACAGGGCGCTCTCATAGTTAAATTTGCTCCAAAGTAGGCACTTACCAAGAAGTCTACAAGAGTTCACAAAGCCTTAGTGATTGCCAAGCAAGTGCACACACAGTAAAATCTGTGTGTGAGTGTGCAAGGGAGAGCAAGAGTTTTAAACAATCTTTATTATAAATACTATTTTTCTGAATGTAACTACTCTGTAAGCTCAATTTATCAAACCACTCAATTTCCCATTCACACTACTAAACGGCCCTTATGGAATAGTTTTTCTTATATAGCCTATTTAGTGAAACGTAGTTGAGCTGTTCTTGTTGCTGTGTTTCAGTCCGGACCACTGTTTAAACGAAGCACAATACAAGAGCATTTCATCTTTGGAGGAGGTAGCATCATTGCTAAAAATGCTGTAGTATAAATTTAATTATTTTAGCATAGTAATACTCGCCATAGGTGGTACAGTTTGTCTCTAATGTGGGTTTGGGACATCTCAGAGGGACATTCTAGCATTTCTTTATGGCGTGTATCCAGTAGATTAAATGAGTTATAAAATTGCGTAAATACAAATAATATGAAAATGTATGGTTTCTCCTTTAGGAAGTTGAAGATTCTTATGAGGGGACGCTAATAACAGGTTTGTGAGCATCACAGAAAAAGAAAAACCCCGTTAGCAGCATAATTTTACAACAGAATGATTTTTAATGTAATAATTCTAATAGGAATGTAGGCTGATGACAGAAGAACAGATGTTAAACATATTGGCCAGTTTACGTGTCAGAACGTTTTGGGATATTGCATTACAGAGATATGGCATTACAACTGGACACACTCTGCTTGCTATTTTTTACCTGGTCTTCTTTAATAAACTACAATAACCACGACAACCAAAACTGAACCTAAAAATCTAAAATATCTAAAATAATTTTGATGGAGATGACAGACATGCACACATCAAAACTGAAAACACTTGAGTGCCTTCCACATCTATCACACTGGAGTATACTGTCATTTTCCACTTGCCCTAAGACAAAATTGAACTGTTGACAATTGACTGGAGAAAAGAAAATGAAAAAAAAGTACTGCTCCAAGATGCGAAAAGAAAGAACAAGCCGAGAGACAAAGAGACAGAATGAAAGGGATGAGAGAGAACAGGACAGAGATATGAGAAAGAAAGAGAGACAGAGAGAGAAAGAAAGAAAGAAGGAAAGAAAGAAAGAAAAGAAAGATACTAGAGAGAGATGAACACAAAAGATGGAAAGACAGAGACAAGACACAGAAAGACAAAGACGAACAGAGAGAGAGAGAGAGAGAGAGAGAGAGAGAGAGAGAGAGAGAGATGTACTGAAGCTGTACTTGTTTGACCCGAGGAGCTCCAGTAATGTATTCTGTGTGTGACTCCACTGGCCTGTTCGTACAGGATAAATGATCTGTGTAATTTCCCCAAGTTAGCCCAAACAGCCCAGATCGAAATGTCATCCCGAGAACATTTACATCAGTGTCACGCGGCAATCGACACTTTCAAACAATAACACTGCCCAACAAGACAAACCTCACACTGCCTTTGATTTCATTTTCCTTCTACTGGTAATTCGTTCACCTCCAATAATGTGGGGGATTTTAGCAATCATGTCGTGCACCTTTGGATTAAGTAGTGACTCAGCCTGAAATCCCTTTGAGCAGTTAGCCTTATCTTCAGGTTGCAGAGAAGAAAAAATATGAGTCGCTGATTTCTGTTTCCAGTTGTTGTTACAACTTTACTGTCAACAGGACTACTGTTACCGATGGAGCTCGGAGTTCAGTAAATGGTGAGAGGTAATTCCCTCCAGAATTATTACTTTTTTTTTTTAAAAAACTACAGACGTGGCAGATTTGTACTGGGTTAAAACCATAAAGCTCCTCAGTAATCAGTCAAACTGCAGCACCTCTCAAGGTAAAAATCAATCCAAAGCCAAAAATGTAATTCAAATAATTTCAACAACGAGAGAAGCTCTGTTTCTCTGCCTCATCATGACTATGTGAGTTCAAATAGGGCTTTACACTTAGCATAACAGGGAGCGACCACACAAGCACAAAGACAGCATCATTTTTTACTGGTCAGCATGAATAAAGCAAAGAGCGAGAGAGTGGCTCAGAGTGACTGAGAGAAAGAGAAGGATGTATCTGTTTCCTTTCAAATGCTAATAAACCTGCCAGAGAAAAATTATCTAGCTATTATTTTGAGAATTCTTGAGCTACGTCTACCAGAAATCTCATTTAGAAGTGCTTTCTGAATAAGTACAGTCTGTGTTAAGCTGCTTCATACATGCCAAGCTTATTTTGTCAGTATTATCCTGAAGTACGTGCACAAATGAATGACAACAATTTGACCTAGTACTGAATCAAAACATGGTCTGTTCTCAAATAATGACAGTATATTGTCAGTATGGCAGATTCAGTGACCACTTGAGGCCAATATTGTTCCTTCAAAGAGGATATTCCTGTATTACCCTATTTTCCATGTACTTAATTGGGGCAATTTATTCAAAAATAAACTAAAAGGATCAACAGAATGTAAAGAAACATCAGTTTTGATAGTATGTCTGACATCTATGTATTCTATAGCAGAGATATCTACTGAAGTTAGCAGGCTAAACAGCTAGACCGCCTCGTCTTTTCTTGTAATACCGTGAGTCACTGTAGCGTTTGGTTGAATTAGTGCAAAAAGATAGCCCATACTCTGGATTGTTGAAGGTGCTGCTCCTGGTTAGATCATTTAAGGGCACGTAGCCAATAAAAAGAAGACTAAAATGATGGCTGAAGCTTTTGGCAAGTGACCAATATAATGGCTGTGCCACTTGCTATAGGCAGGAACCCATGTTCAGCAGCAAAAAAGTGATATGAATAGAAGCAAAATAAAAGTTAATATTGTTTTCTACAACTGGAGACATTGTTGGCGAATAAAGGGACAAAGTTTGATGCTTAACTTGCAATGTTTCAGAAAACACCAACTTTCTCTCTCTTTCTTTCTCTGCCAGTTCCTCATAAAACTTTCAACAAACTACCATACCAAAAACAAAAGTTGGTTCCTGACAAAGAATGTTTCTGACATGTTGGTTTTCTCCGGCACAGCAGGCAATGTGGTGTTTAATCTAACCTGCCAAGCTGAATCGTGTTACTAAAGAAAACAGCTGTGTGTATTGATCAGAGTGTTTCAGCATAAGCAGAGCAGTCTGCAGTCTGTTTTCACACCTTTTTTCATGCTCACTAAAAATGTAGACTATGTGCTAGGAGCACCGGAAAGTATCCCTTTTTTCTTTTTAACCAGTGACCTGCCGATCTCTGACTACACGCCTACACATATCATTGGGGAACCGTCATGGCCCTCTATATATATATATAAATTTTATCTACTTACAGTTTGAAAATCAACATCTAAACAATTACAAAAAATTCAAACGTGTCTATTTAATGTTGGAACATGAGGGTAAGCCTGTGAGCCTGTGTCTCTCCCTATAAGGACTGTGATGCCTCTGCAGAATGTTGGTGATTGGTGGTCCCGCTGTTCATGTACAGAGGGGGCCAGGCAGTTATAATCCAGCGCGATACCAATTTCAATTGAAAGTAAAACTGACCAATCATATCCTCCCTCTAAGTGGGCGGGCTTAACTGTATGATAATTTCTGCTCGCTGTGGCGACGCTAGCTGTAGAAACAGTTAGCTAGCGCTAGACTACCACCACTAGCTTGTTTGCTGAGTCACGATGGAAGCCAAAGCTAGCACTACCGCTACAGAGGAGGACACAGTTGCAGGTGTCATCAGCCAATAGCGTTCGGCCCAGTTCCTGCCCCCAAACTATCAAACCCACCCCCTCTGAAAACTTGAACGCAAATGTTTCTCTCGCGCAGAGAGCAGCCAACGGTATTGCACTTTGTGCGTGAGGAAAAATATCAAATCGCGAGAGGAAAAAAACATTAAAGGTAGAAAAAAGACAGTTTGTGTATGACTTTGTGAAAATTGCGTGTGCGATTCCTCTTTCTCTGCTCGCAAGTTTTTGCACCCTCGAGCTTTGTTACTAATGTGATGCGTCGTCCTCTGAAGCACAAATGGAGCTGTGTGATGTTCGGTTATTTATAAGGAGGAACCTTATTTTGCTTAGAACGTTATATATGTTGTACAGATGTTATTGTTTGTTGCATTTCTGTCGTCTCATTTTTTGTTTCGTAACTTGCAACTTCTTTGTTGTAGGAGAGGGCCGAGGCTTAAGGGTCACGGTTTGCTACTGCGCCATATTATTGTGAACCGGCAATGGATAGGGGAGGCGATTTCATATAGCATGCATAAAGTCACAGCATATTACACACAATTCTGTAACGCAGAAGCTTAACATTTTTAGTAATGCAGGATTCTTCAGTGCATTTGGTGCGTCATTGCATCAGAAACATTTGACATATTAAAAGGGGGGCTGACTTTAAATGCCTTCCATATGCATTGTTAAATCGTAGATTCTTCACAGTAAACCCAAAAATAGCACCTGGATTGATGTGTTGGAAATGTGTTGTTGAATGCCACCATTGGGGGCCTCTTCGATTCTGATTCATAGACCTTTTGTACAGCTCTAACAAAGGCTTTGTGGTTAGTTCTGAAGTCAAGCCTCAGATTATCTAGATGATTCAACGGTTAATGTGGATTTAAGAAACTGTAATAGAAGGACAATTTCCAAACGTTTGATGGAGCTAATAGAGTTACAGCATAGGCCAATGAGACTTCATGAGCCAAGTGTCCTAAATCTCCCAGCAGATATCTTATTGAAGTTAAAAGTCTGAATAAGGCAAAGAATACTAAATCTACCAGCATGATGGCAGTTTGCTGGTGTATGTGTAAGGAGCGAGAGGGCGTACGCAGCAGGGGGCCTAATATCTAAGGGTATATGGAACCACTGATTTAAGCTAAATCAGAACAAATATTTTGTATTTTTACATTCCAGATGGAACCTTGTGCTTTACTCAAAATATGAATAATGACATGAAATAAACAACAACACCTGTTAGCCAAGCAACAAACTATTTGACTGCTGTAAACAACTTTCTAATGAAGTAATTATTTACAGCGCAGCATAAATGAGTGTGCATGCTGTTTCAGTGATTGTGTTGTGTTGCTATAGAGACAACCGCCCCACACAAATTCACCGCAAACTATGTTATACACACAAACAAACGTTTATTCATTCATTTATATATTATATATGTTCATCTATTTGCAAATAACTCATGCAAATCATGTATTTTAAATATATTCCAGTCACTTCTGGATAAAGTGGTAGAGCAGTCGTGTGTTTTCCTATTCACTTACTGACTTCTGAGCTTTTCAACAAGGAGGCCAATGAACTGATCAAAGTAACTGTTTTTTTACTGACAGACTGGAGTTGTACAATATGAGAAATACATAAACACACATGCTTGAATACTGCTGCATTTCAATTCTATCTGTTTTAGTCAGACCTTGACAATGTGTGTGGGGCACACTGACAACTCACACTGCGCAACCTTTACATTTTAAAACTTAATCAGTAAGGTTGGATTAGAAGTGCAGCAAATTAGTTGATGTTTAATTGAAAGTCTTTTTAGTGGAAACCTGTGTAACTAGACTTAAGCTGGCTGACTATTATACTATGATACTATTATAACTCGCTGGCAGATTTCTTCTATTATTATGGCCAATCAAGTTGGGTGATTTTAGATGTCTGAGTGTGCAACATCTGATCCTTTAAGAGTAATTATATTTGTGATGGAATCTGTGTTTACTTTTAGCTAGTTTTATAAAGAAGTTTTCTTTTACTGTGAATTTCATATTTATATTAGTGCTAATATGTTTTCTTGTTCTGAAGCCACAAAGTAATTTTCTGAAGGCAGAAAACATTTTTTAAACTGTGATATGCTTAATAGACAGTTTAAGCCATTCTAAACACAAAATATGAAGGACTAATAATTGAAATATATAGTTAAACAGAGTAAGTGCTTCTGCTGGTTTTGATATGCATATTATTTCTGTTAAACCTTTCCTCAGTTATGACACTTGAACAGAGCAAAGACTGCCCACAGAATGGAGAGGCTTGGACATTAGTCTGTTTGGTGTTTCCACATTAGCTGCATTGCTGAAAGGACTAACTAAAGAAAAGTACTGCAGATATCTACAGTATGTAGGTATATAGCAGCCTTTCAGCAAATACCTACTCTGTACCTACTCTGCATCTTTTTTCATCAATAGGCTAACACAATCTCACACTGTTTGTAACTCTGTTTTTCTTTTCCAGTTCCCAAATGAATACATCAGTAGGAATGGTTAAAATGACAAGAATAGAAGGTGAATGCACAAAAGCAATATTCTCATAAAAATAAAACAAAAACATTTATTAGTATAACCATTTCAGTATGTGGAGGTTTTGTTAAACTTTAACAAAGTTCTACCCCCATTTTTTATTTAACAAAAAACAGGAGATAAACAGGTTACAGGAGATAAAAATGGTCATTCTATTGCATTACTACATATATGGTACAGCTGCCCTGTAAAACAACACTGCCAAACTGAGGAGTATTTTGATTAAATGGGTTTGGTAGCAGCCATAATGGCCTTTATGGTCATATCAGTGAGAAAAGAGAAGAACCTGTCTGCCACCTGTCCCTAAACGCCACCACTTCTCAACAAAGGCAGCTGATTGGCAGGGAATGAAAGCGATACAAAACAGTCCATCTTGAGGAGCACTCAGACTAGGCTAGCCCACTTCACATTGCTGGGAGTTTTTTTACCTGGAAGATAAACTAAGAGAAAACTTGTCATCATGCTTGCGTGTGCTTGTGGACATCACCTTCATTATATCGGCTGCTGCGTCCATGCATTTCCAAGTGGCAGAGACCGGTTCCATATTAACAGAAAGTGGTTACTCTGGTGGCCAAGCAAGGGGCGAACCATCATTTTACCTACTACTTTTTTGCTCTTTTCCTATTCACACAAACTCCTGACCTACAGATAAACAGACATAGTTCAACCCACTGGAGAGCCATTTCCGTTCTGTATACTGTAGAGTTGTTTGGTTTCAGAAATTCTAATCGATTGCAGAAGATGATGAAAGGCAAAATTCACAAAATCAATACATCAGACCCGTTCATATACTGTAATCCACACTTTGTAATATTTTAGTCACATAAAGGTTCTGCTTAAATCAATCAGATATGTGTAATGTGTAATCAACAACATGTATACTGAAACGTACACACTCCCACCCACTGCGTACAAGAGTACACAACCACCAATATTTGACTTGTCAGACTTGTTTTAAGTTGGCTTAATTGTGGTATATTCACCTTTATTTAAAGTACATTCCACAGCTGAGGCCGACTTATCATCTAACAGCACCACCATTTCTGTAGCACAGTATTGCAGTTTATGTGTTTTTTATGTGATCGCTTGCTTCACAACTATTTAGGATACATTTATTACTGTCATATTGATTATTTAACTGTTTTCCTCAAGTTAGTTAAACACGCCCCTTAGTTTCAGTAAAAGGAACTCTTAATGCTTCAGCAGATCAAGAGACTTTGGACAGTTTCACGATCTCAACTTAGTGGGAACAGTTTGGGGACGGCCCCTTCCTGTTCAAACATGACTGCACACCAGTGCACAAAGCAAGATCCATAAAGACATGGACGAGTGAGTTTGGTGTGAAAGAACTTGACTGGCCTGAACAGAGTCCTAACCTCAACCTGATAGAACACCTTTGGGATGAATTAGACTGCAAGCCAGGCCTTCTCATCCTACATCCGTCTGACCTCACAAACATGCTTCTGGAAGAACGGTCAAACATTCCCATAAACACACTCCTAAACCGTGAGGAAAGCCTTCCCAGAAGAGCTGAAGCTGTTATAGCTGCAAAGTGTGGGCCAACATCCTATTAAATACTATGGATTAAGAATGGGACGTCACTCAAGGTCATATGCGTGTGAAGGCAGGCAAGTGAATATTTTTGGCAACAATATGATACTGATACTCCAGTCTCACAGAGCATAATATTATGGGTATATTCTATGATTAACAAACATTTTTTCACTGATTCATTTTTGTCCTTGTCTATGCATACTGCCATGAAACATCACCTTAATATAGAGTCCTGCTAAAAAACTGAAATTTCAGCTGCTTTGTAGGTTATTATTACGTTTATAAGTAAACGTAAGACAAAATATTTAGAGGGCTGATCTTTCATATGGTGTGTGAAGAAAATGTGAAGAACAGAGAAATTGTTTGTGAGCTCATGGATATCTGACTCGTTGTCATGGCAATGCACAGTCAGACTACACTGTGACAGCGTTGTACAGTAAAGTGTTTGCATGCCAAATGCATAACTGGTTCAATATATACATTTTATTATCTAAAAACGTTCAAAGTAAATCTCTGTCTCAAAACAAAAATGGAGAGAGTAGGTTCAGCCTGGAGTTACACAGAGTCACTTAGAAAAATCAGTTGGCTGACCGGTTCATTTACTCAGTCTGACAGTTTGGACATCATTAGTCTGGTCAGTTCACTTCATTAGTCCTCTGGGAGCAAAATTAATCTGCTTTGCATGAAATGTCGCCCAATAACTGCAAATCTCTGTGTAAAATATAAAAAATCCAAACAAGTTGGTTTGGACAGGCAGACAGATGCAACGTTATAAAATTAATCTACCATCCCTGATTGTTACTCTATTACTATATACTAATCTTTATAATTAATATAAAATACACTTTTCCCAGTACTAGCAAAGGAACAGAGTTCTTTAGTGGGTCATTATGTTCACTTGTTTCATTTTCTCCTTCCAGGCGCTGTGGTAATTGCCTTTGTGGTCTGCTGGCTGCCCTATCACGCTCGACGACTGATGTACTGTTATGTCACTGATTGGACAGAGTGAGTATTTTTTAGTACCTATCACAGACCCAGCACTAGAGAACATCCAATCACAAGAGCCTCTTAATTATTAAGACGTAATCAGTATTGTAGGCCAGAATCAAAGCAATAAACTCCTCAAGTCAGTGGGAGCACATTCATGTGTTAAAGCTGAGGTTAAAGAGTTGTTTGTGCATGACTAGTGTGCATGACTAGTGTAGCAAATCAAAACAGTACAAAAGAGTGTGATTTTTGGGCTGGGGCCTGTGGTGAACTCAAAGTGCCAAGGAAGTGTTCTTCAAAGCAACTGAAAACATAACAGCCAAACAAGAAAACTGCTTCATAGCAAGAGCTGTACAGACAGTTTTCTTAATCCCGAATTCAATGTGGCGGAAGATGTCACAGTAGGGAAAAAGGTTACAGCAGTGGCAGCGTTTGTGAAAGAGAATGTAGAGGACTGCCTTATGTTTACCTACCTAACCGAATAGTTGTTTGCTTGGTGTAGAGGAACAAGCTTGACAAGGGCTGTAAGCTTTTCTTCAAGAATTACCTGAATCTTATAAAGGTAAAGGTAAAGACTCAGCTAATGTTACCTCTAAATTGCTGGAAAACTGGACATTTTTTGGAGGTTGGCAGTAAAATTGAAGTTCTTACTTGTGCTTTACAGGGTGGGTCAAATTAGGTGGTTTAATGTCACATTTTTACATTTTCCCATGTTTAACACTGACTTTGTACATTGTCCAGTGAAATGGCCTGGCTGTAGCCTGTGTTCCATGTAACCTAACCAACATGATGTTCACATTTAACCCTTTAACGCCAATTGAATCATATTTGATTGTAGTAGATACAGAATGTGTAAAATACTGATAAAACTGTTAAAGGGTTAAACCATTGTGTTCTGAATGCTTTCATTTGTTAGCTAAAAACAAGCAAAAAATTACAAATACAAATACAATACAAAACTAAATGCCAAGTGTTATTTAATTGTATTACTATGTATTACTTGTTATTATTATTAGTAATATATAGTAATCTATTTTTTTCATTTGTTATTATTAATCTTGCCTTATTACTATTTGTTATTATTTTTTAATTATTATTACTTATTGAAGGTCTAATAAACAGTCTGTTTTTAAAGAATTACAATTTTCAGGCAAGGTTTTTTCATGGTTCAGGCTTCAAAGGGTTTAACATACAGAATTGTGTTTTCTTTATAAATCAAAGCTGATTCTTAAATGCTGAACATTCTCTTCACTATCAGTGAAGATGATCAGACGTGTCAGTCGTCTACATTTCGAGGTTGACTCCTCTCTAAAAATTAAAGCTGCTCCAGCAAACAAGCACATGGCTTAAGGTTTTTCCTTAAGGAGTTTTTTTCCGAGTTTATTTTCTTTAATAATCACATTTCAACTAACCTATTCATACTCCACTATCTAACTAGTGTATCTGGTACCATGAGGACACTGCATGCTTCCAGATACATGGGCTTTCAGAATGCTATTATGTCCAACAGACGACAGCCTGTGAACTGACTGCTATCTGGCATTCTTATGACAAGCAGCACAGCTGTAGATTAATGGAGTGGTGGCTAATGGGGAGTTTTCCCCTTAGTGTTCGGTAACTGGACTATAAATCCCCCATGTTCTCCACACTTTCACACATCAATCACTGCAGATGTCCAGCACAGACAGCCTGGGCACCAGAGAACCCTATACTTCACAACAGATCTCCAAAGAAGGCTGGATCATTGTGAGAATTAGCCCATTTTAATCAATGGCAGAGAGCATTTGGATTTATGGTGACATTTGCACAGGGAAGTTTTCATCAAGCTTTGTGTGATTAGGTTGCACATGTTCTGATGAGGGGTTTGAGAAGAGGAGTTTTTGTACAGATAGCAAATGGCATGTGCTTGAAAACAACTTTATGTAAGATGCACCAGGGAAGAAAGAATTTATGAGATATAAAACTTTAATCATAGTCTATCATGTGATTTATGGAAAAAGTAATGAGACCAGAAGAAAATAATAGTAATAATTTAACATGTAACAGTAAATGGGTTGAGACTGATCACAGTATGCTAGTGCACATTTTTCTGTGTACTGAATAAGAAACAAGCTCTAAATGAAACAGCATGCATTTTATGTTAAGGTGATTATACAAAGCTTTGTAGTTTATCTGGTCGAAACAAAGTAATTTTAAATCAATGTTTAAGTTCATATTTAAAATAAATATAAAAAATAAATAACTTGAATAAATATCAACTTTTCACATTTTACTCAAGTTCACTCAATTAATTATATCATTTTTAGTGACAGCCCTACTGCCCAGTGGCTTCCTGAACATTAGATTAATACATAAATGCTAGCTTCATCATTTAACAGTAAACATTGCGTTCACTGCTTTCAAACTATTTAAATTCGCTGATGCTTGCAAAGAACACTTCTGCCATTAAATTATTAGCAACAACAGCAGGTAATCAACGTTGTTTTTCTTTGCTGTGATATGCATTCTTCTGGAAATCATCAATCTGAGCTCAGACACTTACTTTTATTTTATTTGACAGTTTAAGTTAAACAGCTAAACAATTACAAACTATAAGAAAGTTCAATATGCTGATTTTTACTGTACATAACTTTGTTTTGGGGTTCTTCTATAATGGATTTCATTTTGGGGAAAAAAAAAATTCTCCAGTTTTCAAAGCTGAGGTCTTCTTTTTGGCTGTGCAGACGTACAGGGTCTTTTCATTAAACAGCCATGTTGTCATAACACCTGCAGAGTTTCTTGGTGTTGGACATTTTGAAATAATCCTGGTTGTCTCTGAAAAAGACGGCATCTAGAAGGCAGAATGTGTTCGGCGTTAATGCTGCTTTCACAGCCTACTGACAGACACTGGATTTTTAACTTTTACACTTGACTTGTCAGACCACAATACCCATTTCCAGATGAGAAGTCAGCAGCATTTCTAGACGTTGTTGATATATGATATCCACTGTATATAGTTCAGTCTTAACCACTTGTGGATACAGAGATGATTTATGGTGTTCATGCCCATCTAGTGATATGCATCACAGAAACATGTTCTGTTTTTTAATTCAGTGCAAATACAATGGGTCAAAGTTCACAGACATTAATTTTTTACTGATACTGTACATCTGTATTCACCTTCTGTCTCAAGTGTTATGTTAGAGCACCTGTGCTTTTAAGCCCCACCTCCCAATGAGCCTAATATGCTCTGATTGGTCAGCTCACAGACTCTGTTCTGATGCTTGGTATGCCTTCAGAGCGAGCATCCTGCTACAAGTTCTGCTGTGGTAATTTATATATTGTCGTCACTTCTGCAGTATCAGTTTGAGCCAGAGTCTGATCCTGAGAGTAGGTTGAACAAGTTGGTAGATCCACCATCACAAGCTAGAGCAGAACGTTTCAGAGTGATATGCTGTAGCTCTCTGTGTGTTGTGTAGGACCACGTCAAGTTCGTTGGCAGACAAGCAATTAAGTATTGTGTTATGAGATGACATCACACTGTAACGAAGAACAGAGCAGGAATTACAATTAAGCATTTCAGGCAGCTGAGAAAAGAGGTTTCTGTGGAAGAGAGTTTTTTTAACAGCGCCTTATAAGCTAGTTTTAGTTAGTTACTTCCTCCGTCAGGTTTTGTGAGGTGTTATCAGCAGCTCATAAATATACTATTATATTAAGTATATTAAGATGATTACTGTGTGTGTGTTGGTTTTTTTTGCATTGCTAACTAAACACTTTTTTGTTAAAAAATAAATAAAGATCTTGCACTTGCTTGTATGATTTACTGTTTTTATAATTATTATTGTTAATATTATTATTACTTCCATTTCCATTAAAAATACAGACTTTCCCAATACATCAGTTACGTCTATCCAAGACCCTATTGATGTATTGTGTTTCATATAGAACTGTTTTAAAAAGGGTTCTATATGGCACCAAAAGAGGTTATTTGATTGTTACAAGCTTGACATTGTAACAGCATACAGAATGCTACACAGAACATGCTATACAGGACATGTACAACACATTGTCCACAAATCTGAAGAACTACTTTAGAACTCATGGTTCGAAATAGAACCATTCCCTTTACTAAAGAATCTTTAAAGAACCATCTTTTTTAGGAGTGCAGTAGCTGCCCTGTTTACTGCAATGTTTCTTAGAGTCAGATAAGGTATATTGTAGTCATAGTGGTCTTAATTCAAAGTGACATGGTGTTTTGAATTGAATCTCACTTTGGGATCAAACGGCCTGGAATCAAATGGATTGGTTCTTTTCAGTGCAAGCAGCAGGGAGATCGTTCGGAGCTATGCCCTGGCATACGTTTATTAGTGTGAGCTACTAGAGTGGAAAGACATAATTGTATTCCTGTAGCTCGGCTGAAAGAAAAAGGTGCATGGCCGTTGTAGACTAAAGCTAGAAATGCAACAATATAGGAGATCATTTATAGTTATTGACAGTAGCATGCAGAACTATTGATCATTTCAGTTTTTCAAAAGAAGGCATTTTCCTATGTCTGAGGCAAAGCAGACCAGATGAGAGAGATGGTGACAGAAATACATGGAAGTAAAAAAAAATTGGGAAAGACTAAGACAGGCTGTTAAGATGACACTAAGAAAAGAGGGAATAGTCTTAAAAGTTGGCTAGGTTGAAGGGAGGTTAAAAAAAAGATAGCAGTGAAGGACATACCTGGGTGGTGCCACTCAAACTAAGCAAACTATTCAAAAAAATAACTGTCCCCAAAAAAAGGAGTAGATGTATAAAGAGTCTAGACATCAATGATTTTTTTTGAGGGAAGGCAAAGAGAAATCATCATTCGTGCATGCATGTTAAATTACAAATTTGTGTGACACTTTAATGCAGTCTTGAAAAAAGAAAGGAAGCTAATGAGAGGTCAGGTCCAAGTGGATGTTTCTCTTCCATGGCCCTGATCAACATCTAGATTTCCACCAAGGTATTTTCATTGTGTATTTTGGCGAATGGCATGAAAAAGAAAAGAAAAAGGACACAGAAAATATAACATAATATCAATTGAAACTTGGTGGACACATTACTGTGGATAAAAAAGTAATAGAATAAACATAATGAAAACGGCATGCAAAATAAATAACATAAATAAGCGGTGGGTATTTGGCAAGACGCTTTTTTATTCTGAAGTATAGTCCCCAACATCCTTTAATTTTCATTAAAACCCATCTTTTACATTCTAGTCTATCTTTCAAATAACTAAATAAACTGCATTATTTTTTATTGAGTAAGTAGTTTCTCTGAATGAACTGAGATGTCACAAGATAGGCCGACTAAATGTACCCAAATTTATCAACCAGTCATCAACAAAAAGGAAACTATTTTAACATTAAAAACATACATATAAAAAACATCTTGTTGCTGTCCTAAAAAATATGCACAGTGCCTTGCAAAAGTATTCACCCCCTTGGCATTTTTCATGTTTTGTTGGTTCACAACCTCGAATTAAAATGGATTGTTTGAGTGTTTGCATGATTATATTCATAGAACATGCCTATAACTTTGAAGATGTGATTTATTGTATTATGAAGCAAACAAGAAACAGGACAAAACAACAGAAAACTTATTGCTCCATGTCACTTTGGATAAGTCTGTATGAGCTTGCCAAATCTAGCCCCTGGAATTTTTGCCCATTCCTCAAGACAAAACTGCTCCAGCTCCGCTTGTGGACAGCTATCTTCAAGTCTGACGACAGATTTTCAAATGGATTGAGGTCCGGGCTTTGACTAGGCCATTCCAACACATTTAAACACATTTGTTTCCCCTTAAACTACTAAACTACTCAAGTGTTGATTTAGCAGTATGCTTAGGGTCATTGGCTTGCTGGAAGATGAACATCCGTCCCATTTCTGGCCACTCTTCTATAAAGCCCAGCTCTATGCAGTGTATGACTTGTTGTGGTCCTATAGACAGATATTCCAATTTCTGCTGTGGAACTCTGCAACTCCTTAAGGTCCAGGTCCGTGCATTGTGGTGGGTGCCCCCCTTTAGGCAGGTTTATTGTGGTACCATGTTCATGTTCACTTTTCATTTGATAATTTTTACTGTGCAGCAGATTTTTTCTGACTTCATGGTGTTTGTTTAGTGGTCCCTCCTGCTTGGTGGCGTTGTAGCCTATGGGGCCTTTCAGAAAAGGTGTATATATACTTACAAATCATGTGACATGTAGATTGCACACATATGGACTTTATTTCACTAATTATGTTACTTCTGAAGGTAACTGGTTGCACCAGAACTTTTTAGGGGCTTCATAGCAAAGGGATGAATACATATGCACACGCTAATTTGCAGTTTACTTACATTTTTTCTCATTTCATCTGACCTATTTTGTGCAGATCCATTACATGCAATTCAGATTAAAAAAACAATTAAATTACAAGTTGTAATGCAACAGAATACTTTAGCAAGGCACTCTATCTACATTTTTGTTGATTATATTTTTGATATATTATTCGAACACAGCAGTTACTCCTTATATCCTGAGAAGCTTTCATAATGAATGGACCAACAGAAATGCTCCAAAAACCTGTTTACTTACATTAACATAAATGTTTTGGTCTCACCTGTAAAGCTACTATTTTGGAGATACACGTTTTTACATGTTACAATGACCATATGTAGGTTCACTGATGATTTTGGATAGTAAACAAAACGCATGTATTTGTATTGTAAATATTGCGTACCACTGTAAAGAGATCTCAAATGGTTTCTCAACCATAAATCATTTCACATCAAACTGCTCTGACTGACTTTGTTTACATCTCAGACAGTGCATTATAAATAGAATTTGAAAAATTAGTGGCATTCTTTTTACATCCCAAAATGTTGTCTACATCACTAGTGTGTTTTGTAAGCTACCTGTAAGCTGTAAAGATGGTTTTCACTGTTGAGAATTAAGCAAAACACAACATTTCTAAAGCATCTAATGCACTTGAGGCAGCTTTCTTGACTGATGTATTGTACCATCAGAGTATAAACAAGCCTGCATTACATTTGACTATGTCAGTTTATGCTCAAAAAAAAAATATATATATATATTAGATGCTTTAGAAATGTTGTGTTTTGCTTAATTCTCCTTAATTCTTAAGTCCTTTAATACCTTCCATGCAGCGCATTTGTGCAGCGATAAAGTTGGAAACCTGAAAGATGAGTCAGCTGTTATAATTACCTGGGATGTTGCGTGTGTGCATGAGCACTCTTCGTAAAAGCATTCTTGCTTTGAGGAGAGGAGATAATAAGGGACCCAAACTGTTTCGACTGCAGTTTAGAACTGCCACTGAAAGGCTAAATAACAAGAGATATTTGAGTGAAGAAGAAGAGAGCACAGGGCAGGACCGGCGCCCTGAAGTACTACGAAGTAATAAAAAGTCAACATTTTACTTCTGTTGTATTGTGTTTCAGCGAAATGCATTCACATACATTCATTTTAATTTGGGTGGTTTCTTGCCTTACGCTGTGCTTTATTTTGAGCATTTATTGTCATGAAGAAATTAGTAAGCGCATTTTTTAAATAAATATAAAGAATAACAAATGACAACAAAGTGGGGTTATAACAAGCCGAGGCTGCTTTATCCTGCAGATCATAGTCCCTTGGTTGTTCTTTCTGTCATAAGCTCTGTTCAAACTGAATTAGCTTTGTCAGAGGAGGTCTGGTTACAGAATTTAAAGTGATTTGACTGGCTGATTCATATGCGATAAAGTGTGTAATTTCCCAAAATTACCTCTGGTAACCCAATTTGCAACGTCATACCCTGGGCAGTCAGGTTAGCATTAAGATTAGAATTGAGCTACCAGTTAATACCAGATAGAATGGCACTAGGCTACGAATGAAATCATTGTGAGAGGCTCTTTCAGATATTTCACTTAATTCTGTTTCTGATTAGCTCATCACCAAATTAGTGCTGGATTAGTAGATTAGATCAGTAGTCCTGTCTGAAAACTCGAGGAGAAATGAAACCATGCCATGAGCTTCACATTGGCTCCAAGTCACTAAAGACAGAGGTGTTGTTATTGGTATGGTTATTACATGAGCTTAATGCAACAGGGACTCTTAATAATATAAAAGATACTTTGCTTTAGAATTATTAATTAGCAGACTTGGCAGTTTCATATTTTATTAAAATCACAGATCTCATCACACTGTATTACAGTACTAATAACTAATACAGCTCGGAAGAGGATTTAGGCACAACATACAGTTAACCAGCTGACTACAAAAACATTATGAAAGCTAGTATTTCATGTGTAGCCTATTATGTCTTAATCATGATACAAAAAATAATAAGAATTAAAAATCTGAAAGTTCTATTAAGAATACCCAAAGAAGGCAGGATGTATAACACCTTCTCAGTGAACCAAAAAGACAAATTCCTTTTTTTAAATGATATACTGTCAACATCTTAAATATAAGCAATATTGTCGCACTCTGCCTGCCTAAGTCCTTGTTTACATCCTGTCATTCCCTCATGTTAGTCATGTGGATCTGTTTGTTTCTGTCGTGTGCTCTGTGCCTCCACCCAAGCCCCGCCTTTCTCACCTGCTCCTTGTGTGTGCATAGTCCCGTCAGCTGTTTTCCTTCGTGCTGTTTTCCTCTGTTTGTTACCTGTGGTTGTCAGTCTTTGTTGTTGTCATCCAAATTCCTGTTAACCTGTATTCCTGTAACTTGGTATTCTGCCCGCTTTTCAGTCTAGTCTGTTTGTTTATACTTTGTTTTGTTTGTATTTCAGTGAGTTTATTGTATTTTGTGTCTTGCTTTGGTTTTCTTTATTAAAAGCCTATTTTCAGTTTAAAGCTTGCATGGGTGTCCTCCCTCTGTTTGCCCTGTTTCCCTGCGTCACCATGTTTGCTCTGCGCTCAGCGTCCCGTGGCAAATATATCAAACTGTTCTCAATATCAGATCGTAGTAGGAATACAGTGCCTTGAAAAAGTATTCATACTTTACACCCACAAATTAAGTGTATGTTATCAGGATTTATATGTGATAGACCAACACAAAGGAGCAAGTAACTGTGAAGTGAAAAGAAAATGTGAATAAAAAAATCTGGATTTGTATTTAGCCCCCCTGAGTCATTACTTTGTAGGACCACCTTTTGCAGCAATTACAACTTAAAGCCTTGGGGATTGTCTTTTCACACCTAGAGGCTGACATTTTTGCCCATTCTTCTTTGTTAAATAGCTCAAGTTCAGTCAGATTGGATGGCGAGCATCTGTGAACAGTGCTTTTCAAGTCTTGCCACAGATTCCCAGTGGGATTTAGGTCTGGACTTCAACTGGGCCATTCTAATACATGAATATGCTTTGATTAAAACCAGTCCATTGTGAACCTCCACCCCAGTCTCAAGTCTTTTGCAGCCTCTAACAGGTTTTCCTCCAGGTTTTTCCTGTATTTACCTCCATTCATTTTTTCATCATCTCTGGCCAGCTTCGCTGTCTCTGCTGAAGAACTGCATTCCCACAGCATGATGCTGCCACCACCATGTTTCACGGTGTGTTCATGGTGTTGTGGGGTATTAATTTTGTACCACACGTAGCAGTTTGCATTTAGGCCAAAAAATGCAACTCTGTTCTGATGTGATCAGAGCACCTTCTTCCATGTGTTTGCTGTGTGTCCTACATGACTAGTGGCAAATCACAAACAGGACTTCTTATGGCTTGCTTTTTAAAATGGCTTTCTTCTTGCTACTCTTCCACAAAGGCCAGATTTGGACAGCCATGTCTTGGTAGGTTTGCAGTTGTGCCATACTCCTTCCTTTTTCGGATGATGGATTGAACAGGGCTCCTAGAGATGTTTATAACTTGGAATATTGTTTTATAACCTAACCCGGCTTTACACTTCTCTACAGCTTTATCCCTGAAGTGTCTGGTGTGTTTCTTGGTTTCATGATGCTGTTTGATCACTAATGTTCTCTAACAAACCTCTAAGGGCTTCACAGAAGCTGTAGTTATACAGAGAATAAATTACCCACAAGTGGACTTTACTAATTAGGTGACTTCTGAAGGCTGGATTTTATTTAGGGGTATCAGAGTACAGGGGTGCAGAATACAAATGCATGCCATACTTTCCAGATTTTTATTTAATAAAAATTCTGAAAACCATGTATCATTTTCATTTCACTTCACAAATACTTACTACTTTGTGTTGGTCAATCACATAAAAGGCAAATAAAATATTAAGTTTGTGGGTGTAAAAAATGGAAAAATTTGGAAAATATCAAGGGGTAGGAATAATTGTTTAAGGCTCTGCATAAATGTATTTAATTTATTTCTGGCCACAAGAAAGGAACTATTTTACACAGCACTTCTTAAAATACTGAGGCAAATAAGTCAGTAAAAAACAAGCAAATAAATAAAATAACATTACTATATATTTTTTTCTAACTAATCTGATAGCAGAAGTCCAAATTTGGTAACAGTTATTAGCCACTTGGAGCAGAGTTGTTTTGCAGGCTGTGACATACAAGTATAGAGGCGGTTCAGTGTAGGACTGTGCATTCAGTTGCATGCCGTACTTCTTGCCTTGCTTTATTGTCAAATGGTTGCTGGTTGCTGGCTCCTGGTTCCAAGTACAATGAAAACATTATGCTTGTATGATCAATTATTTTTAGAATTTTAGAATTTAAAAAATATATTTTCCCTTTTCCAGTCTTTTCCAGACCTGGAAATAGGTCAAATCAAATCCACACCTTTTTGTAATGCATCAGAATCCAGTTTAGTAAATGCCAGTATATTGACATGTTGGTGATGATTTTTTTTTTCAGACAGACTATGTGTGATAGCAAACTTTAGTTATTTTATTTCATTTTGATCTATCACTTTTAAAATGATCATAAGTGAAATGACCTTGCATAATTGGAAGATAGTCTTTACTCCTTTAAGTATTATTTCTTACTTAATTTTACAGTGCAAAGAAATAACTTAGAGCAACTTCTTGATTATTTGCTCTCTCTCTCTCTCTCTCTCCCCCAGAACACTCTATGACTTCTATCACTACTTCTACATGGTAACCAATGTGCTGTACTATGTGAGCTCAGCTATAAACCCTGTCCTGTACAACCTGGTCTCAGCCAATTACCGGCAGATCTTCTTCTCCACACTCAGCTACTTCTGCCTGCCGTGCCGACGTAAGAAGCAAAAGCGCATACTCACCAGGCACTCCATCAGCATCTGCAGTAACCAGACCTTCTCCACCAACATCATCAAAGAGACCGTATACTGACCAGTGACAACATGCCAGCACTCAGAACTGCCAGTCCACTGCAGTGGAGCCAATAAGACCCTGAAATAAAAGAATGCATCTGAGCGGGATTCTTACTCCTTCTTACGGTAACTGGACTTCTCCCTGCAGACAGGCGCTGTCGACACAACAGCAAAGCGCAAAGAGAACAGCAAAAATATAGCCTTGATGCGGAGCCACGTATACAAGAGTACACTGACAGCTTAAATGATATTGTGTAAATAGTGTAAATATTTTGAAAGTATGATCATAAGTTATGTATCATATATTATATATATAACAGAATAAAACAAACACACAATTTATTATACAAATAAGGAATTTATGACAGGACAATCAGGAGGGTATTTAGACAGTTACACATTTATTCTACATTTCTATAGAACAACAATACTGATTTAAATACAAAGTTACTGTTAACGTGAAATTATAGGAACTACGGTTTATATATATATATATATATATATATATATATATATATATATATATATATATATATATATATATATATATATATATATATATATATATATATATATATATACATTTTTATTATATATTATAATATAATATAATATAATATATACAACCCAGTATGTTCAATAGAAATTGTGTACCGGAATTTGAAGACAATTGTATTTTGGTTTGTGCTATGTAAAGGATGTACAAACTTATCTTCACTTTTTATTTTCACAAACTTTTGCATACGACTGTGTATATGCACACATTTCAGTCCGTTATCAGCACGACTCATAAAGTATGTATGATTTAGACGATCGCGGGAGAAAGGGACCTAAAAGTTAGGGAATTTCTGTGGATTCATTGAGTTATTCACTGTCTCACACTGGGTGACTGTGAGCACATGGAAATGGCCTATTAGGAATTCTGAGAAGGCACAACAGGGACACTGAAGGCAGACTTTGCTGCATTGTCCGATAATCATTTTCCGGGCGACACTTTGCAGCTTTGTTTCCCTCCATTATGTCACTGTGGCAACACTGCGAGCTTACCAAGGAATCACTGCTCAAGGGAGGAAAGGCCAAGCGCGGGTTTGCACACAGTAGATCTTTCACTTCTGGTTACTTTCCTACAACAAAGTCTTTGGTGACTTTAGGTCTGCAGTGCACCAATTGCTGGGGCAATGTTGAGCGAGTGACAGTCATTAACACTGGGTGAGAGAGTTCCCCCTCCATTCACTGCTGTGCTGAGTGTGTGGCTGTCGTGATAGAGAAAAAACAAAGAAAAAGAACACCAAGGACAATGAAGATATCCCACAAAAGCTGCTCATCAGTAAGAAACCCAGGCATAGACAAAGCTGCATGGAGTACAAGCTTGAGGCACAGCAAGCTTTGAGATAAAGGGTAATCAGTAAGCAGAGGCCAGAGCCTGCAGGATAAAAAGAAAGAAATTAAAGTGCTCGCTGAGTGGATGGCATGGACGAGGAGTCTTAAATGACAGTGGAGGGCTTTTATGAAACAAATAATGGGCTTCAGATCATTGTGGAAAGAAAGTGGATGTGCAGTCTGCAGAATTCTGATCTCCAGAAAAACCTGAATGACACTATGAAAGTGTCTGGAATGACCACATAGTTCAAACCAAAATGAAGCTTTCTTGCATTGATTAATGGCCTGTAATGACTGAGAGCACAACAGACAGCAGGAAGCTTTAGCTGGCCCCAGCTGTGTGGAACACGCCGTTATGATTTTCTGACAGCCTGCAGCGCAAGCTCATATCCATCTGTATCAAACAATATATGATAATTCCTCTAATAAACAAGAGAGATATACACAGAGCGCAGTTAACATTAAAGGGAAGCAGATGTGTAGCCTGGCGGGGACATGTTTTCCATTAGTGGAACCGTGTGCAGTGGAGCAGGTTAACTGAAAGGTGTGATAAGAGACTTGACAGAGTGCAGGGCAGGAGTGCACCTACCGAAAGATGGAGAGAGCAAGTGAGAAACCCATACAGTGAGAGTGGTAGCAGTGTTTTTAGTGCTGGCAGTTTGTGGCTCACTCAAACAGAAGGGGGTGGCTGAACAGAAGGAGAACATCAGGTGAGGGGTTGTACACCACTGCTGCCTGTTTTTGTACTCAGTGTGTGTATGTCTGTCTTTGTACTACAAAGGTGTGTTTGAGGTCTGCACAATAGTGTGGAAAGCTTTTTATCACTTTTATATCAAAATGCATTTTATTTAAAGTGCAAGTAGCAAGAGTTGCACTTTTAATTATAGCCCACATGACATTTCCTGTAGTTTTAAGTAGGCAAGTTCAACCTAATGACATGAATCTTCTGAATTACAGTAGAGGATCTAGACCAGGGATGGTGAATGTGGTCTTTGACGGCACAGTTTGGGGATTTAAACACAACTACTAAACCTGGCAATTAGGTGCTGAGTTAAATCAGGTGTGATTGAGTAGGAGAATCACTCGTGTACTCAGGTCCCCATACATGAGTACACAAGTGACACAGCTCTTTACAGTGATACAGGGCCTGTCTTACAAACTTCAGCTTAGGTTTGGTGAAGCAGAAGGTTAGTCAGGAACCTTAAGTCTAACAAAAGGAACAGCAGTAAACTCAGTTTACATTGATGCAGATTAAGATAATCAAGCTATAATTCATTTGTGCATGTGCTTATGTGATGTTTATGATGAACAGCAAGTCACGTAAATCGAGGAGCCAAGTTGTTTTTTTGTTTTTCCCTCAAAAAAGGAACAAGACTTTATGTAGAACATAAAGCACTTAGAACAGCAGCACTGTTAGTGCTTATTAGAGTAATGTGCTCCATTCTGGTAATATTTATGTAGTATGACTGTTTTCTCTCACTTCATGTGAAGAAAAAAATACGGGACGGATCTGCCATCATCAGATCTCATCTTCTCACCGAACAGAGATGGCGTTTTAGCTCCGATATGGCTAAAAGTAGCAGGGGGGGGGGTTTAAATAGCCAGGTTGACATGCTATCTATTATTTAATTATCAATAAAATATTCTAATTAACTACAATCTAAATAACAGAAATTGCATTATGTTCCTTAATTTAAGGGAAAAAAATGTGTTTCACTGGATGGATTTCAAGCAACATGTCATCAACAAACAAAGGCAGGTAAAAGTAAACAATCCAAAAAAAACAGGCACCCTTGGAAAAAACTGATAATAGGATAATGAGGGGACAGTGATCCAGGGGGGGTCCTATGATTTTTGAGGTACAGAGTCTTAAGATCTACCCTTTTATTTGACCTTAAAAGGGAATCCCACCAATTTTACACCAAAACACTCTGAATGATTTTGTTAAAAATGTTAATTTAATTATATAGAATTTTCCAAAAATTGCTAAAGACCTCATTTAATTTTCAAAAGAAATAAATAAAATCGGCTACTCAGTAAGAGTCAGCTCCCAGCGTTTATCTAAATGAGCTGACTTTAACAACTGATTAGGCTGCAAACAGCGCATCACTATGAAACAACCACAACGTAGGGACCTTTGAAGGTCGAAACCCCATAAATGAGACACAGCCATAACTGAAAGAGTGCAAGAGAGAAAACACTTGAGAGCGTGTGAAAAATAAAATCTTAAAAATAGCACTCACATCTGACCCAATATTTGTGAAACTTGTGGAACCAGGCTTGGGTTGGATGGCAGACCTCTAGTGTTTGTGCCGGTCTGTCTCTGTAGTGTATTTGTGTGTGCATGTGTGTAAAATTAACAAAGTATAAAATGTGTCTTTAAAAGAATGTAGTGAGAAAGCTGTAAAGCTGGACAGGCACAGTCAGTCAAAGCCAAACGTATTAAAATCACTTCTGTGCTGAACAGTGATACAGCCTAGTCACTTGTGCCATGTGCCACTCAAAGGATTTGTACATCTCTTTATTTACAAATCCACTTCAGTGTCTGTCAGGCTGTATTCTCCTTCACACCACAAGCTGAACACGATACATAAGCCTGCATTCTTTTTCTACCAAAGACTGTTACACCTGCAGCAAAGCAAAGCGCGATAAGCTACCAGTAGCTGTCCAAGGTGAACAATACAGAGCCTTTGAAGTTTCATACGCTCTTTATTTTTTAGAAGGCTGTTTTAAAACTTTTGGACTATGTCAGCCAATTACTAGCAAATATCACTTAAACAATAGGTAAACATTCACTACGAAGCAAATAGAAAATTACATGGAATGAAAATGTGTATTGTTTGTCTGTGTTTATATTGTTTTAATTATTTCTGTGTAAAGCCTTTGGTTTTATTACTGTTTATTAGTGCTTACAGTGCTAAAAATGATTTCAAGTAAATATGAACAATACATGTACTCTGAAATTCCAGCCAGACAGATGGCACCATTTTTTGATGTTCAGTTACTGCACTGCACTCCCCAGCAGCTGTCATTAAAGAATCAACAGATCATTAAGTTTGAAAAGCTTTAATTTATACTAATCCTTTGTAGATTAAACAAATAAGCCTAATGTCAATAATTGATTTCAATTTCCGTCTAATGAGCAGCCAATGATTTAGCATTAACTAAACTGTAGCATACTAAATTGTTGTGCTCTGGAAGGAGAATTATTTTGTAATGTGTTTGTGTTTCTATCTGTGTGCGTTTGTTGTACTTAGATGTGACCTATACTGGTGGGAATAGTAGGGGTGAGATGGGCACACATTTTGTGTATTGCCAAATAATTTAAAACACATTTTAGCCTAATATATATCACAAACTGCATATCTGTGCTACATATGAAAACATAAGCTGTGTTTCCAAACAATTCAGCCAAAAGCAAAAATCTGTGCAAATGTTACAATTTACCCTATTGGTGGCACAATTGTAATGCGCTGAGGGACTAGACTAGTGCTGTAAAATTGTACAACGTAGCAAATTCGATACAGTCTATGTTATTTGAATTAAGAAAACAAAACACAGAAAAGTTATATGCACAAAAAATATATTATTATTATTATTATTATTAGTTAAAGGGAATATATCAAACATGGCAAATTATGTTTGATTACAAAGTAAAAGAATATCAGTACAATAAAAACACATTTAATTTACAAGACTTAATTTTGTGATGAATCTGTGAATAAACCTTCTAAAATGCATGTAATTGTACTTCTCTTGCTGTTTGTCTTCAGCAGCTTAGTTATTCAACCATGGCATTTCAAAAAGGTTGAGACAGATTCGTGTGTGTTCATCAACTCCCTTTACCACTCAGACACTTCTCTTCAGCACTTTGTCTCGGTCCATCCTAAATGAGCTTGGGCCAGAGAAGGCTGCAGTATTCCTGGATCTGTTTAAATCTGGTTTATTCTTTGCATGGTGGAGTTTTAACTTGTTCCTGAGCTCATGCAGTGATGTCCACTACAGAATCGTGTGTGTTTTTAATGCAGTGTGGCCTGAGGGCTTGAAGATCACAGCCATCCGATACTGGTTTTTCTTCAGATTCTCTAAATCTTTTAATGATATCGTGCACGAAAGATGATGAAATCTTCAAGTTCTTTGCTTTTTATGTTGAGAAAAAGTGAACCCTCCCCATCTTTACCTCTGAGAGACCCAACCTCTTTGGAATGCTCTTTTTATACCCAATTATCTTACTGACCTGTTGCCACTTAACCAAATTAGTTATGAGATGTTCCACCAGGGTTTTTTTTTAGCATTAGACAACTTTACAGTCTTTTCCTGTCCCAACGTTTCAAATTGTTCAGCTAGAATCAAACTCAGAACGGAAATGTATGTAAAAAAAAAATACAAAATCACGTTCAACATTGATATGATGGGTTTATTTACATTTCACACAGTGTCCTAACATTTTTGGAAACAAGGTTGTGTTTACCTGTTAAAACTGATCCTGTCATGTGGGGGCTATGCTATAACCTAGTTCTCACTGTAAGTAATTAATGTGCTTTAAACGGTGCTATATTACAGTCATCAAGGGTGTGACTAGATTACTATAGATATGAACTCTCTGACTTATCCATCCAACTCAGTAACTGAAAAACTAAGAAAGTTACTTGATAGTGAAGTATGTGTCCAACTGCATTGAAAAATTCACAGATATTTGACCTCACGTTGGGTGGTGCCCCGCTTTTCCTTACTGTATTGCAGCAATGACCAGCAAGCTTATGCTTTCTCTGTGTTTTTTTTTTTCCTAAGGAACAGCTTTGTATTTTCAGAAGTTGATCAGAAGTTGATGCTTTCTGTCTTTGTGCTTATGCTCATACGTTGTGAATTTTATAATGTGAGATTTCCTGTGTTTTTGGGTTACATCTCTGTACTGTTTCGGTAATCTGCTGCTATTAAAGTATACAGTGTCCTATGTAGGTAATTTTACAGTAATACAGTCTCTATTGTTCTGTCTCGAAAATTAAATCCTTTGTATTTGAAATGAAAATGATTATGAGGTTAATATAGTACAGAATATCAGCTTAAACATCAGTTTTGAATTGGATCTAATTTGTTGGATATAAACATCTATATTGGGTGGGTGTACCATGAATGAATCATATTCTCTGTTTATATGTGGTTCCCTATTTCAGGGGACTAAAAATAATCCAGTGTTTGGTTGCAAAGTTTTAAAGACACTTCTGTCACAGAACATTATCCATCAATTTTAGGCATGATAAGTTTTCTTTTCCACTCTTCTCAAACCTAACCTTTCTGTAGGTCAGACCCAGAACACTACAGCCTTTAGAAGTATTTAAACATTCTTTTAGGGACTGTATGCTGAGCTTTATGTTCCTTGATGTTCTTGGTCTGTTCCACCGTATTTCCTCATAATTGAAAGCTTTCTATTTACTTACTTACTACTGTGGTCTGCCAGCTTTTGGTTTTCTTTCTGAAAAATGCACCACTTGTTGATAACTCCTAATGTTTCAAATGTGTGCCTCTGATTGATTTATTCAGGTTTATCAGCTGCATAGCAGCCTGCTTTCCTGCCATTGACATTTCTTTAGACCTCAAATTGAGACAAAACAGCAACAAACTCTAGAAGCAAACTACACTAATGATGCATTAACACAGCTGGCAGTCAAATCTCTCATTACTTAATGACTACCGTACCTAAAATGAGATCTATGTATAAGAAGGCCCGTGACTTGGACTGGATTTGCCCAATATAGATGTCTGCACCCTCCAGTGTAAAGCTAACTTTTAGCTTTTGAACCTCCTAGTCATTCATTATTTTCAAATTCAATAAAACTTAAAAAGTTCTGCGTCTGTTGAAGTATTTGCCCGCTGCACTATACTTTTTGAAAAATAAATCAATAAATGTTATTTTGTTCCACTCCTTGTCTTTTACAAATCAATAAAAGAGTTAATATATATAACACCATATTCAACCAGTGAATTGATGTGATTTTTTCTTGCCTTGTCTTAAATTTATCAGTGCTGTACTAAGATAATTCTGTCTTGAATTTTTCCAACTGTTCATACAGAACTCAAAAAACCTGTCCGAACATCAGCAAAATGATATAGAACCAGTCAAAGCTAGTACAGGCAGAAAATCTAAAATACAAACTTGATGTAAGATCTAGATGGATCACAAACAAATCATGAGTCCAAAGAGGGTTTGTTAGTATAGAGGGTTTGCATGTGGAAAAGGAAAATTTTAACAAAACAGCTGACCAATAAGAAGCTGACTTCAGCTTTAGATGGATGGCTGCAGTTTGCAGAAACAACTGAAATCCAGGCACCGAAATGTGGATTTTCTGTTGCAAAGTTGTGTGAGCTATGTTGGATTGTGGGGTAAAATCATGCCATAGATTATAATCCTGTTCCCAAAGAAATTGGCATCCTGTGAAAAGTGTAAATAAAAACATAACTGAATAAAGTGTACACATTAAAACCACATAATTAATTAAAATGTTCAAATAGTGAAGAATATATGCAACAAATTTCTTTCAAGGACACTCTGTAAGCGTTTGTGAACTGAGGACATGAACTCCTGTAGTTTTGAAAGTGATATATTTTTCTATTCTTGCCAGATTTAGGATTTCAGCTGCTCAACAGAATCTTTGTTGTGTTTTTTACTTCATAATGCACTTAACGTCTTAGTGCAGAATGTGGTTTGGCATTGTCTTGCTGATATAAGCAAACCCTTCCCTGCAAAACAACATTGTCTGGACGGCAGCATATGTTGTTGCAAAACCTGTAAGAAACAAAGAATTTAAACACTTTATTTGTCAGACCACAGAACACTTTTCCACATCCCCTCAGTCCATCTCAAATTCGCTTGGGCTCTAGGAAGGGCGATGTTTCTGGATATAAATAGGTACATTTTTCCCAAGAGTAGCAAAGTTGCAGCTTCAGAAAAGCCACTGACACATCATATTATGATATACTGTAATTTCTGCCCATATTGCCAAAAAATACAGGGCAGGGGGCTTCCGAAGTCATCTTTTCTACTGTGATGTGTGAAAAAAAAATTTACACTGCAAAAAGCCATGAAAAAAATGTTTTTTGGTTTTAAATTTGAAGCATGGATTAGACAATCATGTTTTTTATTTAGTGTCACCTGAAGGCCCGAAGATCACGGCCATCCAATATTAGTTTTCAGTCTTGTCCCTTTCATACAGAGGTTTCTGTATATTCTCTGAATGTTTTTAAGACCTAATAAAGTTTTTTGCTATTTTACGTTGAGAAACATTCTTCATGTTTTGCAGGATTTGCCCATGCAGTCTTTCACAGAGTGGTGACCCCCCTCCTCATCTTTACTTGCATCTGTCTTGAATACTCAAGCATGTTAGTGACCTCCTGCTAAATAACCTAATTAGATTTTTTTAGGTGTTTTTTTATTAATACACAACTTTGCCAGTCTGTCTTTGTCCCTGTCCCAGCTTTTTTGAAATGTGTTACTGTGATCAAATGTAAAAATAGGCATATATAAAAAAAACACTATGATTTGATATGATATGTTGTCTATGTACTATTTTCATGTACATATATGGTTAAAATGATTTGTACATCACTGGATTCTGTTTTTGTTTACATTTTGCACAGCATCCCAACTCTCTTTGGAAACAAGGCTGTATATATTGTATTACACATCAATCAAATATTTATTTTCATTTAAAAGCTGTGCAACTGTAACGGTTTTGGCAGAATTTATTATTTAAAAAATGGACCTAGTGCAAAGACTATCCCTGAATATGTGGATGAGAAATGCAGATATCAGTGAGTGAGAGCTGCAGCACACATTCATTATAAGTACAAATTATAAAGAGAGTGACTTTGAACACTTCAAAGGCTTTTATTTGTATAAGTTCAGCAAGCAGCTCTTTTGTCTCTATGATCTGCTAAACATGTTTTGGATGTCTAAACAGAAATCTAACCTTCAAGCAAATTGCAAAACACAAAATTACAAAAAACACCATTCACTGCTGTGTGAAATAAAACAATTAATACTAACATCTAATTACATCAGAACAGTAGTACCTTTTTCTTTTAAAACAACTTCGTCACATAAGAGCCATAAAAAAAAATAATATATAAAAATATATATTTACTTTTTTTAATAGATACACCAGAAAGAATACATGTTTTTGTTATTAAATATTTTTTCAGGCCACTATATTCAGGACACCTCATTACACTACACTCATTCTCCATTTACCGTATAGGTGCACTTTGTGGTTCTTCAATTACAGATTGAATCTGATTCGCTGCTGTTTGCTGCACTCCAGTGACACTGACATGGTGGTGGTATGCACTATGTACGTGTAAGTGGATCAGGCAGCGGCGTTGTTGGAGTTTTTAAACACTGTGTCCATTCACTGTCCACTGTATTAGACACTCCTACCTTATTGGTCCACTCGCACCAGTACAACACACACCAATACACCTCCACCACATCAGTGCTAAAAATTATTCACCACCCATATAATACCTGCTCTGTGGTGGTCCTGTAGTGATCCTAATTTTTGAAGAAAAGGGTGAAAGGGGAAAGAAACAGAGGACTACAGTCTGTAAGTATAGAACTACAAAGTGCACCTGTTTGGTAACTGAAGCTGATAAAATGGACAATGAATGTAGATACAAGGAGGTGTATCTAATGAAGTGACCGCTGGGTGTACATTTGTTGTGACAATAGCAACACGGAGAGCAATCCTAATGTTTGATGTGTCCTTACAGGCTTCCCAGCAAACACACATATATTGTGACAACATTTGATGACAATATTCTAGTCAAGTCAAGTCAAGTTTATTTGTATAGCGCTTTTTACAACGATGTTGTCACAAAGCAGCTTTACAGGAATTTTAAAAACATGAAAAACATGAAATCACAGCTGTTTATCCCCCTGTGAGCAAGCCAGAAGCAACAGGAAGGAAAAACTCCCTCAACTGGAGGAAGAAACCTTGGGAGGAACCAGACTCACAAGGGGAGACCCATCCTCCTCAGGTCAAACAGTATTTACAGTTTATAAACTAAAGCTGAGTCTGATGGTAAAAGCTTTAGAAGCTGTATGGATGAAGCTTTAGATGATGTGCTAAATCAGGTGGATGATACAGTGATGCAGTCAAGGATGGAGCAAATGGCACAAATGGAGAGGAGAACTGGTTGGTGCCAAGTGACGGGGGGGCCCTGGTGGTCAGTCCTTTACAGTATTCGGCGGGACAGGTGGGCGTTTTTTTCCTCGGAAAGAGAAAAGAAAGAGTTAGTTCTGGTTTGGGTTAGTACAGAGACAGAGTTAGTTCTGGTTTAGGTTAATACAGAGACAGAGTTAGTTCTGGTTTGGGTTAATACAGAGACAGAGTTAGTTCTGGTTTGTGTTAGTACAGAGACAGAGGCCGGCGCTTGTTAAGCGTTACTACCGTACTTTAGGCTCTTCTGCCTTTAGAGAGTTCCACGCCCTAAGTCAATAAACAAAAGAAGAAGAACTAACGGGTGAAACGAGGAGTGCGCCACTAGACTGAGCAGGACACCCTCAAGACCTAACTTGGCCTTTGTTATTCACCCATCCGATCTCCCTCACGCTACCACGGTTAGGAGAACGAAGGGGTGTGGAATAAGTCAATTAATCAATTTAGAGATACTCGCAGCAACTAAGTAGGTCAAGAAACAGGAGAAGAAGAACTAACGGGTGAAACGAGGAGTGCGCCACTAGACTTAGCATGACACCCTGAAGACCTAGCTTGGCTTTTGTTATTCACCCGTCCATTCACCCGTCCATCCGTTTAGAGTGCAGCTGGTGACTGACAGATCAGATTATAAACAAAACGAACTAAAAGGAAGAGAAGCTGCACACGTGCTACATCTGGATGATACAGTGATGCAATCAAGGTGCAGCAGATGACAAACATCCATAAAGATGACATAGATGAAGAGGTTATAAGGTAATAAGGGGTACTGATGGTCAGTCCTCCAACAGTATTCGGCAGAACAAGTGGGCTGTTATTACCTCAGAAAGAAGGAGAAAAGAAAAGAAAAGAAAAAGAAAAGAAAAACAAGGTTAGTTCTGGTTTGGAATAATATAGTGGACGAGAGGCATAGCTCAGTCACCAAAAGCTAAACTGAACAAGTATGTTTTTAGTCTGGACTTAAAGCTTGAGACTGTGTCAGAGTTCCGAACATTAACTGGAAGATTATTCCACAGTTTGGGGGCTTTGTAGGAAAAAGCTCTTCCCCCCATTGTAGACTTCTGAATTTTTTGGAACTATTAGAAAACCAGCATCCTGTGATCTGAGTGAACGTGGCGGTTCATAATAGGAAATAAGATCTTGCAGGTACTCCGGTGCGAGACCGTGCAGGGTTTTATACGTCAATAAAAGAATTTTATAGTCGATACGGAATTTAACAGGAAGCCAGTGTAGCGCTGATAAAACTGGACTGATATTCTAGGAGGCTGTGAAAATGTAGTGGACATGTTTTACTATAATCCTTTATGTTCTGCATGAAACTCTGCAAAAATTTGATAGTCTTAACAACATATGACAACATTACTTAATAAAGAGGTTGAGACAGCCTTGATGAGACAACATAAAGAGCACTACCTAACATTAACCTTCATCCCCTTTGTTACAGACTAGTTACCACGGCTAAAGGCTATTTTACTGGACACGCTAATCAGCTAACCAAGCAAGTGTCTGGAGAAAAGAAAAGAAGTAACACCTGTCTGTAACCTGAAAAGTCCCTTCGTGGAGTAAAAATATGAAAGTCAGTTCTCCACTAAATGTAAATTTAACTTACTTGGAGCTACAGAGTGCGGTCAGCTTTACTTCACTCCCTCGGTGCCGTTAGTTACTGTTCTGGTCGTGACTGCTCGAGACTAGCTCCGGCGGGGACGCCACTACTTCAGGCAGTTCAGTTTTTATATTTTACTGGCCAAGGCCAACGAAACTGTAAAAACACTATACGAAGGGGGAAACTCGTGCAAAATGGCATTAGCAAGGACACATAGGACCATGATTCAAAGCACCTTTAGTAATCACAGGTAAGTGGCGTCTTTCGAGCTACATTGGAAAATTAGTGGCTGCCCCTAACCATGTGACCTACCTAACCTAACATTCTTACTCATACAATAACTATTATCAATCCACCATTTTTAACTTTAATTCTTCTTTTTTTTACACCATCCAGAGAAAAAGACTCAATTCTCTCATCTCAATCAGTGTATTCCAAATCTTAAATCCTTTCTAACTGCTTTAAACTAAGAGAAAAGAGAAATGCAAAACCATTTCTATTACTACTTCTTTACATCTTCCCTAAAAATCCCCCTCCACTCATGTCCCTGTGGGCATCCTAGACAGGGTGTCCACAATCACATTATCTTTCCCAGCCACATGCTGTATTACCAAGCTATAAGGTTGCAAGACCAGACTCCACCGGAACACTTTTTGATTTAAGGTCTGAAACTTTACTAGAAATGTTATGGTCAGTATACACCCCCAAATCTCCAGTCATGATGGACACATAAGACTTTGAAATGCCGAATGCATAAAACCAAAGCTAATGCCTCTTTCTGTATAATTGAATAAGCTCTCTGGTGTTTAATAGGCTTCTTAGAAAAATAGGCATCTGACTGGAGCAACACTGCACATAGCCCCACATCACATACATCCACCGGCAACTTAAATGGAGCAGAAAAATCAGGAGCCACCAACACAGGATGACACGCCAATATTGCCTTTATATGCTAAAAAGCTTTATCACACTCCATTCAACAAAATCACACCTCTTTTCGAAGCAGGCATGTCAAAGGTTCCATCACAACTGAAAACGGCACAAAACGCCGATAAAACCTAAACATGCCTAAAACCCACATCAGTTCCCTACAAGTCCTTGGACTGGGGAGGTCCTAAATAGCCTGCCCCTTGGCTTGTCTAGGCGTCACCCTGCCTTGACCAACCTGATGTCCAAGGTAAGTCACCTGACCTTTCCCAAGCTCACACTTGGGCACATTTACCACCAGCTGAGCATTTTGCAACTGTTGAAACTTCTGAAGGTGAATCAAATGATCTTTTCATGAATCACTACATACCACAACATCATCTATGTACATAACGACATTACTTTACCCTGTTGTGATCTGATTCATTAACCACTGAAAGGTAGCAGGTGCATTTTTCATCACAAAAGGAAGAACTTTGCAACAATATAATCCATGTGGCGAGACTTCTTGAGCATGGGCTGACAGCAGCACCTGCCAGTAACCCTTTAGAAGGTCCAACTTTGAAATAATCTTAGCCGTACCGATACAATCTATGCAATCCTCCAACCTGGGTATTGGCAATGCATCAGTTTTATTGACTTGGTTAACCTTCCAATAGTCAACACAAAACCTAAATCTACCATCTGGTTTTGGAACTAACACTACTGGAGAACTCCAGTCACTCTGACCAGGTTCAACCACCCCTTTCCTCTCCATATAAGCAGGTTCCTCTTTAACTAGATTTAATTTATTAGGTGGCTACCTATAGGGACGTTGTTTAATAGGTGCAGCACCCTCTACATTCACATCATGTACAGCAAGTGTAGTCAGTCCAGGAGAATCCTTAAACAAATCTTGGAACTCCTGAACCAACCTCTTAACATCTGCTTGCTGCTTCAACGAAAGATGAGTAAGATGTTTAGCCAAATCCTGCAAATGTGTAGAGTTTTTTTAGGTGAACACTAACTAATTCAACTTGCCCCATGTCATCCTGCTCTGAAACTCTCTCCTCTGACCCACTATAAGAAAATGACTCCTCCAGGGGCCACATAGCCTCCAAGACTTGATAGGGTTAACTGACTGGCACCTCCACCTGGGTGTCAGTCTCGACAACAGGCAACACCTCTGAACAGTCTACAGGCTCTATAACATCTGGCAGCTTTGAGTGGCCATAATAAGTTGTTTTCAAACGCCGCTCAGGAGTGCTGATGAATTGCGATCACTGACCTTTTAAACCACTGAATTAGGCCCTGAGAACCCAAAACTGAGGTTTGAACAATGCATTGGTATCAACACCAATACCCACTGCAAAAGACCTCCCTACTGCTTTTTTGTCATACTGACATTTCATATGTCCCTGTGCCTTCTGCAGATTCTCCCTAGGCACCTCACAAGCTGACCAAAGCAAATCTTGAAAAGTAGATACATATTGCAATACCGGGCGTTCACCCTTAGGTTTTAGGAACATTTCCTTCGCCATCTTTAAAGGGCCTCCTACTTCATAAGCAAAAACCAACTCCACCAAGGTAAACCCAGGGTGTAAATCCAGTTGATTTGTCACAGCATCCAAGGAAAATGGAGAATTACATCCATGATGGTCAAAAGGTACTCATTCTCCTTTTTGTCTTTGGCAGTGGCCCTACACAATCAATCAGAACATGAGAGAAGGGCCCCTCACACACAGGAGACATTCTGATTGGGCTTCCTAACCAGCTGACAACGGCAACATCGACATCGACAAAAATTCACCACATCTCGATGAAGCCCAGGCCAGTAAAAATACTCATTTCTAAAACGTTCCCTCTGTAATGCAGGGCATCACGGCTTTATATGCCCCAGCTTCGTACACAAATGACAAACAATGTCCTTCGAAGAACGACTACTTAATTGAGGCTTCTCTTCTGAGGAGTCACCTTTCCCCTTCAATCCAAGACTCCTGTAACGTAACTAGGGGTATTTATTTAATCCACAAATTAATCAATCGAATTAATTAATTTAGATTAATCAAATTTACCCTTATAAAATATTAAGTGTCTGAGGTTGAGGTTGGTTTGAGTTCAGGGATCCACACACTGGTAATAATATTGAAAACACACCAAGACTAGCTTATATAAAAGAGGCTTTATTAGATAAACACATCAAAAGGACGTATATATATTAAATAAAAAGAAAAAGAGATAAAAAAAGGGTGAAAGAAAGGAACCTAGACTAAAAGAAAGCAGAACTTGCTATATAGAATGGAAATATGCACTCTGTGGAAACGACTTCGCTAACTCGGGCCGGACCACGACAGATGTTTGCGCATGCGTGTGCCTTACTGCATTTCCGTCTGAGGGAAGCGGCGGCGGTCTCGTTGGTGTAGACATCAAAGGCCTCTCCGCTAGACGGGGCGACGCGCTGGTTGCCTCGGTGACGGCGGGCCGGGTGGACCTCTACTGCGCATGGGCGGTTTGGTTGCTTCGCGCGAGTCACATGGTTCGCGCACTTGGGCTGCAGGGCGCCGCGCTGGTTGCCTTGGTGACGGCGCGCCGTGCAGACCTCTACTGCGCATGTGCGGTTTGGTTGTTTCGTGCGCCTCGGTTAGATGAATGAAGCACGACTCACATGCGCACGGTGAACCATTCACCAAACAAAACTTAACTGAACTTGAGTGACGGGCTGTGTAGACCGTCTCGGCTGATCTTTATTCTCCGTGAAACTACCGTCTTGTGGAGCTGTTGCAGGTTGACCTCAGTTCAACCCCTGTCGGCTCTCTCGCGAGCGGCTTGGTTTAGGCCATGGCGTTGCTTCCGCAGTTCCGCGGCTGAAAAGCCCCGGATGAAGAGAGAAGTCTGCCTCTAAGGGCCGACGCCGTCTTTGTCCAGAGTCAAGGAGAAGAGAGCAGAGAGAAAACAAAGAGAAGTTTCTCTTGTTTATAGGGTTCCTGAAGGGGGAGGGGTGACGTGGAGGCCCCCCTCTCATGCATATGCATCACTCGTGTTTAACACATACAGTCATTCGCGCCAAACCGGGCGCATCACATCACACTATCCTGATTGGCTGAGGGCAAAGCAGGCATCTTTTGAACTTTGAATCTTACATACCAGAGGAGAATGCCAATTCAAACAGAATTAAGAAAAGAAAACAAAAGAGTAGATTAAAATGAAAATAAGCATAAATCTCCAATTAAATTCAAGTGTCCTGTGTTCATCTGAGCTGCTGTAAAGGCTTTGGTAAACGTAAGGATTTAAGTAGATCTTTAAGTTTACTAAATAAACTTACAAAACTTTTAACACACCGCTAAATTCTACCACTTATAACCACAATCAAACTTGTATATGAGGTTATGAAAACATTCTTCAAAGGATTTAGCTTGGATCAAACTCAGAGAATTTTGCTTGGAAAATCAAAGGTCTTGGAGAGAGAGAAGGAAATTAAAAGACACAGTATAGACATAAGGTGGACACATAACTTTACATATTTCACTGCCACAAATAGAGGAACATTTCTATGAAAAGTTAATTTGGCTTATAAAGTCTGGTCTCTGCTAGACTGGTGTCAGCAGGATGTGTGGGAGTAGAGGGGTCATAAATAGTTTTAGCTCTGTCTTATCTGATTTTTAGGCAGGATGAGAGGGGGTGGTGTGTGTCTGTGTGTGTGAGAAGACTTCTTGTCTCTGGTCTGTCCGAGAAGGGGATGGTGGAAATTGCTGGTTGACACAAAGTCTTAGAATAGACAAAATATGCTGTTCGCCAAATGCTGTTTGCGAGGGCCACTTCGGCGTTCAACATACGAAACACACTACGTTCAATGGATGGGGTACGTTATGGATTACTTTATCCTGCACGTCTCCACATTACTGCTAATGGCGATCACCGGGTTCTTGACTGTCCTAAAGAGGCAGAACAGTGCAGGGGTTGCTCTGATTTTGGAAAGGGTTTGAAACTGATGCGGTTATACTTTTATGTGTAATACCATTGTAAGACTTTAAATACAGGAGGAGGTTGATCCTGCATATTGATTGTATATATTCTGCTTTGTTGGACTCCCTGACGAGGTTTGCTAGGTTAGCTCTGTGGTGGGTGTGGTCAGTGGTCAGTGTTCAGTGGGGTGGGTTTTTCTCCATAGTTTTCATTTTATTTTTTTCTTTATCTTCCCTTTCCCCGAGGTACTCTCTCTTTTTCCTGATTATTTTATCTTTTACAACTCTTTTTCTATGGCGTCCCTATAAATTGTAAGTTGGAACGTTAATGGCCTCAATAATACTACTAAGAGATCCAAGGTTATGGCACATTTGAAGCGTTTGAAAGCTGATGTGATTATTTTTACAGGAGACACATTTAAGCAATTCCGACCACTTTAAACTGCAGGTAGCCAAAATGAGTGAGATTTTTCATTCATCTTATAACTACAGAACCAGAGGAGTTGCTATTTTGATTAGAACGGGTACTTCATTTGTATATGAGAGGGTTATTTCGGATAGAACGGGGAGGTGGCTAATCGTAAGAGGCATACTGCTAAATAAACCGGTATTACTTATAAATTTTTATGCACCTAATTATGATGATCCTGAGTTCATGCGTAAAATAATTACCTCTATTTCATCCCTTCACACCCACTCTTTGATCATGGGAGGCGATCTGAATTCTGTTATTTATCCAGTATTAGATCGTTCTTCCTCCACTCTCATGCCTAATTCACACACATCCCAAGTGGTGCTTGACGTTTTTTCTAATTAAGGTATCTGTGACCCTTAAAGGCATTACAATTCAAGGATTCAAGGATTCAAGGATTCAAGGAGACTTTATTGTCATTCGCATCACATGTAGTACATGGGGTGGAACGAAATTGTGGTACCCAAGGACCCAGTTTTACCCAGACAGCAGTACTTAAATAAATAAAATAAACATAAATATATAAAATATATGAAAATAAAATAAACAGGAATGGAGAAGGTAGCAGCAGAGTGTATAAAAGTGACTGGTGTCGTTAAAAGTGTCAGTGCAGTAAAAGTGTCAGTGCAGTGGTTCCACTAAGTGGCGTTTTAAAAGTCTTACAGCTTCCGGAATGAAGCTGTTCCTCAGTCTGTTCGTTCTACACTTAACGCTCCGCAGCCTCCTGCCTGAGGGGAGCGGACAAACAGTGAGTGTGCTGGATGAGTGGGGTCCTTCATGATGCAGGTGGCCCTCTTCCTGCATCTGGAGGTGTATATGTCCGTGGTGGTGGGGAGGCTGACTCCGACAGACCTCTGTGCAGCCTTCACCACCCTCTGCAGAGCTTTCCTGTCTGCAGCAGAGCAGCTTCCGTGCCACACGTTGATGCTGGAGCATAGAACGCTCTCCACCACACATCTATAGAAGGAGGTGAGGACCGAGCTCCCGAGCCCAGCTCGCCTCAACCGCCTGAGGAAGTAGAGCCGCTGATGTGCCTTCCTGACCAGGCTGGAAGTGTTGTTGCTCCAGGTGAGGTTGTTGCTCAGGTGAACACCCAAGTACCTGTAGCTGGAGACCACTTCCACCGCAGACCCTCCGACATGCAGGGGGAGGTGGGCATGTCTGCCCCTTCTGAAGTCCACAATCATCTCCTTCGTCTTCTTTATGTTGATGCAGAGGTTGTTCTTTCTGCACCAACCCTCCAGGTGTTCTACCTCCCGTCTGTAGCCAGACTCATCACTGTTTGTGATGCATCCGACCACTGCCGTGTCGTCCGCAAACTTCACAATATGACAGCCTGGGTGGATGGGTGAGCAGTCATATGTGAGCAGCGTGAACAAGAGGGGGCTCAACACACAGCCCTGAGGGGAGCCAGTGCTGAGGATTGTGGTGGAGGAGGAGAGGTTGTGGATCCTCACAGACTGCGGCCTGTTGGTCAGGAAGTCCAGGACCCCAGTTGCAAAGAGAGGAGCGCAGACCAAGTGAGGAGAGCTTATCTGTCAGTGTCTGGGGTATCATGGTGTTGAAGGCGGAAGTGAAGTCCACAAAGAGCATACGGACATAAGAGTCCTTCTGCTCCAGGTGGGTGAGGGCAGTGTGGACCACAGAGGAAATGGCATCGTCTGTGGATCGGTTCCTCCTGTAGGCGTACTGGTGTGGGTCCACAGTGACGTCGATGGTGGCTTTGATGTGGGTCATAACCAGTCTTTCAAAGCATTTAGTGACTATCGGCGTGAGAGCTATCGGCCGGTAGTCATTCAGACCTGTCACTGTGGAGCTCTTGGGGACCGGGATGATGGTGGCGGTCTTCAGGCAGGTGGGAACAGCTGCCTGGGTGAGGGAGACATTGAAAATGTCTGCCAGGACCTCGGAGATCTGATCAGCGCACTCCGTAGTACTCGTCCGGGTATGTTATCCGGACCAGCACTTTTCCGGGGGTTGATCCTCCTGAGGGTCCTCCTTACCTCTGCTGGTGTCCACACTGAGGGGTACTTCTCCAGGTGGAGGGGTGAGTCTTATGCTGGGGGGGGTGTCAGGGTCCTCAAAGCGGGCATAGAATTTGTTGAGAGCCTCGGGCAGGGAGGGGTCTTTGGAACATTGTGCATCTCTGGTTTTATAGTCTGTGATGCACTTAATTCCCCTCCACATGCTCCTAGGATCCTGGGAGGAGAAGTGTCCCTGGATTTTCAGAGCATATGCAGCTTTGGCCCTCTTAACACCTGCGGTCAGCTCTCTTCTAGCCCTCCTGAGTTCCTGTGCGTCGCCAGACCTGAAGGCAGCATCCCTAGCTTTCAGTAGAGAACGCACCTCTCCATTCAGCCAGGGTTTCTGGTTCGGGTAGCAGGTCACTGTCTTTGTGGTGGTGACATCCTCCACACACTTGCTGATGTACCCGAGGACAGCAGATGTGTAATCCTCCAGATCCAGCTCCCCCTCACTCTCAGCAGCCTCCCTAAAGACATGCCAGTCTGTGCAGCCGAAACAGTCCTGCAGCACAGCGTCTGCGTCACCAGGCCACACAGTGATGGTCTTCTGTGTGGGTCTGGAGCGTCGCAGCGGGGGGTGGTATGCAGGGACCAGCATAATGGAGATGTGGTCGGAGAGCCCGAGGTGGGGGTGGGGGACGGCTCTGTACGCGTCTCTGATGTTGGTGTTAAACACGGTCGAGTGTGTTGTCTCCCCGTGTTGGAATGTCTATGTGTTGGTAAAACCTCGGCAAAATGTTCGTCAGGTTCACGTGGTTAAATCCCCCGCCACCACGTAAAACGCCTCCGGATGCTTGTTCTGAAGCGAGCCTGATGTTGTCATGTAGCTCTTTCAGTGCGTTGTTAGCATTAGCATCCGGTGCTATGTAAACGGCAATGACGAACACAGCTGTAAACTCCGAGGCAGATAGGTGTGGCCGACACTTCACGGTCAGCTGTTATGTTGCCTCGGAGCATAGGGCGTTTACCATCACACAGTTTGTGCACCAACCTTTGTTTATGTAGACGCATAAGCCGCCCCCTCGTGCTTTTCCGGACAGCTGGTTGCGGTCCGCGCGGAAGAGCTGCCGGCCGGCGAGCTGGAAGGCTGAGTCCGGCATGCTGTCGTTTAGCCATGTTTCCGTGAGACAGATCACAGCGCAGTTCCTCATCTCATCAGAAACACTCATCCTCAGCCGCAGAAGGTCCAGCTTGTTGTCCAAAGAGCGAACATTGGACAGGAAGAGAGATGGAATCGGGGGTCTGTCGGCGTTAGCCTTGAGCCTGGCTAGCACGCCGGCCCGCTTCCCTCTCTTCAGTCTTCGCCTGCATCGCTTCCTTTTGCCCTTTGTTCGTACCGCTCTGACCCCGCCACGCCGGTGTCCGGAGAAGTTGTAGTCTGCCCAGCTTGGCTCTGAGACTACTGTCCATAGTTGCTACTTTTGTGGCAGAGCTGTCCTTAATCTTAAAAAGTTCGGTTCGGCTGTAACTCACAGGCTTAAGGCGCGTGAAGTCGCTATCAGAACCGACGTAAAAATAGCTAAAAGCTGGGTTTTCGCTGGGAGCGTGAGAAGCTGCTGCACCACCGCGCGCGGCCATCTTGTATATATTCCACGAATAAATCCTTTTCTCACTATTCATATGCGCATAGGTCCTAATCCCGTATTGATTATTTCTTTATTTCCAATTCTTTTCTTACGAACATGTCCTCAGTTGATTACCACCCGATCATCATCTCTGATCATGCCCCTCTCACTAGATTACATTTTTGTCTGATTTTCCCCGTCATACTGTTTTCTGGAGGCTTAATTCTTTACTTTTAGTTGAGGATGATTTTTGCACCTATATTATTTCTTCTATAGAATCCATGCTAACCTGGATTATCTCAATTCTGTTTCTCCGTCACCATCCTTGCATAAGGAACGTGCCGAGGTTCAATTACAGGTTCAACTATCGACCTTTTGACCACTAAGGAGACGGAGCGGCTTCTCTTATACTCTCGTAGCAAATACTATGAGAGTGGGGATAGGCCTTCAAGATTATTAGCTCATCGTCTAAAAGGCCTTGCCACTGCTAGATTAATTTCACAAATTAGGGATGAGAATGGTGACGTGCACGGACCCTCTGTCAATAAATTGCGCATTTCAGGACTTTTACAAAAAGCTTTATACATCTGAGTCAATTAATAACAATCCTGAGGCAAATAGCTTTTTGATCGTTTATCATTCCAAACAGTTAACTCTGCACAGGTTTCTGATCTTGACTCGCCCATCCATCTAGATGAAATACTTATAGCTATTTCTAAAATGCAGTCGGAAAAGGCGACTGGTCCAGATGGATTCCCACTGAATTAAAAAAAAAAATTTAGCACCAAGCTTGCCCCTCTTCTTTTACAAGTTTACAATGAGGCCTTAGCAGTTGGGGTCCTCCCACTCTGACTGAGACATCCATCTCTCTTCTTTTGAAGAAAGACAAGGATCCATCACTTTGTTCTTCATATAGACCATTATCCCTGTTCAATGTTGACTATAAACTATTAGCATTGCGGTTGGAATCTGTTCTCCCCCATATCATTTCATCTGACCAAAATGGATTTATTAAAGGTCGTCATCTTTTCTATAATGTTCGAACGTTGCTCAATGTGATATGAATGGATGGCTCTCCAGATCATCCAGAAATTGTTATTTCATTAGAAGCAGAAAAAGCTTTTGATAGAGTGGAGTGGCCATATCTGTTTGAAGTCTTAAGCAGATTTGGTTTTGGTCCTATGTTAATTTCCTGGGTGAAACTATTATATAGTGCTCTTCATGCTTCTGTTTGTACCAATAACATGCAATCTTCATATTTTCCTTTGTTCAGAGGAACTAGACAAGGTTGTCCGTTGTCCCCTTTATTGTTCTCTCTGGCTATAGAGCCCTTCTCATTAGCATTGAAAACACTTTGTCTCAGTTTCAAGGTATTCAACATATGGGCACTATAATGAAGGTTTACTTTATGCTGATGATTTACCTTATTTGTAGCTGACCCGTCTTACTCCCTTCCTTTCAAAGTGAATACGTTATCAGGTTTTGGGTCCTTCTCTGGGTATAAAGTGAACATACAGAAGAGTATCTGCTATCCTGTAAATCAACTGGCCAAATCTATGGTTGGAACACATATACCTTTTCATTTCTCAGATGATGGGTTCAGGTATTTAGGTGTTTATATTACTGATTCACTAGAAGCAATTATTTACACTAATTTTGATACTCTAATATCTAAATTAAAGGGAGATTTTCAAAGGTGGAAATCCCTTCCGTTGTCTATGATTGCCAGGATTAACACTATGAAAATGAATGTTTTGCCCAAATTTTTGTTTTTATTTCAAACTCCCAGTGGTTCTTTCCAAAAAGTTCTTTACTGAATTAGAAAAACTGACTACTGACTTTATTTGGGATGGCAGATCACCCAGAAATGGATTATCCTTGCTGCAAAAATTTAGATCGGATGGTGAACTGGCTCTCCCAAACTTCCGCTTTTACTACTGGTCGGTGCATATCCATAGAATTCTTCTTTGGATCAAGAGCTCTGATCTATTATGGTGTGAATTAGAACATTAATCTATGATAAACTCTTCTACTCCTGCTCTCATTTTTTGCCACCGTCTCTGGTAGGTAAACAACCCAGTGGTCAGATCTACACTATGTATTTGGTATCAATTTAGGCAACACTAAGTTCTTATCTCCCTCGATGTTGCAACCTGTTTTGGACAACCATTTATTTCCTCTTCCCCATACAGACTCAGTTTTTCGATATTGGCATGAACACAGTTTCCTTTTGTGATTTTTTAAAAGAGGGCTGTCTTCATAGCTTTGCTCAATTGCAGACTGATTTTCAGTTGCCTTCATCTCATTTTTTTTGTTATTTGCAATTTAGGCACGGCTTATCCACATTTCCTTCATATAACACTCGATCTGTATCCCAACCTTGGAAACCTTTGTTTGATTGGAAACCTTTTCAGAAATCTCTCATTTCGTCTATATATTCACAGCTCATGACATTTACTGAGACTACATTACTTAAAACTAGACAGACATGGGAGCATGAGTTCAGGATTCATATTACAGATGACTTGTGGAATAGGGCAATTAAAACAATACGTACAGGGGCGCCCTGTGTCAGACTTCTATTTTTACAGTTCAAGGTTCTACTTAGACTACATTGATCAAAGTCAGAATTATCTAAATTTTATTCATTATCAGTAGATGATTGTTGTAACAGATGTGGCAATTCCCCTTGTGAACTTAGTCACATGTTTTATTTTTGACCCTCATTGACTACTTTTTGGACCAATTATTTTGATTCCCTCACTAAGATTACTGGTGTGAACATTGCTGTAGATGTTTCCCTTGCTATATTTGGACATTCCGTAATGCTCCCTCATTTGTCAGCCATGCAGTCTGGGGTACTAGCCTTTACTTCAGTAATGGCCAGACGTTGTATCCTCCGTCTGTGGAAATCTCCCAATCCTCCTGTAATTTCGGTTTGGCTTAGGGATGTGTTACAAGCTCTAAAAATGGAACAGATCCTGGCAACCTCCAATGGCTGTGTTACCAACTTCTGTGACAAATGGCACCCTTTCCTTTCATATATTGCATCATTGTCCTCTTTGTCGATCGAGTACCTACCACTCCCTTTTTTTGTTTTGTTTTTTTTTCTTTTTCTTTATATTGTTTTGTTTTTCTTTTTTCTAATTTAAAAATAGAGACCCATATTTATGTTAATTCCTTTCCTGACAAGGTTTTGTTATTTGTACTATTTACAATATTTTGTACTTTATGCTCTTACATCTGTTTGTAGTTGTGTCTCTGTCTATTAATAAAAGAAAAAAAAAACACAAACTAGCCCATAACCACTTTCTAATGTTAATTCCTGTTGACGGGCTAAATCCACATAGGTTTTACCTGGCTTCAGCCGGAATGCTCTAAACTGCTAACGGTAGGCCTCCGGCACAAGTTCATAAGCTCCCAGAACCAGAACCACCTTCATAAGCTCCCAGAACCGCCTTTTTCATATTCTGCACATTTAACCGTATTGAGTGCTACATACGCTTCCTGTGCTTTCCCAGTAAATTCTCTGTGAATCAGCTGCTATTTAAGTTACTCTGTTTATTTGCTGCTGAATGTGGTCTGCTGACAGGACTGAGCAGCAGCAGTTGTTATAAAGTTGCTTGCCAAGAACTTCAGTCATTGTTGAGATTACTCTTCTGTTTATTGCCCGTATTGCTTCCTGTCCTTAAATGAAAGCAGGACTGTCAACATGATTGACAAGAAGTGAGAATACATCATCAAGGCAATGCTACTTCTTCATCCTCTCATGTTGGACTGTTAAACTCGACACAACAGTGACTCACTACCACTTCTTGAGGTACAACATGGTATTACGAGAAAGGATCAGCTGGGTAGCATGCTAACTTCAGTAAACATATAGGCAACGCAATACATACATGACAGTCCATCAAAACTGTTATATCTTTATATTCTGTTGATAATTTTAGTTTTTATTTTGGAATATTTTAAACTAAAAACCTTACCTTTTGTAAACTTAGTCAAAGACAACATTGACTAATGCAAGACATAAATCAAGCAGCAATTCTCGCACCAAGAACATTGCATTTTGTTTTAAAAACAATTGATCATTCAGTCCTACATACCAGCCCCACACACAAATCCGCACAGCCTGCGTCTTTGATCTTTGTTATGGTGTCCTTAGGAGAATTATTGCCAGCTTTTTGTTTGGAGCTTGCAGAGTGATGGATGTGCTTCTCAAAGAGCCAAACATGCATAGACAGCCCTGATCAGCTGTCAAATACAATAGTGGTTCTATTGGGTGCGCCCAAAAGTCAGGAGCATTCTCATAGCTAATATAGATAAGCGCTCAGTAAAACCATCATCTTCAAAGAGCAACTCTCAAAGTCTTGCACAAGCTCACGTCAAGAATTCCTGACAGCTCTGTCAGTTCAAATCGTAATAATAACGCCGGAGTTTGAACAGGCCGCAGGGTAACTTCACAGTTGATTGAAGGTCCTTTGACAGCGAAAGCCCACTGTTGCCAACATGTATGTTGGGTCAGACTTCACAGAAACTAAACTTTGAACTCAGACCTTATAGCAATTCATCCATATCTATACACCTACAGAAATGCAGTCATGTTTATAAGCTAAGCACATTTAGCTAAACCTTAAGGAGCTATCTACATGACAACCCCTTAGACATAAACTCCTTTTTCACATTCCTGTTACCTAATATCCGGTGGACATATGTCAGCCCATCCCTTTTCTATCCCCACACATCCCACAGTGAGCCGTCAATCAAGAACACTCCGAAAGCCTTTCTTTTCCCTTAGCAGCAGGCAAAGCATAATCTCTGTGCGTTCGTTCATGCATTTAGTTATATGCCCGCCAACTCATGCTCTTCAAGGGCACAAAGCCAGCCGAGCTAAATGTTCTGCAAGTGCTGAATGAGTTTGCGAGAGTACAGCAGCTGCTAAGATAAACAATCATCTCTGCAATAAAACATACATTACTAAATATTAGATGCAATAAAAAAAGGGTTTAAATTGGCTGTATTATAAATGAGGATCGACATACTTTATACGTCTAATGTTTCAGACATCTAAGCTCATGAGCAGTGAAAAAAGTGGGAGTGGTCTAGTTGTAGTAGGGGCTTCACAGTGCATGTATGACGTAGATATATCACTAATTGTTGGAAATGCACTGCCAAGTCCCAGACCCTCAGTGGCCTATGAAATTAGCTGGGGCGGATTGTCCTTTAAGGTAAAAAAAAATAAATATACAAAAAAATTAGGAGAAGAGATAGTTAGCAGGTTTATCCAGCTGTTAATACTCATCATAAATGACTTGCATTTGAAAATATACTTGCTTAAAGAGTGTTTCTAATCCAGATAACATAATATGTGACTACTGAGCTGCATCACAAAAGCAGTAGGTTAATGTGCAGTGAAGGGCATGCATGGAAAACTTGTATGTGTGTAAGTATTTCTGAAAAATATGTTGCAAGGGAATAAAAGGATTTAAAGAAATTGCTAAACAATAAAACATGAACCTAACTGAACAATTAAAAGCTATGCGGATGCCTAAAAGACCCAAGTATTTACAGGAAAAAGATAAAGTAGGAAGGATTTAAAGTATTCCAGTTTAAATATAAGTCAAAGACAATACAGGTACACACAAAATGCTATTTTTATATGATGGTGTTTATTATTAAGGGAGAAAAAAAAACAAGCCTACATGGCCCTGTGTGAAAAAGTGATTGCCCCCTAAACCTAATAGCTGGTCGGGCCACCCTTAGCAGCAACAACAGCAACCAAGCGTTTGCGATAACTTGCAATGATGCAGTGTTTGCAGTGTTGTGGAGAAATTTTGGCCGACTCATCTTTGCAGAATTGTTGTAATTCAGCCACATTGGAGGGTTTTCAAGCACAAACGGCCTTTTTATAGTCATGCCACAGCATCTCAATTGGATTCAGGTCAGGACTTTGACTAGGTCACTTCAAAGTCTTCATTTTGTTTTTCTTCAGCCATTCAGAGGTGGACTTGCTGGTGTGTTTTGGGTCATTATCCTGCTGCAGGACCCAAGTTCGTTTCAGCTTGAGGTCACGAACAGATGGTCGGACATTCTCCTTCAGGATCTTTTGGTAGACAGGAGAATTCATAGTTCCATTTATCAAAACAAGTCTTCCAGGCCCTGATGCAGCAAAACAGCCCCAGACCATCACACTACCACCACCATATTTTACTGTTGGTATTATGTTCTTTTTCTGGAATGCAGTGTTTCTTTTATGCCAGATGTACTGGGACACACACCTTCCAAAGAGTTAAACATTTCGGTCCACAGAATGTTTTCCCAAAAGTCTTGGGGATCATCAAGATGATCTTGAAATTGACACAAGCTTTAATGTTCTTTTTGTTCAGCAGTGGTTTTCGTCTAGGAACTCCGCCATGTAGGCGGATATGGATATGGATATGCATTTTTGCCCAGTCTCTTTCTAATGGTGGAGGCATGAACACTGACCTTAACTGAGGCAAGTGAGGCCTGCAGTTCTTTGGATGTTGTTGTGGGGTCTTTTGTGACCTCTTAGATGAGCCGTCGTGATGGGTAATGGATGAGTAATTTTGGGCGGCCGGCCACTCCTGGGAAGGTTCACCACTGTTCCATGTCTTCGCCATTTGTGGACAATAGTTCTCACGGTGGTTCGCTGGATTCCCAAAGCTTTGGAAATGGCTTTATAACCCTTTCCAGACTGATAGATCTCAATTACCTTCTTTCTCAATTGTTCCTGAATTTCTTTGGATCTCGGCATGATGTGTAGCTTTTAAGGATCTTTTGGTGGACTTCACTTTGTCAGGCAGGTCCTATTTAAGTGATGTCTTGATTGAGAACAGGTGTGGCAATAATCAGGCCTGGATGTGGCTAGAGACAGTGTACTCAGGTATCAGAAACCACAGTAACAGTATATTTTAACAAGGGGGCAATCACTTTTTCACACAGGGCCATGTAGGTTTGGATTTTTTTTCTCCCTTAATAATAAACACCTTCATTTAAAAATAGCATTTTGTGTTTACCTGTGTTGTCTACTGTAAATGCAGGTTATTGCATATCCATCAGGTATGGTTTCTCACTGCTAGAGATCATTATTAAAAAGTAAAATTTGCATCAGTATCTGCAGAAATTAGCTTGAATATGTTTTCATGTCGATTTTTAATCCTGCAAGTCATTTCAAACTTTTATTGTATGCTCATGGACTTGTGATAATCAGGTATATTATTATATGGCACAATTAAATGAAACACTTGTTTTAGAAGGAATGCTGCATTCAGCTGCTCATCAGAAGGCTGAATTTACATGCACTGTGGAATCTGATGGCAACAGTCCTAGAAGAAAATCATAGTGATTTTACTATGACGTTCTTGTGCACTCTGAGATTAAAACACAAAGGGATGTGCTGTGGATTAGTTTACTTCACTGAGTTACACAACTATACAACTACTGGTTATGTCTAAGAGCGTACTCACACTAGGCCCGGTTTGCTCGTTCCGTGCTGGGGCCTGGTTATCCCCCTTCCCACTCCCCCGCTGGCCTGCACTCACACTGCCTTCATTAATTCGTGCCCGAGCACACTTACGTCATCACAACGTGACTTTTTTTTTTTTTATAAAAGCGCGCTCGCACAGCACGATGGAATTCATGATTGTTTAACATGAGCGTCGCATCACTGACGTCATGTTTGAGTTCCAGCAAAAAAACCAATCACACGAGGCTCCAAGCGGGCACGGATAGCGCTCACACTAGATGCGAATCGAGCCCGAGCACGGTTGACTGGGCCGGGCCCAGGCATGGTTCGGAGTGATCACACTAGTCAAACGAACCATGCTTCGGCAGGGAACCGTGCCCAGGCCAAGATCACAGCCGTTTTCTAGGTATTTTGATTCTTTAGTTTAAATTCTGTTGCTTACCATACCACGGTCAAATCATCATTCACCAATATTACCCAGTGTTTAAGTTTGTTCTCGAGAAAGGACCAAAGAAAAATTCTGTCAGATACATGAGGTGTTTTTAAACCACACAAATGTTCACACCTTTGTGCTCATGAGTGTGTATAGATTCTGTTCTTAATCAAGCATAAACCCCACATAAGAAAACACTGGTAAATGACTGTGGCAGAAAAAAATTCAAATTCCAAATACACAAAACGGAATTACTGCACACAAAACGCAATGTCCAAATGCATTGTGTGCTTTAACTGAAGCACAGTGTTTTAGACCTGGTAAGACAGAGTAGCCAGAACTAACAGAACACTGAGTTTTAATTCTGTGTGATAATATCAGCACACACCTCTCCCGTGCTCTGAACTGTGAAAGGGAACAAGTGTTTTGATTGTATTAATTGTTTTTTTTGCTTTCGCACTATAAAGAAATTGTTCTGAAAGAATTCTTCAACGTTTATCAGGTATTTTTCACATGACTAAGTCAGGAAGTCAGCTTCTGGTTCATTTCTTGAGACAACTCTGTGAGGCTTTGGGCTTAGAGTCAAGGCATGGACTACATGATAGTGGTCTGCGTGGGACTGATTTTTTTAATCCCGCTCCTGCTAGACACGTTGCGCTGGCTTAACTGTGGTATGTGTTCTGTCCCTGGTGCTCTTCTGCCTTTTCACCAATGATTTTAGACCAACATTAAACTAAACCAGAATTCTGAAAAATGTGGACGACACTACATAGGACTGATCTAAAAAGACAATGAAGGTGGCTACAGGCCTGAGGTTGAAAAATCAGTCAATTGGTGCAGGGAAAATGATCTTGAACAAAAGAAAGACTTATAAAATGATCACTGCGTTCAGAACAGGGTGATCGATATAAGTACCTAATCTTAGGAATAGTCAACCAATTACAATAAACAATTCTTGGCACTGCATATTTCTTACTGTTAAAGTGAGTCTGTTCAGGCACAGACGGCTGTCACTTTCAGTTACTGTCTGGTTTGGAAATAAATCTAAGCATTTAATAAAGGAAATGAACAGAATTATTACCAGAGCATCAAAGATTACAGACTGCGGACTTCCGACACTAGACAACACAACACAGCATCTCACAAGATCATAGAGAACCCGCTATACCCAGCTCACCATCTTTTTCAGCGTCTCACCTCTGGCAGAAATTACAGGTCACTAGAGGGCAGGACTAAACTCATTTCTTCCCCAAAGCCATACAATGAATAAATACACAAAAAAAACACTTATTTATTGCTTTTATGTGCTATGTTTTCACTGGTGTTGTGTATGGTGTATTGTTATGGACATCTCATCTGTACTGAGAGCAATTACACCAGCCTAGCCATGTGGTAATAAAAGAAAATTTGAAATGGAAACTTGATATTCTGCTTTAATTAGAGGATTTCCACAGCTGAGGCTGCCTGACCATCTAATCGTTCTGCCATTTTTGTAGCACAACAATGCAATGTAGGTGTCATTCATGTAATTGGTCACGTTTATTACTTTACAAACGTTTTTCCCTTTATTTTAATTATGCATGCTAATTAATGTGCCATTATCATCTGTTTATAAATACTATTTATTAATTTATGAGATTTATTTTACATGTATATGTTGTCCTTGCCTGCACTCACTGGATGGGTAACCTCTCGCTTCAGTGCATTGATACTAAAATTTAGTTCCGCACCACAAAATATTGTGGTCTGACCCACCAATCACGTGGGGACCTCTACTCCACAAGCCCTCTGATGGTTCTCTGTTGTACTGGCACCCAGAGATTAGCAGGAGACTGTCACCAACCCTCTAGAGTACACCCTAGAGAATAACCATTAAAAGTTTAGGATGGGAACATTCATTAAAATAAAACCCAGGCCTGATAGTTATGTATAGAGGCAGACAAGCAGGAGAAAGACATGCTCTTGCTATAAAGAATAAGACCTCCCTACAGTCCCCGAGTGGAAGGGTGGCAAGATACCTCTCCTATTAATATATCACTGAGAAGACAAATTGGTAACAAGATTCTGTAAATTGTGAGGTGGAGCCACAGTCCTTTCGACTGTGTGCAGGGATTAGCGTTAGCACTCTGACCAGTCTGTGGCATGCGAAGCAGAGTATAGTGCACTTTGTATTTGAGCCACACCTAACCATCAATAAAAAAGTTGCTACTTTTGCCAGAGTTGCCGGACTAAACCGAATAGCCTTTGTGGCTCTTGCACATTGATGAGTCTTGGGCAACCAACACCATGTAACATCTGTGCTGCACCACGCAAGCCTTGAGATTTCTGAAATGCTCTGATCCAGTCACCTAGCCCTCGTCAAAGTAGCCCAGGCCTTTACATTTGACCGACCGCCAGACAGGACTTCACAAAGCAAAAGTAGAGCTAAGCCGAGGGGTGGAGACTTTGCACTATGATGGTAAAGTTAAGTGGCCATTATCATCATAGTTTATTACGGCAGTGACTGTTAGATTCATAGTAGTTGTTAAGTAATATATTAAAGTTATTGAATAATAAGTTTTAGGATTAATGACTGAATAAAAGTCTGCAGTTTTAGAAGTTAACTTTTCAATTACGACAGAGAGTGAGTAAGAGATTCTGCTGCTGGAGTTTTCGAAGGAAATGGGAAATAGATTGCATTGCTGCAGTATTTATCCCTAGACTTCTCTCTGTTAAAGTGGTTCAGTTAAGAGGTAAAGGCTTATGTGTGCGTGCAGAGGCATTTGTTGCCTTCTTGAATGTTGTGGTGTCAAAGGGAACCAATCTGTCAACACGGGTCGATTATGGACGGATTTGCACACCACACCTGCACCTGCATTGCAATCCGTTCACCAAAGCTGTTAAACAGCAAAGCTCCAGCAATACCTCTGTCCTCTCTTTGTCTCCAGCAACAATTTTGCACTACTGGTTTTTATGCACTGGTATATCAGCTATGTTCAGCCGAGCTCATTTATTATTACCAATTAAACCACATCATTGTTTTTTTTATTAAAAGCAAAATAAAAAAAATACATTAATAAAAATGCTGTCAGTTGCTTAATAGAATTGGTCTTCTTCCATTCTCATTACTGCGGTCTAATTATTCTTATCTCATCATGCTAATAATTTAATGCAGTCGTCCATTGAATTGCCAAGTGATTTTTTTATTGACCTCACAAATGAATATAGAACTTATAAACTCTTTATATGAATCTCTCTTTTTCAATTACATTATGTAAATGTGTGTAATGGAATTCTACCTCTGCATGCACTGATCTGCATGGCACAGTCTGGGCTAATCTGCTCCGTGCTGAGTGTCACCTGCATTTCAGCAATTCAGTGATTATCACATCCATCACTCGGGTCTTCCATCTGATGTTTCTGCATATGGCTTGTTATCTGCTGCTCATTAGAGCTCTACTAATGTTGGTTCAACAGGATGTCAGATTCCATATTGAAATTCATGACGAACATGCTGAATGAATGAATGAATAAATTAATTAATGAATGAATAAATAAATGTTTGCTCTTTCTTCTCAGTCGCACAGACACTATCAAGTCTACACAACTGCTTGCTGAAATATTTGGGGGTCCCAGTGCTTGAGTTTGACCTTTCAAAAGAGGACTGCACAGTCTAACTGTTTTAACGGCTACACACAAATATATAGATTTTTGAAGAACATATGCTTCTTTTTCACTTTACATAACTTCATTCTGGCTTCTCCTCTACTACGCAATTTAAGAATTTAATGCAATGAACGGTTGTTTTCAAAGAATGAATAATTCAGTATATTCTTCACAAGCCTATGCAATGCAACCAGAAATAGATAGAGGACAAAGATTTTTAAGGTAGATACTTATGTAGATAATATGTAATAAAACAATGTTGGGACAAAACTCAGAAATAAATGCAAAAATTATATCAGTAAATAAGAAAAAAAAAAGCATAGTGTAAGCTCTGCGATGCGAGAGGTCGTTGTCTCCGGAGTTTTAGGTAGCTCTGCACACACACACCCCTCTCTCACACGCACATCACCATGGCTACGCATCACAGCTGGTAGTTATCAGTGCTAGCGGCAGCAGCTCGTTAGCACTTCCTATATAGCCTAGCCACGCACACATCTCAGTGCGTGGCATTGTTTCTCTATCGAGATACTGTGTGGTTCAGCACTTACCTGTCCGCAGTCTCTGGGCCGTCGTCTAAATGGTATTTTCATAGGTCCAACCAGACTTGGCTTCTCCACAGCGGGGTCCAGTCACACTCCCTGGAGCCCAAGAGGATCTGCAGTCCCTCTGACCTGCCCGGCACTCACCTCCATCCGGCTGAGCCTTCCCATTGGCGTCCCTGTGAAGTGAGGCTGGTGAACCAGCGGACTTCCGGACTTATTTACTGCTCTGAGTAAATAAACCTTGCAAATGGATCGTATAACACCTCGAGTCTGAATCCTTACACGAAGACTATTAACAAAGACCAAAATTAGTAAAAATGATGAGCAACGTTTCTTGAAAAATTAAGATTTACTCTTACTTGCATTTGCGACATATTCTGAAGACTTAGGTATCAAAACAGCAGCAATTGGCATTTTCTCAAATACTTTTTAAGTCTTGTTAAGAGTCATGGTGAACAAGTTACAAACCTTTTTGGAACATGCTGTAGGCATGAAATATGGAATGAATGCATACCTACAGAACAAAATAAAGTTTGCAAAGCATATAATACTGTGTTTTTGTACTGCTGTACAGTTTTGTCAGTGTTTTTTTTTATTTTTTTACTGCACCACAAATACAGAAACCCTGAAAACTACATGAACTCAGTAACAGCACTAAGAGGCGACTGGTCTACTTGCTTAAACATTATAAAGTTTGACTATCACGTTTTACTAAACATTACTAGCATTTGACAATGTAATGTTGCTATGAAGAGTAATGAGAGAAAGAATAAAGAGGTAACAAAGTGAATTACTTGTAAGACATCAGTGACGAAAGGGGGTGTCTTCACCCTGCAGAAACATCTGTGTTTGTTTCTGGGTTTTATTGAAACTCCCACTGAACTAGAGGTCTCAAAGTACCTGCAAAGAGAAAATCAATACACTGAGCCCAAATTGAAATTGATAAAAGCATTTCATAAAGAGAATCCAAATTCAGGAAAAGAATGGAGGTGTGCCTCACCTCCATTGTTCTCTATTTCCTGCTCCTTGTCCTTAGCCCAAAAAGATTAAATGGCACCTCTCCCTCTGTTCACATGGCAGGAAATCTATTTCTCAGGAGAGTGGCTCAGACACTCAATGAAAGACACCCAGCAGAAGAAATTAAACATCGCTTTTGTAATTAACTGGATAGAGAAGCTTAGAAGGCCAGCCTGGTGGAGGATCCTGCTCCAAGTTTATGCACTGCAAAAAAATAAAAAATAAAACTGCTGTATCATTTTTTTACTTGCGGATTTATTCAGACATTGATTCTGTTTCTTGATAAAAGCTTTCTGAGGTACCTACTCCACCTTAGTCCTGTATTAGCATGTTTACATTGTTGCTAATTCATAGTTTTCCTCAGTGTTACACACATTTTCGCATATATATATATATGAAATCTAACAAAAAAAGCTTTCACAATTTTAGTGAATTCTCATTATTCCTTCAAGCACTGAAGCCTTTCATTTTAGCATCTATAGTTTAATCCAAACTTTTTACACAGAGAACACCATACGCATTTCTATGTGCTATAATCTTTAGAAAGGCAACACTAATCGCTTCAACATTAATCAGAGCTTGTAATGTATGTAGTCTATTAATTCCTCTTCAATGCTGTGGCATGTATCCTGGACTACTGTACAAACTCTGTGAATATTGATGACTAAGACCTTACAGGGGCCATATGAAAATTAATTTGAATTAATTAAAGAAAATAAATTAATGTAATTAGCAAAAAGTACATGTGATGGGTTAACAGCACTCTGTAGAACGACATGTTACATTTTCATGCTGCTGTGTTACAACCCAATAAGCAGTCCAGGGGAGGGTGAATCTGGAGAAAACAACTCAATCACAGTTTACAGCTTTTATCTTTTTTAATGCAAAGTTGGGACCAAAGAAAAGTAACGATCTAAAACCAACAAACTGAAGACTTTAGCTCTGTGGTTGAAGTCCGGAGTGTGTAAGCCTGCATAGTAAAGCTAATTAAGCTAGTATGAGTTAAAAAACAAGGCTAATAGCAATGCTGATATAAGCTAACTACAGGAAGCAAAGCGAATATATTAAGCATGAATCTAGTAGTCAAGAGTGCACAAAAAGTTAGCAACGATAAGAATACAAACGCTTACACAGTTACAAATAACAAAAACATAGCCGACTACACAACTACAAGCATACAGTAAGACTGTGTCTCAGTTGTGTATGAAACACTAATACACAGTTTATATTGTGCAGTAATCTTAATAGTAAAAACTTATAATAGTGTAATATTAACATACTACATCGTTTCTTCCTAACAAGAAGTGATGAAGCACTGGTTTGTGGGATAATAATGTCCATCATTACCGTACTCAAATAAGCCCTGGTTCTAAAGAGGCAATTATAATGAATGCAATATCAAAATATTTGAGCTGAGCTGAGACTTGCAATTTGCAAAGAAGTGTTGATCTAGCCACACACAGACCAGCCAATACAATCTATTTATCATTCTTATGTGTGTGTGTGTAATGTAGATGTGTAGGCAGGTAAAAACAGGTACATTGGATTAAATGTGATCAGAATAAACAAAAAAACTTACTACTTACCTGGGTCAGCCAGCTAGTTTCTGGAACTGGCTAAGGCTTATTTCAGATATGTTTTGCAGTTGAATACATGAGTAAAGGCCAATTTCACCAATAACCCATTCACTTTTTTTATAATAAAGCAACTGTAATTCTAATGTTATACTTAGATCATGAATTTATTTACAGAATGACTTCTGGATGATTTTTATTTACCATGTTTTTAATGCAAAGTTTACACTGTAAGTAAAGAATGAAAATGAAAAATATTTGCTTTTCATTGGCCTTTTAAAATTGTAAATCACGTGTCTGACATAAATCAAAATTGTCAAGTCATAATTATGATACAGCATTCATATAGAGAGCTATCTGTAAAACATACACATTTTTAAGTTTCTTTAGATGTGAAGACATTCTGCTGTATTGTCTGAGTTTGTCTTCAGCTCTTGTGACTCCAGCCAGTAAGAGCAGTAAACAAACAGCTGTTTCTACCTTACTATCATTTTTTGTTTACTGACAATATTTCCATCATGTTCACTCTGGTGCACTCAGAGTAAAGCGAGAGGGATAGAGAAAGTATGAGGATGCTGGCAGGGCAGGGGGAGCAGGTGATACGGCAGTGGCATAGAGCAAATATTGATGGATAAAACCAAATAGACACCACAGCAGTCTAATCCCTACACAGACTCCTGTATATTAATATATACATATATATAAAAATTAATAATAGAAAGTTCATCTCATTCAAAGTTCTACTCGTGGCTACGGCTTTGGGCAAAAAGCACTTTGGTTCTTTTTTTAGGAAAAACAAGTAAAGAAAAAAAGATTGTTCTTTCCTTTTAGGCTTTTCAGAATGTTCAGGTGTTACACAAGCTCAGTAAATTTCTTGCAAAAAGAAAAAATGGACAGCATATAATAAAAGTCCCAGGAAACACAAAAATACTGAAAGTGGGTATTATGCTAAACATCCAGCAAAATCTGGCTGCTCAGGTTTCCTCCCACAGTCTGAGGAGGTGCAGTCATATTGACGTTCGCTCTGGTGTGAATAAGTGTGTCTGTTTCTGTCCCATGATGGACTGGCAATATGTCCGGGGTGTTTCCATGCCTTCTGCATAATAAGCGCCAGGATAGGCTCCACCAGCCTCTTGCGTCCCAGGAGGATTAAAGGTTGATAAATGAATTAATGAATGAATGAATAATTCAGATCCCCAGAAGTGTGGTACTACCAGCACTTATGTATTTTATTTTTATTGTATTTTTTGTTTTCTGAGTTTTTGAGCTCAAAGAATCATTCACCTGAAATGCCTAAAATCCAAAACGTTAAGTAAGATAAATATCAATGTGAAATGTAAAATCTAAAATCACTGCTGGATTTAAATATAGCAGTATAGGCATAAATCAGTCCATCTTTACAAGCACCTATATTGGTTTTCTACTGTTAGGGTGGTTTTACATCTGCACTTTTAGTCCAATTAAATCAAACTCTGATTTATTTTCGATTAGTTTGGGCAGGCACGAATGCATGACCAAAACAACCACACTAAGACCCCCTGAGAAGTGGTCTCAAACGAACCCTGGAGCGGTTAATTTGTGGTAGGAACGTGATCTGCCCTCAATCCAACACATCTACCAGTCCTAATCGGCTCCGGTGGCCAGGTGTGCTTTGCATTATCAGATGCAATATAGAATTTGTTAACCTTAGCAGCTAACCGAAGAACGAGAATTGCTAAATTGTACAGAAACATGTAGAAGCCTAGAACACAGGACCGTCTTCTGTATTTACTTTCTTGCTCCCTCTTCAGATCTGACCAGTAAGCAGTGTAAATGATCTCACATGGTTTGTTGTGAAGCATTTTGGTACATTTCTCTCTGTGTGAAAAAAACTGAACCAAAAACTGAACCAGTGAGTTTATGCACTCAAGTAATTCAGACTATGAATAAATTACTACACCTTCAATGAACATCCACACAGGTACATCTTTTATGTTTTCACACAAAATTAATTTCTTCAGCACATGCAACAATATTGTCACGCTGTAAAACCTTGCTCCCAGCCCGCTACGTCACTGAAGCAGAACTAAACAACAATGCAAGCACAGCAGGAGAATGAGTGATAGAGGCTCTACGTATTAAGTCAGGTTATAGACTACATCAACCATGTCCACTATAACTCACTCAAAACATGTACCTGTTATATGCAGATCTCTTAAAGCCTTTTGATTGGTGAACATACCACCTATGTGCCCAGTTTACATCAAATGACAGGTATTGGAAAAGTATTGAACAAGTATTATTACATAACACATGCTTTGTACATGTATATTGTGCGGCCACAAAAGCAAGATTAACATACATAGGATTTAAGCAAGGATTTAGGCTACTTGGCTTCAAGAGACAAATAAGAAATAAGACTGTAGAAGTAAACAAAAAAACTATTAAATTTAATCTAATTCCATTTTATTGTCATCATATATGACAATAGGGAGGTTTACGTTATAACTAAACACTTGGGCCTTGAGACAAAGACATAAGTGCACATGTACATATACTAGTAGGATAACACAGAATGTACCGACAAATACATTGTTTAATGTATACCAAGCTGGAATTCAGTAACAAAATCATAGGTGAGGTTAGATAATGATATTAAATGCTTAGATTAAAGATGGAGCGCCATCACTCGAGAGATTTGGGCATGGTGATATTAGGGTCATGTGTGGCTGCTGCAGAATATCTCATTCTATCAGCAATGCTTTTATTTTCAAGTGCAAAGGAGCTCTGAATACTTTGGGACACAATGTTATTTTCACATCATTAGTGGAGGAAGCCATCTGAGTTATGTTACTGTCTTTGGTGAGTTTCACAGAGGACGAAGAACCCTTAAAAATCCTGATGGACAGTGTCATTGTCCTGATGTTTACAAATTCCTGAGCCTGTTACAAAAGCAGATCAGTTCCAATCCTCTTTCATACGTTTTCCCTTGGTGTTAAAATATAGAAATAAGTTTTAGTTAAATAGTAACTTTTAAAAATCAATAGGAAAGATGAAAACTGAAATAAAAGTCATACTGCACTAAATTGACTTTATTATATATTAGTAATGCTCTAATGAGCGTTACTGACACCCCTCAGACCAACATTTTAAGTCTGATATAGCACTAAAGAACACCATGAGCAAGGCAGAAAGAGAAGAGTAAAATGGGATCTCAGCATTACCCCATAATAACATAATGCACTGTCCCTTCAGGACGCAGAAAAGCTACTTCAAGATTAGATTACTGTAATGCCCTGCTTTCTGGTTGTTCCAGCAAAACAAGCTTCATTTAGCCAGACTCCTAACGAGAAAATTTGACTATATCAGCCCAGTTTTATCCAGCTTACACCTGCTACCTGTTGAATTCTGCAATGACATATAAAGCTCTACATAGCGTTGCTCCTCAGTACGAGTGAAGGATTATAAACAAACACATCCACTCAGATCACAAGGTGATGGTTTACTGTAAATACCTAGAATAAATAAATCAGGTGGTTGAGCCTTTTCATATAAAAGTCCCCCAGCTTTGGAATAACCTTTCAGTCAATGTTCAGGATGCAGACACAGCCTCAATTTTAAGGTTTAGGCTAAAACACCTACATGCATAGTCAAGTTTTCTTTAATTAGTTTGTCCCTTAGATAAGAGGTGCAGATGTGGGGGTTCACTGACAGAGAGTATTATGGTAAACTGAGAATGTTGTTGCTGTCATTCAGCTGCTCTCACAAGCTCACTCAAATGTGTTGACTGTGGAGTGTTAGTTATTGTTAGTTATGCTGTAATAGCCAGGCCTGCTGCACTTTAGTATGCACACATACTAGAACATATACTGTTCTCTGTTACGTCTAGCAGAACTAACTCTCGTTGAGCACAACAACTGCACATCCCATGTGGAGTGATGCTGAAAAGAGATCTGATGCTGCTGCTCCTTCATCTGCCGTGTTTGACTGCATCCTGGACCAGTTTTCACATCATGGAGCCTTGTGTTGTCCAGTACCTTGTAGAAATCTCGCCTGTATATCATTGGCACCTCCAAAGAGTCTGTCTGCTTACTTAATTCTTCTCCTGCTCTTATCAGTACATGTTTTTTAGCTTTTGCTTTTTATGTGTTTTTACTTTCTTTTGGGAAATACGATCTATTCTTATTTTATTTTAAATTATTTATTTTTAGATTTATAAATGCTATACATTTAGATCACACACACACACACACACACACACAACACAGATTCGATCAGCAGTGCTGGAGGTTTTACATCAACTTTCTATAGCCTTCTTCACAAGGCCTTATAAATCATCTCCTACAGATATGACAGTCCAAACAGTATTTAGTGTAGTTTTTGGTAGTATGGTTAATAATAATAAGGTAAAATAAAGTAATAATACTCTGATTTTTTAAAAAGATTCTGATATTTAAAAATGTATATTTCAACACTATGAACAACATTCCATTCATTTCCTGGAGACATACCCAAGCTTTACCCAGAACTACCCTTACCCTAATTTAATGATTTACATTAAGGTTCATTGGTGCTTTAAATCACAGTGCTAAACTGAGTAATCAAACTGAAATGAAGTTTATTTAAATTACTTTTTTTACAGTACATCTTTAATGTAGTATTAGTTGTCTGAACTCATACAGCATGGACCAGTAAGTGCTTGAATGAGTAAGAAAGAGATTAACAGACTAGATAGGCAATAAAGATTTTTGATAATACTAAGCTAACAAAGACGTTTCATCTCCGAGGCCACATGCTGGTTTAGAGGACAAGCCTTTGATCTCTTCTTTGATCTCTTCAACACCATTATTGTTTTTTTTTTGCTTGTTTTTTTTGCTTTTATTTATTTATTTATTTATTTACTGGGACATGGATTATAATTCAGGTTGCTAGCACTACAACTAAAAAATATAAAAATACCTATAAATTCTGTCAATAACCCTGTGCAGTGCAGCAAAAATAACTACCTGTAGTTATTTGTCTTTTAAAAAGAGGTTAAAAAGCACATCAATAGCTCTTGTTCTGGTTCATGAGGGCAAAGTCAGAAAAAAACTCACCTTTCACATATTAGCAACTCAAAACATTTCTGACTTTTTGAAATGCCAAATGCTTTTCAGCCCATTTTCTTCTTAATTGGAACCTGTGTGCCAAACCTTCCACCCCATTTCTCTTTTTCCTAATTTCCAGATACTTACCTATAATGCATGGTAAAATGGCCTTTCTTACTTTCAAACTTGAATGGTGACAACATTCTTTTTATACACAAACATTTAAAAAAAAAAAAAGTTTTAAACATATTTAAATAATTGAGATGAAAACTCAATTTTGATACAGTGTTTTGATACAGGAACTCAGAACTGTTTACAGTAGTGGTGATGGAAACCAGACTTCTGAAGTGTTTACTGAAGTGTCTCTAAAAGAAAAAAAAATGACACAGAATTGTTTTATGACAGTTTGTGAGGGTTTTCGTCTGAAATTTGTTTATGAGCCTTTCCTGGCGGACAGGTAGATGCAGGAGGTCGTAGGACAAAAAATGTTATCAAATGCTTGTTTCCCCTCTGATTTACCACAAACAGACGTATGTATAAAAACTCAGAAGTTGCGCAGTTTGTTTTAGACATTGAGTAAAATTTCTATATTTGCATTGTAAACATTGTGACATTGCATTGCATTGCATTGTAAAACTCCTGGTTCCCATCCCATCACTATTTAATCAAACGTCATTTAATTAAAAAAATCTAATCAATCAATTATTCAATTAAAGCAATAAAAAGAGTCATTAAATGTCTTTTCACAAGAGACACTGCACATAAAAGCACTCTGGATTTTAGATTTAATGTTCATAAATCCCTGCATCTCCTCAGGAAGGTGGACCCTCCACAGTATCCTTATAATGTGGGCTTACTCTGAGCATGACTGAGGGGTGAGTGGTGTTCTAAGGCTGTCCTTAGATTGTACTGCAGACCTGTCTTTCCTGCATCTACTTTTATTTATCATCACGCTGTTGATGTGCCAAATGGCATCCGGAGCAAAACAGACTTTTATTAAAAATCAGGATCTAGCTTTCAGTAAATTCTCATATAGAACTAAGGGTGAGCGAAAGAGACAGATAACCCCCCAAAAGGAAATTAAAAATGACTGAAAATCCCTCTCATAATAAAAGGAAAAAAATAAGACATTGCGTAGCTTGAGGAGCCTTCTGAATGCTAGCTTTCTGGTATTAGTAATTAATCATTCTTGAGTTGCCCAGCGCTGTGACAGAAGTTAAATCTCACAATTTCAGTTCTCACCAGAGATAGCAATTCACCCAAGCCGTAATTAATGGCTAGCACATTCGTTGATTAGCCCTGTTTAGTTTGAAGTCATAACGTGAATGTTGCTAGCAGGTCCTACTCTATTCAGTCTGTTGAGGGCATGAAATCTGCCATATTCCGTTTTGCACCAGTAATTACTTTTGGCATCCTCTTATGTTAGTGAGGCTAAAAGGAGCGCTATGATGCAGGGCCAGGTCTAGGAGCCAACCAAGTATTGGCGTGGCTGTTGATCCGAGTCGACATTTATTATTTTCCAGTCATTGGAATCAATTTGCTAACAATTTGGTGCTTGATGAGGTGTCAGAATAGAAGCCTGACTGAAAAAAAGAGAAGAACAAAAACACACACACATACAGAGTATGTGTTGTAGAGTATGTACAGATCTTTCTTTCGAAAAGCATATCCCCAATTCCAAAAATTACATTACACAGTTGGACGCTGTGTATAATCTAAATAAAAACTCATCCCATAGACTCAAATTTTATTTACAATCTAACACCTTTGAGATGTTAAATGTAAGACATTTTATGAAAATTATTAACTCATTTAGAAAGTTGGGCATGGGCAACAACAGACTGGAAATGTAAGTGGCACTAATAAAAAGCTGGAGGAGCAATTCACAGCTAAGTCACATGACTGGGTGAAACATGTTTCTCAAAAAAAAAAGGGGGAACAATATTAGAAAAATGGAACAATTGCATTGTGCCTCAATGTAAAATTGAAAAGACTTTGCATATTTCATCATCTACAGAATCTAGATACCCGGAGTCCCTGTGCACAAGGGAAAAGACTGATGGTCAATATTGGATGCTCATGATCTTCTGGCCCTCAGGCAGCACTGCATTAAAAACAAGGCATGATTCTTTACTGGAAACCAATTCATGGGCTCAGGAACACTTCCAGTCTGAACACTGTTCACCATGTAATCCACAAATATAGTTAAAGCTGCATTATGCAAAGAAGAAGCCATATGTCAACACAATTCAGAAACACCACCATCTTCTCCAGGCCAAAGCTCTTTGTAAATGTAAAAAAAGTGGTGAGTTGAATCAAAATTTGAAATTCTTTTTAGAAACCACAGATGATGCAGCTCTGATGGTATGAGGTTGTATTAGTGCATATGGCGTGGGTAGCTTACACATCTGGAAAGACTCTATCAATGCTGAACAGTATATAAAGGTTTTAGTACAACATATGCTTCCATCCAGACCGCATCTCCTTCAGGAAAGGCCTTGTATATTTCAGCAAGACAATGTTAAACCACATACGGCATCCATCACAACAGCATGGCTGCGCAGAATAAGAGTTCTGGTGCTGAACATTTCATCAATAAAACATTGGCGCATCATGAAACAAAAAATCTGGCAATAAAAGATCCAGAACTCTTGAGCAGTTAGAGACCTACGTTAGACAAGAGTCAGTCAACATTCCTCTCGCAAAACTCTGATAAAAGAGGAGATACTACACAATAGTGGAGACGGTCCCATCCCAATATTTTTGTGTTGCTGCCATTAAGTTATAAAGGAGTTAATATTTTTCAAGAAATGGTAAAATGTCTCACTTTCAACATCTGATGCGTTCTATGTTTTATTGTAACTATGGATCTATTTACATTTTACACAGTGTCATATTTCTTTGGAATTGGGGCTATACATGTAAAAAGTATAAAGCGGCCGAAGTACTTAAACTTAAACTTACACTTTTACTTTTACTTTGTTACTTCCCACTAATTCTAACATGACAATGACACTACCAGCTCTTCTTGCTAAATATCACACCTGCACTTAAAGCCTTAGAGGATTAGTCAAAATGAATATGAAGTGTCAAGTACATCCAAATAACAGGAGCCTGTTTCAAAGTAGCACTCACAGAATGAGAATGAGTCATGAGTAAATGTCTTACCAAAGCTTTTCTTATGAGGTTTAAACAAACCAGTTCATTTTACCCAAGATATTCTGGCATACATGATCATGTTCTGATCTTCTTTTAATTCGTCTACATGGGTACACAATTTCACAAACACCTCCCTGAAACAGACAACACAAACACTTTCCCTCTTTGATTTATCAGGAATAATAATAAATTATAAATATACAAAACAAGCAGACCTACACACTCCTTAGAACATAGGCAACAAATGACAACTGAACATATTTTAAAAAGGTATGCTTTATGAAATTTTGCAAGACATAAAAGCTCCTTAAGATGCAGTTCTTAAAAGGTTTTCCGAGTGTTTAGAATGAAAATGCTCAGACATGGTGCAAAGTCCCACTATGTTAAAAATCGCATAGTTTTTATTTGTATCCTAAAAAATTCTAAAAATACTTTTAAGCCCTTACTCTTTAAGGAAGCGTCTAAAAAGTGCAACATGTAATAGTATTTTGTGTTATTGGCAACACACTTAACAGGTACTGGTACTCTGCTAAATGTGATCTGTGGCATGTGTGATAGACCTGTGCCATTACAGGTGAAGCTGTAGTGGGTGGGGCTAGAGGCCTCATCAAGAACACTACTTACACCTGTGTGGACTGTTTGGAGGGAGATTCTTTGTTCTTTTGTTTCTCTGTTCTGAGCAGTTGGTGTTTGGACTTAGTTTTCTTTTGTTATTTTAGGTATATGTTTCTTTTTTGGAATGCTTTTGGCCCATAGGTTTTGTTTGCACCTAATCTTTAAATTTATTTCTTATTAAAATAATATTCTCATTTATTTCTATTTTTGTCATGATGTTGACACATGACAGTCATCACACACATTGAGCCAGTCATGACACATTAGTGCATACTGTTGCTTCCTGTTAAAAGTCACACGTGCATATATGCCCTCCGCTCCGTGTACTGCACACTTCTGAATATCATTGTTTTAGCATATCTGGTGTGAAGGGTTATTAAGCAAGAACAACTAGAAAAAAAAGTAAACATTAAAGTGCTCTACAAACATTTTGCATTTCCTGACAGAATTCACCATCTGCCCGATGGCTTCCAAGCTTCACGCCAACATTTCTAAATTACATGGACATGCAATCATACTATGACCCATGGTTATTGACTGCATGCTACAGATGTGGAGACAGATTAGTTTGCAAAGTGCAGTGTTTTATCTCGGTTTTCTCACACTCCAGTGCACAGATGTACTGGAGAAGAGCAATGGGAGATTGCAATGTTGCCTGAGGTACACAGTGATTGGCAGCAGGAATGTGTCCAGAGCTCAGTCTGGATCAAAGATAACACACTGAGGGTTACTGGGGGGAAATGGCAGAGAGTCTAGAATTAAGGGAGAAGCCTCAGGACCAGAGAGCATCTTCCACACAATCTGATTTACAGCTCTAGTTGGGTGGGGGAGTGGAAGAACAAACACCTGGCTTTGGCTATTTGTGTAAAAGGGAAATAAGTTAGACTGATGTTGTGCTTAGCTGTATTACCTATGTTTAGATGCAACCACTATTACCACTAAGATTGATAGACTAATTAAGGGTGTTTTCACCTCCTCATTTACTGACTGTGTCCAAAAGTTGAAAGTAGTATTCACCCGATGCACAGTTCTTGTGTTAATGTTGCAGTTTGGAACTTTAGTGAGCCAAAAAACAATCAAATAAATCAATAAATGGCCTGTCTCTGGTTTGCCCCTCACCATTTTCACTCTCCTTCTCCATTTTGCATTTCACCCATCACTTCACCTGCACACAGCATAAGTACATTGTGGGCAATAATAATAATCATTCATGTGAAACACGGTGAACTGTATATAGTATGAATAAAAAACCTATCAGTGCAAACAATTTGCAATGATTTTTAGTAATCGAGTTTCTGGAGGAAATGCGTCGGCCCTAAAAAGAAATGTTTGTGAAAGCATCATAAAAAACTGTAGGTTCAGCTGTCACAGTCTGACCAATGTCTCGTTAGACCTAAACGTCAAATGATCAACAGGTGGTCCAGGTAGAACTATTTTAAATACATTGCAATTTGAACACTTGATCATTCCAGTGACTCTCATAGGAGCTTTTGCAGCACAATCTGCCACAGTACATGCGTAATGACTGAACATAAGTGACAAAGACCACCTTTTCAGGGGAGCAGGAAACATCGCACATTATAAACATGAATATATTTTGAAATGTTAGTTTGATTATGTATTTAGCAACAACATCCTATAAGAGTTTACCCTAAAGCATACGTACAGTAATGAGGGTGATCTGAAGTTCATGATCTGCAGTGCAAGTGATTGACAGTGGACTCCATGCTGTGCAGCATGCTGTAAAGGTAAATACCCATTACTGCAGCAGTACTCTTCAGAGCAATTTACGTAAACATCCCAATACGAGTATTTCAGCTCATCACTATTTCCTTCAATGCCGTGAAAACGCCCACTGGCTAGCACACATACACATACAAACACACACACATACCCTGCTGATGATGCTATTATAGGCAAAATCGTGCAGCATGCTTGGAAAGAGTGAGGAGGATCACTAAAGAACAGGAGATGGGTACAAAGATGGAGAGAGTGGCCAATCCCCTTTCTGTGGTTTGATCTTTGAAAAAAGAACTGAAGCTCATCGACATACAACCCCTTATTCCTTTTCTCAGAGGACAAATTGCTGCTGGGGGTGTTATAGATTTGAAAATAGGCCCTTCCAAAGCTATTTGAAACAAAATGCACATGTAAAAGAGGCTCCACTGGGTTGGAGGGATGCTATTGAAAGGTATGGATTTGGAGAAGAATGGGGACAGTGGGCTGTAGCCCAGCAGTCTGACTCTGGTTTTGGAATGCTGTAAACCTGGGCTGCAGTCACTCATTCTTGCAGATGTTAGAGTTTAGTACAGATGCTATCTACAGGGGATTGGAGGGATCCAGAATGTTCTATCTACAGTACTGGAGACTCAAAGGTGTACAGTGATCAAAGACCAAGATACTTTCAAGCTGCTTTCAAAAGCTCTGTTGTCAGTAATCCACATCATACCCAGTAACTCACCATCAAGGTGCCAAATATGCTGAGAGATGCCATAAAAATATGACTTTAGGTGGTACAAATCCCTAATGTTATTTTTTCTTTAAATCGCAGGTTTAATAAACAAAGCACTTTACCATTACTGGTCAGCGAGTGTTAAAATGTTACTACCAGTGGTTGCTATTGCTAGCTCTGTATTGTTACAAGTATCTAGCTCTGTGCCAGTACTGCCAAAGTTGTTTCTGGTCACTTCCTACACGCCCAAAAAAAAAAAACACCCACTCCCAGCCTTAGCGTTTGATTGACACAAAGCTTCATTGACAGTGAAAACTGAAAACAGCGTTGCAAATACAATATATGTCAAGGAAATGCCATAGGAATTGTTATTCTAGTTGTAACAGTCAGATCATGACAACAAAGAAAATACGGTGACAAAAGCACTTTCCTTTTAAATTTCCAGGCATTATACACAGAATTCAAAAGGTGCCATAGAATAAAACACTGTATTTCAATTGGCATAATTGAATAAGAAGAGTTTGGTACATAGAATATCAGGAACCTCAAACATTGTTTTCTAACCTTCAAATACAAAACCTGCACTTGAACAATCTTGAATATTTATGCAACCCAAAATTCACATGCAATGACATCAGAGCACCAATAAATTGAAGACTATGTGGACGAATCCATTCCAGGCTTTGAAGGGGACGTTAACTTTTTTTCATATCCTTCCCAAGAAAATGGACTGTGAATGAGCATGATTGATTCATCTTTACACAAGGCTGAGGTTGGCTGCCTATTCGCTACCATTGTAATTGAAAGTTGAATTTGTTCCACCTTGAATGCTACAGCTTGTACAGGAACCTGAGTGCCTGGATAACATTGAGCAGGATTGGCTCAGCATTTGACACTGAAGAGACTAAAGAGAGAAGCAGATCCACCTTTACTAACATTACAACCCCAACAGTAATTCAAGGATACCTTGAATTTCCCTCTGGGCTCAATAAAGTATCTATCTATTTATCTAATCTGTAAGTAGCAACCTTGCTCTGCGATTTTATCCATGTTCTGACTGTTGAAGCCAGATCATCAAATTTAAAGTTTCATGAGGGCTACAACTTTTAGTTTGTGTCACTATCAAAATTGAAAATTAATATCTAGTATAGGTAACATTAGATACCAGCAAGGTCCAAGTAACTAGCACAGCCAACAGTCTGACAACCTAGCTCATATTTCATCATGTTGCTTCTGTGTCATTGTATTTTCTCATTTCTGGTGAGCTCATAAATAATTTGATGAGCTCTGTTCTGATTTGCTGGTGTGCAGTGAGACAACACCTCGTTTCATTTTAGGGCCAAATCACAGAAGTGTAAAAGGAAGTGCAAATCCACATCTCATACATGTCTCATACATTTTATGTAGACATCAAGGAACACTAATTTCTATGATTTCTATAACACCTTTAACCTTGACAAACAAGGTTTCGAGTTCACTCTTCTTTAGATTTTGTGAGGTATTAAATCATAACATATTAGTAGATGTTCACTTTAAATGCTCACACACAGTAACATAAGTTTTCTGAAGTGACAGCTTCATTGCTGATGGATTACAGCCTCACCCCATTTAACTTGGGTGGCTAGAAAGGGGCCCACACTTCCCTTGACTAAGCACCTGTTCGGTTGTTTTTAATGTGCTATATAACTGACAATAGTCTGAACCGATTATTCTGCAGAACTGACCCGAAAGCACAGAACAAAACCACCTGGCACACTCATCCAACACACCCAGCCCTCCTCTATCTTTCATTAAGATGAATACAACTTCCAAGTGACATCAAACCTTATGTGTGAACTGCTGCTTTAAATTTATTGGGGTGCTGGACCAAGTTAGTCCAAGTACTAGTTGTAAGTTGCTGGTTGGTGTGCTTTTTAAATAATGGTGTATAACAGAAAAATTAACCCCATGAAACACCTCTTTAGAAATGTATCGTTTACTTGATGTTCCTAAATCCACAACTATACCCCTGAGCACAGTATCTTAAATTAAAGACACATTAATGCCACTTTCCATCTGCTTGGTGTAAAAGGAAAGAAATGGAATCGTGAGCTATGTGAATCCAGTTGGGGAACTGGGACCTATTCTGAAAGAATGTATTTGTCTTGTCCAAAAACAATGCTCATCAGTCAATTCACTACAAGTTTATACAAAGATTTTATATTACCCTTTACTGCACTTTCCAATGTGCAACTGATACCTTCAAATACAGCAGTGTAACGTCCTTGGAAAACTGTAGCAGCTCTGCTATGAAAATTAGAATGGCCTTCACAACAGAAGCCAAAACAGCTATTTAGAAGTTCTAAGTAGAGACTAGTGTTTCTATAAAATCTGTATTTCTGCATTTCCTTTTGGATGTACTCACTCTAGAAATGCCCACTGCTGGGTTACAACAAGTCATGTGTGAAATAGGTTTTACATGCGGTTATGTGCAAGATGTGAAGCCTTGGGTTTTTCTTGGGACTTTTTAACATTTCGAAGTGTGTTCCAACCCAGCATACTTTATTACATCTTTGCTGATAACGTATGTAAAGACATGGCATTTGGCCATTTACTCATATTAGCGGTAAGAATATTCTCAATTCCTTATATTAACATATGTTATTTTCTCTCCTGCTGATACTTTAATATCTGCCTCTACCCCGTCGCCTTTAGTTAACTGAAGGCTCTCTGGCTACTCTAAAAGAGGAAGCTGGATCTGCTGCTATTGCCTAAAGCAGAGCTCACTAACAGGCGGACCGTGGTCCGGGTCCGGACCCAGATGTGGCCCAATGCGGACCCAAAGCGATAAACTATTAAAAGTGATTTAATTTTGAAAGTGTTTCTATGTTTTCACAAACTTTGTCAGCTTTATTATCTTTTCTCTCATTTTTATTTTCATGTGACAAAACATTGAGTCTCTGCTTTTGTCTTTCAGAACATGCAGAGGGCACCTTACTTTCCTTCTATAAAGAAGCTAAAAATGTGAGAACCCTGTGGACACAAAGTCGTAGTCAGCACAAGCGTCCGAAACTATCTAGTGGAGCATATATTTCAGTTTAAGGAGAGTATGGAGTGGTCCTGATGCCTCATATTCCTAATAGGACAAATACCTCCTTGACCTGCAATGGATAAGAAGTTTAAACCCTGGTCAGTCAGATTTCCATTGGTATCCCCACCCAGAAAATTAAAGTTTTAGCGTGGCCTAGATGAGCTGCCTGTGGTTCAAAGTGACTTGGTTACTTGGTTTAAGCAATTTCTGTCATTTTGTTATGACAAAAAAAGTTTTTTTGGTTGAGCTTCTTTACGTGTATCCCATCCTGTATCCTTAAGACTGCATATAGTTTGGGGCTTCATTGTATTCGAAGGTTTAAATTGACCTCTGTTCCTGGTTGATTATTGAGTGTAGTTGTCCCAAATTATAGAACACTCCTCCCAAGGCATACGTCCACTCTTTCCTCATGTAAATGTCTGTTAAGGACATATTTGTTTTCATTGTGTTATCCGTGTTCATCTTGTACTTAAATGTTATACCTGTAAGGTATTGTTGTTAAGTTTTTTTGCTTTCTGCCAGATCTTCACTGCATAACTCATCCTGCAGTCATAAAAATATCAACTCTGTTCCAACTCCAGAATGTCCAGTCCGATTGTGTGATTTGAGCTTGTATATAGTTGTAACGATCCATACATAAAACCCATACATTGACTTTTTCTGATTTGGCGAACAGCATATTTTGTCTGTTCTAAGACTTTGTGTCAACCAGCGATTTCCACCATCCCCTTTTAGGACAGACCAGAGACAAAAAGTCTTCTCACACAGACACACACCACCCCCTCTCATCCTGCCTAAAAATCAGATAGACAGAGCTAAAACTATTTATGACCCCTCTACCCCCACACATCCTGCTGACACCAGTTTAGCAGAGACCAGACTTTATAAGCCAAATTAACTTTTCATAGAAATGTCCCTCTATTTGTGGTCGTGAAATATGTAAAGTTATTATGTGTCCACCTTATGTCTATACTGTGTCTCTTAATTTCCTTCTCTCTCTCCAAGACCTTTGGTTTTCCAAGCAAAATTCTCTTAGTTGATCCAAGCTAAATTCTTTGATTTATGCTAAATGAACCTCATAACCTCATATACAAGTTTGATTGTGGTTATAAGTGGTAGAATTTAGCGGTGTGTTAAAAGTTTTGTAAGTTTATTTAGTAAACTTAAAGATCTACTTAAATCCTTACGTTTACCAAAGCATTTACAGCAGCTCAGATGAACGCAGAACACTTGAATTTAATTGGAGATTTATGCTTATCTTCATTTTAATCTACTCTTTTGTTTTCTTTTCTTAATTCTGTTTGAATCGGCATTCTCCTCTGGTATGTAAGATTCAAAGTTCAAAAGATGCCAGCTTTGCCCTCAGCCAATCAGGATAGTGTGATGTGATGCGCCCGGCTTGGCGCGAATGACTGTATGTGTTAAACACGAGTGATGCATATGCATGAGAGGGGGGGCCTCCACGTCACCCCTCCCCCTTCAGGAACCCTATAAACGAGAGAAACTTCTCTTCGTTCATGCCCTCTTCTCCTTGACTCTGGACAAAGACGGCAAGCTGTTGGAACTCCAAGGAGTTCCAGGGCGTCGGCCCTTAGAGGCAGACTTCTCTCTTCATCCGGGGCTTTTCAGCCGCGGAACTGCGGAAGCAACGCCATGGCCTAAACCAAGCCGCTCGCGAGAGAGCCGACAGGGGTTGAACTGAGGTCAACCCGCAACAGCTCCACAAGACGGTAGTTTCACGGAGAATAAAGATCAGCCGAGACGGTCTACACAGCCCGTCACTCAAGTTCAGTTAAGTTTTGTTTGGTGAATGGTTCACCGTGCGCACGTGAGTCATGCTTCATTCGTCTAACCGAGGCGCACGACCCCTGCACGGCTTGCCGTCACCGAGGCAACCAGCGTGTCGCCCTGCAGCCCCAGGTGCGTGAACCACGTGACCAGCGCGAAGCAACCAAACCACCCATACACAGTAGAGGTCCACCCGGCCCGCCGTCACCGAGGCAACCAGCGCGTCGCCCAGTCTAGCGGAGAGGCCTTTGATGTCTACACCAACGAGACCGCCGCCGCTTCCCTCAGACGGAAATGCAGTAAGGCACACGCATGCGCAAACATCTGTCGTGGTCCGGCCCGAGTTAGAGAAGTCGTTTCCACAGAGTGCATATTTCCATTCTATATAGCAAGTTCTGCTTTCTTTTAGTCTAGGTTCCTTTCTTTCACCCTTTTTACCTCTTTTTCTTTTTATTTAATATATATACGTCATTTTGATGTGTTTATCTAATAAAGCCTCTTTTATATAAGCTAGTCTTGGTGTGTTTTCAATATTATTACCAGTGTGTGGATCCCTGAACTCAAACCAACCTCAACCTCAGAAACTTAATATTTTATAAGGGTAAATTTGATTAATCTAAATTAATTAATTTGATTAATTAATTGGTGGATTAAATAAATACCCCTAGTTACGTTACATAGTTTTTAATCAGATGCACAGATTCAGATATTTAGTCCTTTAGAGAATGAATATGATAGAAAAGAGCATGCCAATCTGCTGTACTTCTGCTCGACCGACAGACACTGTTTCAAATACACTGACTCAGGGCACACCCCTGACCAAAATCGCAGAGTTTGTCGTTTTTTATCCATCCATACATCGTTTCTTATTGCAGGTGCATAGAACTTCAGAAGATTTTTCTGCAGGGATAGTAATTGCAATTGGAAAGTAAGAAGAAATTTGGAACTCTACTTTTTCTTTACACACAAATTATCCAAATTATTGCAGATACTGCCTCATCCCACATAGTGCCAAATGAGGAAAGCTTTTAATCTCCTCTGAGCAAACATAAGGTTAAATGAAGCACCAGGTTTCCCTGCTGCTCAGAAGATTTCCTCTGTGGCTGACACTTATTACCTTACTAAAGACTTTAATTCAACTTTCAGAGCCATTATCATTTCCACATATGCTCTCACACACTATCAAGCCTGCACACTGTCTTTCTGACCGGGTATGAAGGTATGTGCAAAAAAAAAAAAAAAAAACAAAAATGCAAAAATTGGGTGTTTGTTAACATGGCTAGATTGCTGTAGTTAAGTGAGGAGTATACATATTACGCTGGAGATTAAACCATTGTCAGGGTTTCATGTTCTATCCATGTACATAAATCAACATAAAGGTCACACATCGACGTTTCTGCCTGTACAGCAAAAGAAGTAAAGAAATTATTGGGTAGTATTCTACCGCTGCAAAGCATGAAAGAATATTGATTTTCCATAGGCTGCTCAGAGGAGCCACTCTCTTGCCTTTGATGTTAAATCAAATACATCAGAGTACAAAAGTGGATTATAATGGCGGACTGCGAATGCAGGAGGTGCAGTCACATTCCACATGAATTATTGTTATTATTACTATTATTATTACTATTATTGTATTTCTCAGAAATTTCAAACTGAAGCAGTTTGCAGATGCTAAATATAGAAAGTAATGCCTTGGCATAAAGTTCTTGGCATCAAGGCCCTTCTACACAATGTAGGCATGCAAGAAAATATTACATTGTAGAGCCAGACACTTCAGTAGGAATTCAGGCCCCCTGAAAATTTCATTTTATGCATTTCTCCCAAGCAGAACCTTTTGACAAAGTAACATCCCAACCATGTTCACTTCTTTACTCTTCATAACTCTTACACTTACCGTACAACAAGGTAAGAATATAAATATAAGCAGCATGGTGGATATTGTAAACTGAGGCTGTTTACAACAGTTGAAATTTGTAAATAGCACAAACGGATGTTTCAGCTTAGCGTTTGGAATAAAAATGAAAGATCGTCTCTAGATCACCTCCATCTGTGTCTGTGTTTAAGGGGGTAACTCTACGTTCGTCTCAACCGTACACTAGGCCGATTGCCTCTCTCGTATTACTTGAGAGGTTGTCTGACTCAGTCAGCTGCAACAGACTAAACTGCTGTCTCAGGAAATTGTGCGCAAAACAAGCTGTGGACCAGCTGGACTAAAGCGTGAATAATTCATATTTTCTAAATTTCAGGAAAGGTCGACAGTTGGTGGCACTAGTACATGGGGTGCATGTACAAGATAAAGGATTAAGAATTTAAAAAAAAGTCTTTTTATTCAACTGTTGCATATGCAGTTACATATAGGCAGCTGTACAGGTTCCAGAATGTATCTATTAGATGCTCCATTTAGGGTGAAACAGAGTTTAAATCGAACACAGCCTAATAAGAAGCCTTGTAGAAATAAAGTTGTGAAACATTTAGCACTGTGCACTATTTCTCACACACACACACACACACACACACACACAGAGCATGATGTACACATAGGGCTGGGCAATATGGGAAATCTTATCACGATATTTTTTCATATCAGTCAATATCGGTATATATCACGATATAAATCGAATCACTATTTCCTTTTTACTTTAAGTGAAGATATAAAATTTTTATTTTTTTCTTAAATTGTTTTTTATTTTCAGACAAATAGTCAAATCTACTATAGAACATTACATAACTGTATTAACCACACGCATACACAAACACACACACATATATATATATATATATATATATATATATATATATATATATATGTGTGTGTGTGTGTGTGTGTGTGTGTAATACAGTTGTGTAATGTTGTGTATATGGGGCAGTATTAGTATGAACAGTATTCACACACAGACACTGTGTTAAGCAGGCTGTTGCTGGCCCTTTAAGGGCTGAGGAAAGGACTCGTAGTGGTGAGTCGACTCTCTATCGGCTCAAATGGTGAGTTCGTTTAGCGATTCTGTTTCGGTAGAAAATAAAGTTTCCCTACTCGGGTTTTTTGATTATAAAGTCAACTTTGCCTGAGCGTTCTCACTCGAATTCATACAGTATACATGTTTATGTTTATCGATTACGAAATTACGTAGATGCGTTCCAAAGGTGGCCGCGCCCACTGAAAACATGGATTTATCCGGAGCGTAAGCTGCATTTACAAACAATCGCTCACCTACATCTAAAGCTGTGGGAGTATTTTACACAGAAACACAACAGTGTGGTGCTCTGTCAGCTCTGCACAACACAACAGTAAGGCTGGTATACACGAACACTTGAAGCTCAAATATCCCGTAGAGCTTCAACACAGCAGCAGGACAGCACCTGTTTACTAGTTGTTCTTATCTTAGCAGATTATTTTAAGATTATTAACACGTGTAACATGTTTCTTTCAGTAGTTAACGTCTTCTGTCGTCAATTTATCTAGTATATGGGTTAAGCTGCTGCTATGTCTACACGCTGCGCTGTGTGCTTCAACCAAACACGAAGTGGCTGGAACTCTAGTCCAGCCACCTGATTGGTTTGGGGCGGCGCTATTCTCATTCTCACTGGCTGTTCGTGTTGTCTGTCAAAACATGGATGGAACTTAATTCTCTCGACTACGTCTTAAAGTTCTATCAAGGAAACGTTATTTCGCGATAGTTATCGTTATCGTTTTATCGCCCACCCCTTTGTACACATATACCTTTTATCCTTGCCAGAAGCACCTACCATATAGGTGTGCTGTGTGTTGCACTGCTACAGGTTAATAAAGGATCTCAATGTCATTACTGGCTTCCGTAAGTCAGCCAACAAAGATGCAGTAAAAAGGAAATCCCTTGTCAGAAACAAAAAGGAAATTTAAAAACACAAAAGGAAAACCAGGAAAACGTTGACAGTTAAATAAGAAGAAACCTTTGCTGTTTGCAAAGAATCTAAGTGTGATTTAAGGTGCTCAGATAATACCACAAACTTGACAGCACACCTGAAAGAACACCTGCCACTGTTGAAGCCGATGCCTTAAAAATGAGACTCCTGCATCCGCATTATTGTTGACCTTTTTTCCTTAAAAACTGAGGCAACCTTCTAAACGAATAATAAATATTACATCTGCCATCTCCTATTTCATTTACAATGATATGCAGACCTACAATGTAGTGGAAAATCAAGACTGTGAACTACTGCATACACAGCATACAACTACTGCATACACTGCATACAACCACTGCATACACTGCATACACCTACTGCATACACTGGAGTTAAAAACCAACATGGTCTCTTGACAACACTTCAGTGAAAGCTGCAAACCTAAGCAAGAAATGCAAGATGACATTAAACACAAGCTAATAAATGCAGACAAGTCACAATGACAACAGATGGCTGGACGTCAACTTAAGCATATGTAACCATTATTATAATATATATATATATATATATATATATATATATATATATATATATATATATATAAAAACAATAAACAGTGCTTGCACGTCTCCACCTCTCTCACCTGCTTAAATGTTACAGTATTGTTAAATTAAAAAAAACCCTCTCTGTTCCCCTCTCTTTGTTGAGTGAAGCCTTGATATTGTGATATTGCCCACAGTTTGAAAAACTATCTAAAACTGAAATTTGTGGAGCAAGCCAACATCTTTATTTAAAGTTGTCCATAATTTTGTTAATCTGTTCCCCAGATAAACGCGCGATTAAAAGCTGTTGAAGCCTATTGCATGGTTGATAAACATCAACAATGCCCACAAGAAGCCCTTTGCCATCACCATCATAGCCTGAAAAGTATGCTACTGCACATTCTGCTGACACCCATACAAGCTGTAGCATGTAAGGTGGAATGGAACTTCGAATAAGGCTGGTGAACAGGAAATTAATTTCAGCCTCGTTTGAAGTTTAACATCATCTACGTTCGTGTCAACATCCTCTTCGCTGCCTGTGACGGTCTGCTCATGTAAGCCACCATTGCTGTTACTCCCTTGTCATTTTTATTACTTTCTTCAAAGTCAAAAGTTTAAATACACTAAGATTACTATGCCTTTAAACAATTTGGGACAGCCCATATGATGATGTCATGTCTTTGGAAGCTTCTGATAGGTTTATTGGTAACATCCGAGTTAAGTAGAGACACACCTGTGGATGTGTTTTAAGGCACACCTGAAATACACCGCTTCTTCGTGTAACATCATGGGAAGTCGAAAGAAATCAGCCAAGATATCAGGAAGAGAATTGTGGACTTGCACAAGTCTGGTTCATCCTTGGGTGCAATTTCCAGATGCCTGAAGGTGCCTTGTTCGTCTGTACAAACAATTATGTGCAAGTACAAATAAGATGGGAATGTCCAGCCATCATACCGCTCGGGAAGAAGACGGGTTCTGTGTCCCAGAGATGAACGTGCTTTGGTCCAAAATGTGCATATCAACCCAAGAACAAAAGCAAAAGACCTTGTGAAGATGCTGGCTGAAGCTGGTAAGAGTGTGTCATTATCCACAGTGAAACGAGTACTGTATCGACATGGGCTGAAAGGCTCTGGGCTGAAGCCATTACTCCAAAAGAAACATAAAAAAGCCAGATTAATGTTTGCAACTGCACACAAGGACAAAGACTTTAACTTTTGGAGACATGTCCTGTGGTCTGACAAAACTAAAATTAAACTGTTTGGCCATAATGACCATCGTTACATTTGGAGGAAAAAGGGGGAAGCTTGCAAGCCTGAGAACACTGCAGGAAGGACTGGTGCACTTCACAAAATAGATGGCATCATGAGGAAAGAACATTACGTGGAAATACTGAAGCAACATCTCAAGACATCAGCCAGGAAGTTCAAGCTTGGGCGCAAATGGGTCTTCCAAATGGACAATGACCCGAAGCATACTGCCAAAATGGTTACAAAGTGGCTTAAGGATAACAAAGTCAATGTTTTAGAGTGGCCATCACAAAGCCCTGATCTCAATCCTATTAAAAATGTATGGGCAAAGCTGAAAAGGCATGTGCGAGCAAGGCGGCCTACGAACATGGCTCAGTTCTGTCAGGAGGAATAGGCCAAAATTCCTGCCAACTATTGTGAAAAGCTTGTGGAAGCATATCCAAAACGTTTGACCCAAGTCATATAGTTTAAGGGCAATAGTACCAAATACTAATGAAATGTATTTAAACTTTTCACTTTGAAGAAAGTAATAAAAATTGCACTAAAAAAATTCTCTCGTTCATTATTTTGGCAGTTAGCAAATAGAAATAATTTTAGAAATCCTAATTGGCCTAAGATGGGAAGAGTTTGTTCTGATTTCATGTCAGACAATGAGAAAAAAATGCATGTGTGTCTTTTTATATAGTGTATGTAAACTGGTTTTAACACTCAAATAACATCCTAGAATGAATAAAATACTTTGTTCTGTACAAAGTTGAATGTGCTGACAACAAAATCACACAAAAATCAATGGAAATCAAATTTATTAACCAATGGAGGCCTGGATTTGGAGTCACACAAAATTAAAGTGAAAACACACTACAGGCTGATCCAACTTTGATGTAATGTCCTTAAAACAAGTCAAAATGAGGCTTAGTACTGTGTGTGGTCTCCACATGCCTGTATGACCTCCCTACAATGCCTGGGCATGCTCCTGATCTCTGTACATATCTGTACGTCTGTTAATTATTCGATAAATCCAACTGAAGCTCACTTTACAAACGAAACAAGATAATACACATTAGATGGTACTGCTATCAGAAAACATGCAATGTCTGGATTATATACATAAATAACCAAAACAATTATTATTTTCTTTGGTGGCATAATGCTGAAATCAAATAACAAATAAATGTATGTTAAGGCTTCCTGACTAGACAAGACTAATATTAATGTTAGACAGTAAGGCTGTGTCCCAAACGGCACCCTCTGAAACATTACATACTGCACCACTGACAGCACTTCTAACAATGGTGTCCTTTTATTTATTCATTAATTAATTAAAAAATAATTGGTGTAACCATATACTCTCTATAGTTTTAACATTTCCAGCTTGTCAGAGACAAGTTAACATTAAAAGAAAAAAGACGTTTTGTTTACTATAATCTTTAGGGGTGCTGGGACTCAATTTAAATCTAAACTAGGACCAGCTACGCATCTGGTCTGCAGTTTGGGACATGGCCAAAGAGTATTTTCTGACTAAAGTTAATATAAGCATTAGCTAACCCAAACCCTCCTAATCTGTTACCATAACAAGACATTATCCAAAAGCCTTTTTATTGCAATATATTTTGCTGTTCATTGCTCTCATCACTGACCTCGCGTTTACAGCCGGCGCGAGCTACCCGACACTCCAGCGAGGCGAGAGCTCGGGTCAGTGAAGCTACTGGCTGCAGGGTATTTCTGAACAGGCATCTCAACACAAACCTTAAAGTTAAGGACCACCTAACAACCAGAGCCAGTTGCTAACAAACACAGCATGTGAATTGCGAAGGCTGCTAAAACTTTTTTAAAATACGCTTTTAAAATAATTTTTTAAACAGTTTCCGCTTTTTCTGTGGTTTAATTTTTGGGTGGGACAAATCTAGCTGTTTTTAATATTGGGTGGGACACGTTCCCCCATCCTCCCCGGTTCCTACACCAATGCATCCACCAACTCCTGGACAGTCTGTGGTGCAACGTGACGTTGGTGGATGGAGCGAGACATGATGTCCCGGATCTGCTCAATCTCTGGGGAACGGGCGGGCCAGTCCGTAGCTTCAATGCCTTCATCTTGCAGGAACTGCTGACACACTGCAGCCACATGAGGCCTAGCATTGTCCTGCATTAGGAGGAACCCAGGGCCAACCTCATCAGCATATGGTCTCACAAGGGGTCTGAGGAGCTCATCTCGGTACCTAATGGCAGTCAGGGTACCTCTGGCGAGCTGTGCGGCCCTCCAAAGAAATGCCACCTCACACCATTACTGACCCACTGCCAAACCGGTCATGCTGAAGGATGTTGCAGGCAGCAGATCGCTCTCCACGGCGTCTCCAGACTCTGTCACGTCTGTCACATGTGCTCAGTGTGAACCTGCTTTCATCTGTGAGAAGCACAGGACGCCAGTGGTGAATGTGCCAATCCTGGTGTTCTCTGGCAAATGCGCGGTGTTGGGCTATGAGCAAAACCCCCATCTGTGGACGTCAGGCACTCATACCATCCTCATGGAGTCGGTTTCTAACTGTTTGTGCAGACACATGCACATTTGTGGCCAGCTGGAGGTCATTTTGCAGGGCTCTGGCAGTGCTCCTCCTGTTCCTCCTTGCACAAAGGCAGAGGTAGCTGTCCTGCTGCTGGGTTGTTGCCCTCCTACGGCCTCCTCCACATCTCCTGGTGTACTGGCCTGTCTCCTGGTTGCGCCTCCAGCCTCTGGGCACTACGCTGACAGACATAGTCTTGTTGCCACAGCTTGCATTGATGTGCCATCCTGGATGAGCCACACTACCTGAGCCACGTGTGTAGGTTGTAGAGTTCATCTTCTGCTTTCCCTCCTGTCTGTTCTCTGCCTTTGTTTACTCGGTCATGTCATGTTTCATTTGCTTGTGTTTGTTTCGGTTGCTCCAACTTGCACTCTCACTCTTGTCAAGCCTATCACCTGCTCCGAGTTTGTGGCGCCTCCTTGTCCCATGTTTTCATAATTTACTTTGATCTGTTTATACCTCCGTGTTTCCCTGTGGTTGTCTGTCATTGTATATTTTGTGTTGATGTTTTGATGTTTATCATCTTGTTACTGTGTGAAGTCTTGTCTTAGCTTCCTGCTTAGTATGTAGTTGTTTTGTGTTCCTGTTCCTATTCACCATGGACTAGAATAAACAATGCTTGCACATGTCTCCACCTCTCTCACCTGCTTAAATGTTACAGTAATGTTAGCTTAAAAAAGGTTTCCCTATCTTCGTTGTGTAAAGCCTTGATATTGTCCTTAGTTTTAGAAACTGACTGACACTGAAATGTGTGCAGCAAGCCAACATCTCTATTTAAAGTTGTCCAGAATCTTGTTAATCTGTTCCACAGCTTAACACTTGATGAAGAAGCTGATGAATAGGAAAGCTATTGTATCCTGTTTGAAGATGAACATCAACAATGCCCAAAGCAGCTCCTTGCCATCACCATCACAGCCTGGAAAGTATATTACTGCACAGTCTGCTGACACCCACACATGCTGAAGCAATTAAGGTGGAATGGAGCTTCAAACGAGGCTGAAATTAATTTCCTGTTCACCAGCTTCTTTATTGAACTTTATCATCTATGTTCGTGTCAACATCCCCTTTGCTTTCTTGTCGTCTCTTTCTGCTGGGCTGGACCGTGAGTTCGTAAATCTTGGAAGAATGATTTTGTGTGGAGTCAGTACTGTTATGTAACAGTCTAAGATTTGTAAACAGCTTGTTTTAAAAACACATGACTTGTATTTGAAGGAGGTTTATGGAAGTTTATCATGTACTGAACTCTCTTTATTCAACCATGATGACGTAAATAGTTTTCCATTCTATTAATACTTCAATGAAAAAGTATAAAGTGGCCAAACTGGGTGACTGTGTAGCTGTGTTGTTCTTAACCATGTTAATGTAGTTGTTAGCACTGGTTGTACGGATGTAACGATAAACTATACTCCATAAAACTTTACCATAACAAAATTAAACAAGAAAAAAGGTGATAATTAAATCTCCCCCTTAACCAGTATAAACATGGCTATATAACCAATATTCCCATTTAATAGTAAAAGTAAATACAAATTTGTGTACATATTTAATATTATTTAAAAGAACTATACATGTAAATTTTACTTCTCTGTCAGTTTCACAACAAAGCAATTAACACCTTTTGAAAATCAGCATTAATTGAGTGAGTCAGTGATGAGCCAATCAATGATATCCAATTAAGAGTCAAGTATACAAACAATCTAAGCTACACATTTCTTCAGCTAAAATATTGGTAAAAAGCATACATGCTAAAACCCCTGAAATTAGAACCAAATATCATTACTCACACTGCCATCAAATTAGAACCTTTGTGTTCCTAATTCTTATTATGTGTCTCAACAAACGCATTTACATTTTGGTTTCTTTTATTTACATTCCTTAGTACTGAAGCCAGGCAGAAAGAACATGTCCATCACCAGCCCAAACATGCATTTTCCACATGAAGAATTAATCTTTTTCCCACTATTTTGTTCATTAAAAATAAAGTAGGTAAGAGAATCTTTTACGCAAGTACACCATATCATAAAGGGCACATATCCTGCACACATTATGACATTTGTATAGTTTTATGTACCAAAAAAGTTATTCATATCAGCTTCAGTAATTTGTGTTACTGCACCTTTAAAATGGATACGTGCAAATGAGCTTGTGTTCTAGTTGGATTCCCTGATTGTGCCGCATTCTAAAGACAGTCCAGGGGTTTAAACTAATATACACTGAATAGATGGATATTTGCAAATGCTATGGTTTTGTGAGGTCACAGAAACTATGAATATAAAACAGGTAGTTAATATAGCTTAGTTTTCAAACATCATCTCTGTTCAAAGAAAAACTATATCTCCAAAATAGTAACTTTTGTAGGAGAGGGCAAAAACCTTTTCAGTGTAGCACAGAGAAAAAAGGATTTATTTCATCTTCAGTGTACTTGACAGCCCTAATGCATACAATAAGAGGATTAACTGGCACTTTATCATCAAAGCATTATATCTTGAGATGCAACACAGCTTCAGACTAGTCCCGCAGAGGAATACATTTTAATTCTATTCTCTCTTTTTTTTCCACATTTCATGAAGATGACAGAATTGCCATGTCCGATAGCACTGTCAATCAGGATTAGTAATTTGTTGAGTATAAGCTATAAAGCTCACTGAGTGCATTTACGTACACCTTATAATCAAACTATAATCTGATTTCGGCAGTTATATCTGATTATTTAAATAGTCATGTAAACAGCATACTCTGTTTCTGATTTCTCTGATTGGATAAAGGTCTGTAAAGCAGATTAGGAAATTTGCTGAATGAGTTGGATTTTAGCTCAGCAGTCGAGTTTCTCAGTACATAAATACTCTTCCTTTGATTTATTTTTCTTGTCTTCTCAGTTTGTGCCTATACAATCACAAACCATGGTATCAAGCATCGCTTAACACAGCAACTGTGAGATGGCAACAAAATACTTTTGGAACACCGCTTAAACAAACTACATGCTAGAAATGCAGAATTCAATGTTTTTTACTATACCAATATAACAAATAGTGGCAGGCCTAGGTTTCTGTCTCAAAGTTGTGTAAACTGCTCATGTTGCTGATACAGGAGGAAAGTAGAAACACTTTGCGCTGGTTAACTGGATACTGAATCCAGCAGATGACTACATTTCACGCTCTAACCCTTTTCAGTCTGCAATGCGTATGTACTTATATAAGGAAACAGCCTTTATATTTCCATGTCTTTAAAGCTGCATGCAATTCCCACAGGGGAATATATGGAATACATTATACACACACACACACCTGTATCTCACCCTGTTTTCAGAATGAGAGATGCTACTATGCCTGAAAAATGTTGGACTTCTTATTTATGTTTTTGCTTATTTATACACCTTATGTCATAGAATACCAAGTACCTGCCTGTCACTACGGAAGCTGCACTGAATATAAAGATATAATGGTTTTAGGTTGAACTGTTTTTTGTTAATAGTGAACTGGACTGGAATATATCTGAATATATACATACAAATACAGAATCTCTCAGTGTTACCAGTCAAAAGTTTGAACAAATTCATTTACAGAAGGGACTTTCTTTTTACTGGTTCTTCCATTTCAGAATAATACCAAAGACATTAAACATGTATTTATGGAAGCAGTGATGAACTGTGCTCACCAATGACGGCGTGGGTAAGTGTAACTGAGCCCAGAACCGTGTCTGTTTTTAATGCAGTGCTGCCTGAGGGCACAAAGGTCACAACCATCCAACACTGATTTTCAGTCTTTCCCCTTTCCTACAGAGATCTTTAATGATCTTATGTACTGCAGTTGAAGAAATATCAAATTTTTGCTAGTTCTAGTTCTTTTTTACATTGCAAAGTGCTTTACTTTAATTGTCTTTTACAGAGTGGGGAAGCCCTCCTCCTTCTTACCTCTTAAAGACTCTCCGGAATGTTCTCTTTATACTCAGCCATGTTACTGGCCTGTTGACATTTAACCTAATTAGTTGTGAGATGTTCCACTAGGTTTTTTTTTTAACATTACTCAACTTTACCAATGGTTTGTTGCTCCTGCCCCAACTGAAATGTGTTGCTCGCATAAACTTTAAAATGGAAAACAATTAAAAAACAAAAATCTTAATTTCTTTAGTTTCAACTTCTTTGAAGATGTTATTTGTACTATTTTCAAATAAATATACAGTTTAAATTATTTGCAAATCATGGCAGGAGATTTTGCACAGTGTTCCAACTTTTTTGGAAATGTTGGTATGAAATACTAAACATGTATAATGATGATAGTACCAATAGACCTCATCTCCAGGACTATTATTTTAATTCACCACATCTGAGAAATGTAAACAAATGTTAACACCAAACATAATTTTACATGTATGTTATGTGATGTGTACACTTACCTGGGTGGGTGTCTATATGAATGGCAGTCATGTGTGTCATCTTCTAACGGCCAACAGGACCCAAGGTAATCTTGGGAGGGGTGGCACACACCAGTGGAAAACCTGTTAAACCAAAAATGAGAAGCGAGCTTAATGTACTTGCTGGTTATAATGTTATAAGAAATGTAAACCACTGGGCTAACAGAGTCACTTAAAACTTAAGCCTAGCTAATATTTTTTTATTAACTAGTTGTAAAGACTATAAATAGCGTGTTTGTATATTTTTAATTTCAGGGAAAATACTCTAGAGCTTCCTCTGAGGATTCTGTGCAGTCACTTGTAGCACACCCAGTCCTTTATGAGCACTTTTGCAATATGCACTTATACAGATCTTAACCCACATGGGAACATAAATGTGAACTGAATCATTTGCATCTGGCAACTCTTGGCCCACAACACACATGTACATAGTACGTCCCGAAGTCTAATAAATATCTGCAGCATTCCTCCAATGTTGCTCTCCTCTCCATGTGAAATAGGCAGTCCTAAAAGTGGTCAGGCTTCAATCAGCATAACCCTGACCAATCACAAGATTAACATGTCTCGGCCCTCCCTTCAATCCAGCTATCCAACTATACTACTATCTATCTGCGTGTTTGGGACATCTGATGTTCATTCACCCAGTTAACACTTTGTTATGCTAGTATTTCCTGGGTGTGCATTCCTCACGTGTCTACATTCCCTGGATGCTCATCTAGCAGTAAAATTGATGAAAGCTTTCTTTAAGGTATTAAGACATACGTTGAATAAGCTGCATAGTCAAGGATTTGTTTGGTATCATTGTCTACAGCACGTTACCGAAGACAGCTTTAGTAACTTCACTCTGGAGCTTAACTTGCATTGCTATCGGTTTGTGTTCACAAACCTGAGAATGTGAATTTGAGCAGAAGGGGCATTCCTTCGTTTTATGTTTACCTTCTTGAACAGTGCCCAGCCATACTGGACCTTTACTAGGGCTGCAATGTATGCCCTTTGTACCTCGAGTTAGACCCCCCTGCCTCCCATAAGGATTGTTTCTGGAAGTAAATTTTGGTTAGCTATGTGGCTAATTCCAAGGTTTTTAGCATTTATGGTTTTTGCTTTTAATATTATTTAAAGGTGCCATAGAACACATTTTTCAGCTTTTTCATTGTTGGTCTACGTAAAAAGGTATGTGACCTCATTGGGGTTAAAAAAAATCCACTGATGCGTTTTTACACAACCATTTATTTCCCTGTAATCTGAATGAATAATTCATGAATAATTAATTGAGCTCTGCTTCAACTTTCTAGTAATGTTACCTATACTAGCTACTTTTGTTGGGAATGTTATGTGAATTAAGGTGGAACTGCTCCTCTCTTCAGTGTCAAATGCTCAGGGAAGTCAGCTCGATCTTGTACAAGGGTTGAAAATCTGTCCAGACATAAACATGAAGAGCAAACTAACCATTTTAAATAAAAGAATGTCAGGGTCTTGTTACACATGTCTGTTGGCTTACTGTTCACCAGCATGTTTTGCAAATTTTCTGTTCCACCTGCAGCAGTCACATTCTGGCACCGGTACAAGTTGCAGCATTTAAGGTGGAACGGAACATTCCATTAAGCAGTTGTGAATAGGAAGCCAATTTCAGTGCCAACACAGCCTTGAACAGTACATTTTTCTTAAGAATCTTAAGAAACACTTTTCATGAATAATAAAATCTAAACATTTCCTGGATTTCTTCCACAGTCCACTGCTCGAGGTCTGTCACTTGATTTTCTGTGTTCTTTTTATCTGCTAACTCTGTGTAAGCTGTTTTGTACATTTCACACTCTGCTGTCAGTACTGAAAAAGTGTGTCTGCGAAAAACATTTAAAAACATTTGTTCTCTGAAATGCAGGATGATGGTTTGGGGTAAAATAGGACATATCACACTTTGTATCCAGGTTCTTAAAGCTGCTTCTAACAGTTATACGAAATAGCAGCTTGTCCTCATAGAAGAAAGCAGGAGCACATATTGCTTGGTACTTCCAAGCTACCTGAGAAAATGAGTTTCTGCTGCACTATGGCTGTTATCATAATTGTCCTGGGTAATACTCATTGATATAATGACCTAGAAAACAGTTTTTCTTCCTTTAACATCAGCAGTGTCTGGTGCCATCAAAACACACTAAAGGTAATAGTTCCTATTCTGACTCCTCACAGGACTAAGTGCAGCTTTCGAGGAATTCCAATGTTCTGCTGGACAGGGTGAACAAAAAAAAGAACAATTGTATATAAACTAAAGAAACGCTAATGCAGTACCTTGTTTCCTAAGAAGAAATTGGCAATGGTTCTCAAGACAACAGTTCTTAAGCAGAAATTTCTTTCAAAAGCCCACTTACACAGTGTTAATGACGATTATCTTGTGTTTTCTAATTTAGGTTTTATTTTTAGAATTTAGAATAGAATATACGTACACTGACATACCTGACTCAGACCTTTTTTAAGAAACTTCATCAAGAATAACTTGTGAAGATACTTGTAAATGAGGCCCAATGTTCTTAAATGCAATTATAAAAAAAACAAACGTGTAAGTAGTTGGCAAATATTCTCTTTAAAAAATCTTAATTATTCCCATAAGGTTATCTTCAAAAAATCCTTATCAGTGTATTAGAGGGGACATGTTCCATTGTTCAGCTTAGTTTATGTGGCATGAGATATTCAGAATTTGTTTAAACCATTTCTTGTTGTTATTTAGTTTAATCTGCTCAGAGGACACCAAAATGGAGGAAATACATTGAATCAAACAACACAAAGAGTTAATGGTGAAAAAAATAGACAACAAGTAAATAAAAGAAAAATAAGTTAAAAAAAAAAAAACACACACATTTAAGATTAATTTCTTCAAAACTAATTCTGAATCCAGCCCCTGGGTTATATCTCTTCTGATGATGATAAAATTTGTAGTAAAAAAAACTTAGCTTGTAAACAATTAATATTTCTTATATAATGAAGGAATGCAACGATGTATTATCAGTTTGCTGTAAAGCCATACCCAGGACATTCAGGTCATTCTATTTCTTCCTGTACAAAATATTTTATTCACTTTTACTATAACATCCATCTGTCCATCCTTTATCTGTCGCTTTATCCCGCTAGTCGGGGTCACATGGGGCTGGGGCCAATCCCAGCGTCATCAGGCAAAGGCGAGGTACACCATGAACAGTTCACCAGTCCATCACATGGCCAAGACACACTCATGCACACACACACCTATGTGCAATTTAGAGTGACTGATCAACCTAACATGTATGTGTTTGGACTGTGGGAGGAAACCCACTCAAGCCCAGGGAGAACATGCACACTCCACACAGAACTGCCCGGACCGGAAATCGAACCTGGAACATCTCGCTGTGAGGCGACAGTGATTCTAACCACTATACCTCCGTGCCGCCCTATAAAAACATTGGGGAATCAAATTTAAAAGCTTCTAAAGGCCTCAAGATGTGTTATTTTGTCTAAACCATTTTGTCTAAAGTGGTTTAGATGGTGTGTGTGTGTGTGTGTGTATATCTATGTATTCAAGGTCCCATGTCTCCCAGGATGTCCTAAATACGGTCTTGGGTCCCCTTAAATATCTCAAAATCAAAATCCCAGCGGTTCTATTAGGGAATGCGGTCCATTATAAAATATGCTTATTTAAAGATTTGTGTAGCCAGCTTTACTCTCCAATGGAAGAGTTTTGTCATTTTTAACTACCTAGCAATGCGGCACTGGTTTGCCTCAAGGTGGCGCTGTAGCAAATTGGTTCAGGAGTGGGCCATGTGCAGCCCAGGTATGCTGACCTTCAACCCTGAAGATCGGCACACATAATATCAAGGAAGAGAACAATCAACATAGAGATATTTTACAAGAAACCATTCAACTTTAGGGGAAAGTGTCCTGCTAGTCTGCTGGAGGTCTGAGAACAGCAGCTACAACTGAGCCAAAGTTTAAAGCAGTCTGTGTTTTGGTTTATACTGTAGTGTTTAGTGTCTTGCCTCACATGTGTATGGAATATGTTAACAGAGAGCTCTAAGCCTAAAACACCAGACATATGTTCAGCAGCCTTAGACTTACGCTGCTCTCCCAGAACTCAGGATGAACGTAAAAAGGCTTCAGGAGTGCCTGAAGACAGTAACTGCCACACAACAAATAATTTTTATAATTTTATAAACTTGTTTGTATGTTATATTATATACTTAACCTATATTAGCATTTACAGCCACAATATTAAAATGTTACACCGATAAAATGGAGTTGCCGACCCCTGACTTCATAGCCTGGTCCTCTGAAAAACTTTACATTATGTAAATCTGACAACTAGCCTAGTTTTCCTAGAGTTTAGTGTAAAGAGGGAATTTTTGTTCATTTCTCAAACCGAAAACAGAAGAAAAGACAATTTTTATTAAATCAATATTAAAATATTATAAATTACACATAAAATAGTAGGTCAAAGCTGTGGCATTTTACTCCTTTCACTGAGGACTCACCCCTTTACAGCATCTCTGCACTCATGTTTTAGTATTATAGACGCAAGAGGAAGGCAGGGTCTTATAACATCATAGTAATCTGACAAAAAGTAGGAAAGAGGGGGAAAAACAGCATGTTGGAATAATTTAACAATTAAAAAGCTGTTGTGTGTGTTCTGAGAATGTACATCCTGTTTATGAAAAATGTGTAAAGAAAAATGTAAATGAGTGCAAACCAATAAAATAACATTTAGGAGTTAAGAGTCTAAAATACTAACATTACAGAGATACACTTACCAGTAATGTCCCAGGTTTTTAGTGTAAAACACTAAAACATAATCTCACCAATTTGATGCTAATCTTTCCATCTTAAAAATATTTAATAATGATTGCACTGCACTCTAGGATGAGTAAACTGTCACATCTTAAAGCTGTTAATGGATGAAGGGCAGTCACACACTGGTATCCCAACAGCTTCATTATCTCTGCCTTGAGTGAGCTCCAAGCCCCGCTTTAGCCAATAACCAAATAACACTGTTCACTAGTCTGTTTAGACCTGCTGAACCACAGTGAATGAGTAGCACTTTTATGCTAGTTACAGCCTCCTAACTAATGTTCACTGCTAACTTACTACCGCCACAAGACTACTCACTAGAGATGTGAGAAAATACCTATATAGTATCGCAATATTATGTATTATTATGTACAATTATCAAAAAGGAATATTGATTTTCAATTAATAGTTTGTATGCAAAAATAGTGGAAGACAATGGTTCATTTTGTGCTGTGTTTAAACCCCAACCACTAGATAGCAGTGTTGTATTCTATTTTCAGGCATGAGACTGTCCAACTTATTAGCATTAGTAAAGCTATGCATATGGTTGTGTGGTGGTTTAATACAATGGCAGCTTTCCCAAAATACATTACATTTACGGCATTTGATGCACGCTCTTATCCAGAACAACTTATATAAGTGCTCTGTGTTCAATCAGAGTGTGTAGCTCTAGCTAGTACAAACACATTAAAGTCTACTAGACTAGACATACCAAACTAGCCTTGTGCTCAAACACTGCCACAAACAAGGGCCAGTGCTGATACCTAGAAAGACAAAATATAAGGTTAGATACAGAGTAATAACTAGCACGACAGGAATACCTAGAAAGAAAAGAATAAAATACATGACTGCATACAGTGTAGTTGTTCCTACCAAGAAGATAGAGAGTTAGGCACAGATGCATGAGTGCAATTATGATTCATTTCAATCCCCACACACACACAGAAAATATTACCTTGCACAATATTTTAAGTACATGTCATGCTATATATTGTATATATTGTATTTCTGATAATACACAGCCCTACAGCTTACTAGCTGTAGCTTCACTTTCCATACAAAGAGATTTATCTTATTTGAATTCAAATGCTTAGATGTAAGCATTCAAATATTTGCTGAATTTAAAGAAATAAAATCATCTTTCCAACTACTCAAATGTTATCTGTACTGCACTGCTGACCACAAACAAAACACCATAAAACAATTTATTATGGCTTTAATTTCAACTGCATGGGTTTTTACACACTAGGGAACACTGCAAACATCCGACAGGTTTTAACAGCCCAGTAATTCTGAATGAGGCTAAATGTTTACTTTATAAACTAAATAATGCTAATGCTAATGCTAATAAGTTCTTGTGCAAGGTAAGTAAATGATCTGCTCCTGATGACTTTTTTGACCAGCCACCAGGCCAAATGTAGATGCTGTGTAGGACAGAAATAATCACCTAATATTTATAAGGTATTAAAGCTGCGTGCCTGCACCTTTAACTTAGAGTCTTCCAATGTTACATTCAGAGCAACCACTCTCTTTAGCATAAAAGTTTGATTTTTTTCCTTCTCAGAGATACGCCAGGTTATTCTTTTACACTTGTTTTTAAATGAGCAGCTCATGAGTTGCGATCATCAGGCTGAGAATCACTGGTTTAAACACCACATTAGTAGTTGCTTGATAATTTATGCACAGCGTCCCCGGTAGACATAGAACAATAGTAGTCTTCTTTTTTCTTCTCCTGCAAGCAGTTGAAACAAAATAAAATAACTGGATAAGCTGGAAAACTAACAGGGTGGGCAGTCCTGGCTAACATATTTACCTGCAATAATATATTATGCTATAAAGCTACAAAATCTATGAAGTAGACCTATTGTCTTCTCTCAGCACTTTCTTCTCTGCATGACCCCACTGCTGATACATAGTCACTGGCTGCTTTATTTGGTATTATCTTCTTGTATCTGCACTCATTTTGTTAGCTTGGTTTACCACACTGGAGGTTTTACAGGTTTTACTGGAGGTTTTACTATAGGCTATAGTCCAATTGTAGTCCATCTGTTTCATCTGTTTTTGTCAATGGCCAGGACAGAGACTGCAGCACTGAACAAACCATCACCCACATAACATCTGCTCAGTAGTGGTCATGTGGGCCCAGAACATGATGAAAAGGAGTTCAAAATACAAGAGTTGTAATGAACTAAATAAACAATGAGTGATAACGTAGCTGGGAAAGTGGCCAGTGATTGTACGCGTTTGTCTCTGTGTGCAGTATTTTTTCAAGCAAGGGTTCCATATGCTCATACCTACAATGAACAAAGTATCCAGAATATCCAGCCCACTTAACAGATGTTTGATCTTAAAATGTTCCCTTAATTCATGAATTAATTAATTAATCATCATTTCTCAAACACTTCCTCTTTTTCATTTCCTTTTGTGATCAGTAAAAGCTGATAGAAGCAAGACAAAAGACTGCTGGAGAAAAAAAAACATGAAATTTTGGAAAGTTTGGAGTACAGGCGAAAAGACAGCTCAGAGGTGGTTACTCAAAAGGTGACACAGGGTAGTACCTCGCTTGGAACCTTAACTGATACTAAAAATAGTACCAAGCAGATGTATAGGATAAAATAAAAGTTAGATATGAAGTTTCTCTAAGATAGCCCAAAGTCTTCTTGGGCATTTTGGACGGTGCTCCCAGTATTGGGAGAACTTGTGAGCGAGGGGGGATGGGGTGGGGTTCTGATAAGAGCATCAGAGAGGAGAAATGCACTGGTACAGCTTTAAGAGAAACTTATTTTACCGTAACATCAAACTAACAACATACCGCCAATCTGTGCCAATATACCACCTGGCCCTATTATCAGGTTTGCCTAATGGTAAGCCAAGATGCAGAGTCCAGTATTATTTCTGCTTATCTCTGTTGGTCCAGTTGTCCGAACACAAAGTTCAGGACTTAGTCCTGGAAAATCACTGGTGTGATACTTATGGTACTTCTGTTGTCTAAACAATCCATACATGTCAAAGGCTCATATTTCCAGATCTGCAGACAATGCACAACCATAGAAGATAAAGAGGATAAAAAAGACAGCACTCTATCGTCCACAATAATTTTGGTGCCCATCACAATGCATGTGGCAATCAGCCACAAGGCACAAAGTGACAGTCACAGCAATTACACAGCATCAGAAGAAAGTTTCTGTCTCAACAGATTAGATGACAAGCCCTTTAGATTAGCTTTGCCTTGACACTTTTTCCCTTTTCTCAACAAAGGCACAATGAGAGAGATAGGGACTGTGGGAGTACGGATGAGATTGCGAGAGAAAAGACAGGGGACTAAAATGCAATAAAAACTTGAAACAAGACGAAAGTCTGAGGGGTTCGACAATTGACATCAAAAGAACAAGGGGGGAGGAGGCCGAGGGGGACAGAACGTGGGACAAGGCAAGACACTGAGTGATTATTACGCCTCTCTGGGATTTTTAAAGGATATTTGACTGTTGCTGAGTCATTCAGTAACTCCCTGTTTCAGAATACCTGCCTTGACTCGCGGCCCTGACAAAGACTTTGACCAAAGGCCTTAACAGAATCTCCTGTCACTTCAATAAACAGTGGTGTGGTGGAGTCAGGACAGATGAGTATAGTGAGTTTTCTGAGACATATTTCTAAACCCTGTTAGTTAGGTCCAGTGTGTTGTGACCTGTGGAAATACTAAAAAAAATACAAGGCAGTGGGTCTCTAGGACCAGGGTTGTAAAATAGGGAGGGCTGCGGAAACAATAGAGTTAAGGAGGCCTTTTTACTCACCACTTTTCAACCCACTAGGATGATGGCCCTTTAATTTCAAACTTCAACTGAGATTAGGATGCTTACCAAAAAACACCCATATGCAAACACTACGAACCTACAGACAGTACAAAGCAAGCATATTTAATTATCATGGTATTTTCTACAATTCAAATGACATGTTATTACAATATCAACAAAAGTGAATACATTTGTATTAGTAACTATACACACAGTAATGGTGCTGCAATAATAGTTATTAAATAACATTAGTAATAGTTATTATAGTTGATTAACTTTTAGATATCACTCATCCTCAGTTCTATTTTGCATTGTGTATGCAGTGTCTAAAATAATACTTAATTGTTTGATGCATCTAACAACACCATTTTACATTAAGCTGAACACAGTAAGTTTAGCCCTCTGAACAGGTTTTATTACAATTCGTTTTGTCCAAAAGAACAAAAGAGTAAAAGCAGACACCCTTGCAAAGTATAAAACTGTATACCAGACATATATGTAGTGCACATGCCATGTGTCTGCATACTTTTGGCCATACTATGCATGAACATGGCTTAGATATGATATGCAAAAATCAAATTCACAGCTCTAAAACATCAGATGAAGCGGAAGCTTAATCAGGCAAAAACCTGTTTTCATGCAGCTGCTACTACATTAAAAATCTGTTTTCATTTGCAAGAAAAGGAACAAATACAAGCAATTGACTCGCTCTGTAGATCTCAGTGCAAGAAACTGCGTATGGATCAAACCACTTATTTTTGCTTTTTGAACATATAGGTATATATTTTCAATTCACCATCACAGACCTCTTGTTGAACTGTCATTGTATAATTCAGGGTGCAAATTATAGTGTCATTTTTGGGGGGAGGTGGTCAAGTTTTTCTTCAGGGTGTAAAAGGAAACCAGTACAGTGCAGGCATGTGTTTCAGTGAACTGAAGTCTTACACTCCAAACAGTGTCTTGCTTGCTTACTGTAATGTCTGGCGTATACCACACAACAACCTCTATAGTCAGGGGTCATAAACAATATACTATAGAGCAAAATTACCATCTAGCCAATCCCACAAAAACACACACACAATGCAACTGGACACGACCGGTCATCCGCTTTCTTGTCCTGAAAAGTTACATTCATATTCTACAGGATCTTTCTCGCAGGAACCATGCATTAATCAATTCTGAATAAATAGAAAATAACAAAGTTACTGAAAGTCACTCTAGCTTCAAAGTCGCCTAACACAAAAAGATTATATGAAATGACCTTAAAATTTTTTTTATCTTCAATCTATTGATTCTCAGCATGAATAATTGAGTTTACTGTAGATCTACTCATCCAGGTAACTAATTCCTCACTTCTACAGCCACCATGTATGAAGCTTTTAGTTTTATGTTCACAGTTACCCTTCCCCCTTAAAATGGCACTTTACATTGAGCCTTAGTAGATACGTGTTTGAGTTTCATACATTTCCTCTCATGTTGTGCAGACATTACAAACAGCCCATGTTAACTAAACCTGGACTCCTATTTGAATGTTCAGTTCCACCTTAAAAGCAGATGTTAAGTTCAAAGCGCCTAAAAGGAACATCTTCAGCCTGAAGTGTGTGCTGCATCATCAGCATTTAAGGTTGTAAATCTGAACAATCTAATGTAACATTTTCATGTGAGTGAATTACTGAAGGTAATGAAGTGTATTTAAGAAAGTTGGACAGCAGATACTCACGCAGAGCCTCGGCCTGTGCAGCTTGCGTACCTTAATGAAGACGCAAGCTGCGTCACCAATAATTAGAGTGAGACAGGCAGACGAGAGAGATGATTACTAACAAAGAATGATCCACTTTAGGGTTGTGTGTGAAATCGTATTACAAGATTTACAATAACTTTTTTTTCTAATTTTCAGGGGGGGACAAACTTAGAAGAAACAATATAGAAGTATTAATCACACTGCACCACTCACACCATGCATTCATATCATACAGTACAGTAGCATTTCGCAAAATTCAAGCTTACTATTGAATCTATTTTAATCTATTCCATTTCACTTGCTGTAAATAGCATGCTGGAAGTTTCTAGCTAGAAACACTAGAGAATACAATATTCTTGCTGTATTGAGTAAACTATAGACCCACAATCAGAAAAACACAAGGGGTATATTTGTTATAGGCCTTGTAACAATCTCAGCTAGCTACAAGTTATGATTTCTTTCAAACAGTTAATATCTCTATAGTCAAATGATGTCAACACAACACATTCATATATCAATCCTCTATGCTGGTAAATCACATTCAGTCGAAAATTAACTGACTTGCCATCTACTTCACTCCTGGGTTTGCCTCTGAATTGTTAGAACGAAACTTCTTTTCTTTTTCCACAGTCTTAGTAAATACTAGCAGAGCTGATTGGCCTTGGTCATCCACACGGCTATCAGATCAGATAAAAATCAAGGATGGCACAAAGAAAAAAGGATTCATTCCACTCGGACACTGGGTTGACTGTTTGTTAAAAAATGTGTTTCCAGTTCTTTTCTCCTTTTCTTCTCACTAGGAAAGGAAAAAAGATAAATAGCAGTTAGAGTATTGTGTTCAAATAAATCACACCTAAAATTATGTATTTATTACTTTGTACTTAAATTAAATCTTTAAAAAAACCCAGATCTTTTAAACAACCCTTTAGACATTTACTGTTCTACGATATGTTTCTTTTAAATCAGGCAACCTCTAAATGCCGCCATTGTTGCCTCCTAAAGCAACATTAGCAGAAGAACGTGAAGAACGAGAGCAGTGCAGTTTTATCTAAAACATTATTTTGTTAAAATAAAGAGTTATTTAACTGCTAATGTTTAGTTTGCCTCACAACGCCGCTGTTTGGGATTCACTGTGTTTGGGTTTGGTCTCCTTGCTAAGACTAAATCCCTATCATGATATGGATTAATGTCATACTGGTATTCACTTGTATACACCCCTAGTATATACAATGTTATATAATTTAAAACATTAAACACGGCATTCTTGGTGCAATATTGTCCCTTTCACTTGTATAACCATTGTATATAATGGCTCTCTGCCCCCCCTTGGACCCTTATTCAAGTCAGTTCAACGTCTCTGTTCACTGAGATATTCAAGGCTACAGCGTATTTTTAACTTTATTTCAATCTTAACTATGCGTTGAAAGTCCGCCATCTATGCATGCATTCAACAACAGACTTGACCTTTAGCCAGGACTGAACATTCACACAGTTTGAAATGTTTCTGTATGAAGCCCCGCTGTGAAGTGAGGCAGGGATCGGCAGTTTGCAGGTTCTCCAGCAGCACATCTGGACATGTGAGTGGTTTTTCGCTTCACACAGATGCAGAAGCAGTCGTCTCAGTGCAGAGATAAAGATGGATGATGGCCGGCAATCATGTTCATGCATACATCAACATATATTTGCATGTGTGTGCATCTAAGCGACACATCAAGGAATGCTGAGGGAAATTCTTCAGCTGCGCAGTTCAAAAGCTCATGCTGAATGTATGTTGAACAAGTTTTCTTATTTCCTCTGCTCATAAAGAGAGCAAATAGGCCAAAACCCATCAACAAAGGCTGATTCTGTACACGACTGACATATCATAAATGATTCGGTATCCCCATAACTTTAGAATGTGGCTGCTAAGAAGACACAGACCAACTTTAGACAAGTTACTATGTGTTTGAATTTACTCAGCAGATATGAGTACAACGATTTTGCTCATAAACAGATTGGGGGGCACAAAAAGTATTGGTACTAGGGCTGCATGATAAATTTCATTGTTATCATTATTGCTAGTGTTGCACCGATACAGTTCTGGTTATGACACCACAAAAGAATTTCTGACACCCACAGACACATACATAGCCTTAATTTTAGTCTTTAGATCCAGATTGTTAATGAGTAAGCCGAATGAACCACTGCAATAATGATAGCCTTTATTTTAGTCTTTAGATAGTATAGCCCGCCAGCCAGACTTGTGTCCACTAGTCCTGCCTGGGCTGCACCTTCATCTTACGGCCCTATGCTTTAACAAAGCCAGGAGAAAAAAAACAAAACAAAAAAACACCTCACTGAAACCATGGTTATATTTACTCAGGCAGAGTATTGTATTGTGGTTTCTAGGTATTACAACATGGGTTTTTGTGGTAAACACAATGTAGAGCTACAATGACAGAACAATGCAAATGACCTTATTCATGCAGAGACTCCACATTACACTGCTAGCACAAACCGTTAGAAGCCTAATGAGTGATTCTCTGAACCCCTCTGTGCCCATGGAAGATAAGTAACAACATTCGGCTAAACAGCCAATCACAAAACATACACAGCTCCATCCTAAACTACGATCCTGTGAAAACATATCAAACATTAGGATTGTTATTATACTCTATGTTAAATGTGCAAGGCGTTTTGTTATATATTTCTGTATATGTTCATTTTTTGCCTTCGTAGTAAAAGCTATTCATGTAATGCTGACTATTTCTCAGTTCTTCACTACGCAAAAAGGGCTTGCAGTTTTGAGGTAAGTAGGTAGTTTATGTAAGTAGCAAGTAATTAGTATTTTATTTCTTTATATTCTGCATAATACTGAATGGTGTAATTTTGTCATTTTGTGTTTTGCAATTTGCTTAAATGAGCAGTTATTTATTTTTTAATGCATACATAAACACACATCTGTACTTGTACCACATTCAGTCAGAGACACATTTTAATAATGTAGTGCTTCTTGTTTAGTCATTACAGTGTTTCCCAAACACAGACCTTAACTGAGTGATATCTTTTTTTACTTTTATTAGATTTTTTATTTATTTATTTATTTTTTTGATAACACGCAGCACCCTGGACAGGTAAATGAATTTTACTTTTCTTCTAGCTACAGTTGTTAACTTTTTCAGAGGAAAGTAGCTAAAGCCTGCTTAAAAAGTCTCTAAATGTTGCCAGATGATGTAATAAGCTTATTTACATATTTGCATGTGTGACATTATGTTGTCTGATGTCAGATGGTATCAGTCCTTTATATAACCTTATATTTGAAGTTACATTTTGTTTGAAGTTACTTTGTTGACCCACGACTGCTGTGCCAAGTACAACTCAAGAGAGGAGGTGAACCAACTCGTTGCCTGGTGCGACAGCAACAACTTGTCACTGAATGTCAACAAGACAAAAGAAATGACTGTTGACTTCAGGAGGAAACACACAGTTCACACACCGCTCACAATCCATGGCAAAACTGTGGAGTTTGTGGAAAGCACTAAGTTTCTGGGGGTGCACATCACAGACAACCTCACATGGACCACACACACCTCCTCCCTGGTCAAGAAAGCACAACAGCGCCTTCACTTCCTACGAAGGGTGAGAAGAGCTAACCTTCCGCCTCATATCCTCACTACATTCTACAGAGGAACAATAGAGAGTATCCTGACCAGCAGCCTCACGGTTTGGTACAGCAGCTGCACCATCGCCGAACAGAAATCAGTCCAGAGAGTGGTGAGGACAGCAGAGCACATCATCAGGTCCTCACTTCCACCTGTACATGATCTGTACCCATCACGGTGCCACAGCAGAGCCACCAAGATGGTCAGAGATCCCACCCAGCTCACGGACTGTTCAGACTGCTGCCCTCTGCAAAACGCTACCGCAGCATGCGGTGCAGGACTTCCAGACTGAGCAAAAGTTTCTTTCCACAAGCCATCAGACTGCTCAACACTTCCTGATGAGCAGACTCATCAGATCTGTTAAACTCTTGAACATATACCTACTTCATACTCAGGTGGTCCTCCACTTAATGCTGCTAATTTTTGTGCAATAGACTCATTGTTTCTTTCTAAACCTAAGCACATCTTAAAATGTTTAAAATGTACAGTGTTATGTTTACATTGTTACAGTGAGCAATATTGTCAGAACTGTGCAATATATATATTTCCTTTAAGTGCAATACGTCTGCAAAAAAACACTTTTTTGAAGTATATCTATCTGTTTAGAGTATATCTCACTATTTATCACACACACACTTTCTATATTTTTCACTGCACTGTCATGTTGCTATTTGTCATGTTAGTTGTATGTCTTGTGTTTTTATATATCTGCACTTTGGAGTTTGGAGAAACGCAATCTCGTTTAGCTATGCACTCAGTTGAATCTGAATGACAATAAAGTTCACTTTGAGTTGACTGACTACATGTCTTAATATTTTTGGCTCCAAGTAAGAATTACAACCTTTTTCTGTTGTCTTTATGAACAGCTATTAATGTTTTATTTACACAGAGACGTAGATACTCAAAGAAAAATAAACTTCAAAGTTGAAATGTACTTGTTAAAGTAAATGCTATGTCTATATCTTTATATATTTAGCTTTCTTCCAAACATGGAGGCTGTCTCCATATTCAACATTTTGGCTCTGCAACCTTTCACAACCTAAACCAAACATTGTTTAAATATTAGAGAGAGAGAGAGAGAGAGAGAGAGTTGGAAGAACACAAGATATCACAAGAAGAAAGTAAAAATGCTGAAAGTGTTAGACCTACATCCATGTTTATACTTGTTATAAACATTTCTCAAATGATCTGATCATAAGTGATAAATGATCATGTGTATATTGCACAGCCATTCACACCTGGACATGGTGCATTATAGTCAGACTGAGTTTGCCATATAGATTTAAATACTGTCTAAATATCAGTTAGTTTAGACAAAGTTAGTATCAGTAACACTCATACTTAAGAATAAGGTATCAGTAGCGAAAAAAGTGTTATCGGTGCATCTCTAAGAGTTCTGAAACGTTCTGTCTCTTTACAGTGTCTTTAGCACACACATTCAAAGACTGTCAACTTTTTGTATATAGTATAAATTTAATAGCGGCAACAGGCCAAGTCTACAGTTCCACGCCATCAGCGTTCACTGCATATTCATTAATCGCCAGTGCAGCTCCATTCCATATTAATTTCCTACCTCTCAATACTGAGGCTGAGAATTTCAAAAGGCTGAATTACAGTGTTAAGAATTGCAGATGGTAATAACAGATAATAAAGTTGAGAAGCTCTCCACACACTGCCTCGGGCTATAAACAAACCACATTTAAATGAGGTTTCTAGCTCCCTGAACTCATCAGCTACACTGACTAAACCCGCAAAAGGGAGCACAGGGCATGGCAACGTTTCCAAAACAAGGTTTTTGTTTATGACAAGGGACGCAAATTGTATGTCAGAGTTCAGAAATGAGGTTTCAGATTAGAGCATTTCACCAAATCCGTCCAAATCATTAGCATTTTGATCTTCGGCCAACTGTAATAGGTACTCCACTCTAGTGACATTAGCGTTTGCCTGTTTTTAATTCTTCTGGAACCCTATTTTTCCCCCGGACATGAGCCGAGTGGGAAGTGAGAGGAGCTCAAATAAAAGATAATGAACTAATTAACATAGAGACAAAGCTGATACAGAAAAAGTAAAGAGTTGTGAGTTTTTGATGGTCTAATTTGAAAAGGAGCAGAAACCGTTTGCTATGATTGGGCTTTACTTCCTTTTTAAATGTATTTGAGGAGTCATTAAAGTAAAAGGTGATTAGTGGGTAGTCGCTGTTCTGATGTGAGAGAAGATGAGAAGAGGGGAGGAAAAAAAGACTTGATGGTTTCCTGGATACAGACGATGAGTCCTTGACTGAAAAATAGGCTTTCAGTAGAGAATCAGTAAAGGCTTTATAGGAGTTTAGCTTTATAAATGTATATATAAATATAAACGTAACGCTAAGAACAGCATCAGCGTGTTGAAGATGAACTGCATCTTACATAACCCAGCAAAAACTTCAGAATGACTTCTGCTATAGCAAGGAACACAACTTCAAACCAATTCCCAAAATGGCAGCTTGATTAATGGCAGTGATCATTACTTAGAATCAGAGTAAAACTACAATAAAAGAATTTCATTTTTTAAAGAAACCCAATCTTAAGCAGGTACAATAGGAATTTGTTTCAACACCTGTGATCTAAAATGACTGCCCTCAGTGTTTTTGGTGCAAAGTTCATATATAAAGTGGTTTGTGCCATAAACCACATGAGGTCTATAGGACTACAATGCTGGATGTGTTTTAAAAAGAAGTTTCAAGGAAGAATTTTGGAAAAAGACTTGAATGGCTGCTGACTTAGTGTTTATTAACAACACAGGTTCACATTAGGTGTCAAGTTTGCTTTGAGCAGCTTTGCACTAGCTTGGCTAGATAACCAGCTGATTTCATATATCTGTTCACTCCTTCACTGTCTATCTCCCTTTTAAACCCCCACAGTAGTTGCTGGAGACCAGAGGCTAAGCACATATTCTAACTATATAAACTAAGATCAAATGGGGCTTGAAAAGAGGTTTATACAGTCATTATACATATAACACAAATCATCAGCATCCTGCGTTCTTTATCAGGCTTCAGTCTAATTATGCACAACATGATGCCAGAGATGAAGTGCTCTGTGGGTAACTCCCACCAGAAATTACACTGCATCAGAACACCAGACAAACAAAAGACGACCAAAAGCATGTATATAGCAGCTCAGCAAGCGAACTAAGAAGATTTAGCAGATTACACTAAAACCGTCTATATTAACCTCCTCACGATTTATCGTTCCAGACCTTAAAACAAAAATCAATCTACAACAAAGACAACCTGAGTAAACACAAAAGTGAAGTATGCTAGGGGGTTACGACATGCAGAAGACACTAGGCTACCGATAAAAGAAATTCAAAGAAAGTTCAGTCAGGAAAAGGTTACAAAGGCTACATTCACACAGCAGGTTAAAGAGGCCCAAATCTGACTATATCCTTTAAGTATGTGCTATATCCAAGATGAACAGTCTGAACAGATCACAGGAGAGATCACCAAGTCCCAGTGATTAACAGCTGGACATGTTAATCACGACTAAAGGGCATGTTTTTCACGACTACTTCTTTGATTCACGTCTTTAAACTTTGCTTTCAGATTTGCTTTAACGCTGCAGCTTCGTTCTCTGCATTCGTTCAAAACGTCTCAAAACACTGAGCAGTAACTTTTTTTGCACAAAACTTCCAAGTCCAAACGTCTAAGTTAAGGTCTCAGCAGCACAAAAATATGACCAATGCCAGTTTGGATTCATGTTAATGTCACAAATTCCGATCCGACTGTTTGAGTCGCATTGCAGCTTTTTGGATATTGCATTATTTTTAAAGGAACTAAAAAAAATAAATGAAATGAACATTGTAAAACTGTGCCTTGTGTTGCCTCGTGTCCTCCTTGTCTTCTTTTACATTATATATAAGGATCTAAAACAATTTATTGTGACATAAAAATATAAATAATCTGGAACAGGTATCTGGTAAATACCTTTATGCAACACTGTAGGTGCTCATATTACTGTCAGATCAAAGTACTGATACCCTTTATAAAAATATTACTTGGTAAGTTTTATTTTATACAATCTAGATTTCTACTTGAGTTAAATTGCAAAACATATTCAAGTATTTAAAGTAATAGTAGCTTGACCTATTAAATTCAATATAGGTTTATTTGTTGCCTCTTTAGATGGCAAAGCTAAAGTCTCTGATTGAAATCTGGATGGCAAAGCTGACTAAGACTGTATGTAAAGTGGGCATGAGCTGAAACAGTCCCATCCTATCTCAATTCTGGTGCATCTGGATGGCACAGTGATGTAATTGAGGGTGTAGCAGTTGACACAGATGGACAGGAGAGCTGGCTGGTGATGGGTGGGGAGGAAGCCCTGATGGTCAGTCCTCCAACAGTGTTCAACAGACGGGAGGACAGTCATTACCTCAGGAAGACTGTGGCATTACCTTTAGACTGTGGCTGGTGACTCCAGCAGATCTAACTATAACAGCCTAAACTAAAAGAAGAGAACCAGAAGGTAACAGACATGACAGCACCCTGAGACACTGGGATCCCCCCACTTCACCGTCAACAAACCTGTGTGATCGTGTGAAGTGGTGGAACAACAGCACCAACATCTCAGTTTACTATAAACCTCTGTGTCCACGAACCCCCAGATCTCCTGCCTTTATCTAAAAGGGAAGATTTAATCACCAAAAGCTACACTAAACTAAACACTAAAGTATGATTTCAGTCTAGACTTAAAAGGTTAACACTGTGTCAGAGTCCCGAACATTAACTGGGAGATTATTACACAATTTGGGGGCTTTGTAGGAAAAGTTTTAGGAACCAATAGCAAACCAGCATCCTGTGATCTGAGTAAGTGTGGCGGTTCATAATAGCTATTTTAGTATTATCAAATAACTATAGTGTTATTCAGATGCAGAGTTAATACAAAAAACAGGTAAACCTTCCTGTTTAACACAATACTCAGAATGACACACAGCTGCCTCTGTTACTTCTGCTGGCAAGGGCCAAGAGTCCAGCAGACCCCACAGCTCTTACAGCAACATAACACAGATATACACAGGGGAACCTTCAGAACACACACTAACAGTACCGGTACACAGACCAGAGCTGCACAGGTATTCCAGTTGCCTAAATTTCTTCTGACACAAAGCTGTACAGCTGCCTAGGTTACCATTGCCATGTCTGACAAACAGCGAACAAACTATAATCATTACTCCATCAAAATTTCCTGTCTTTCCATTTTACCAAGTACATGTCAAGTACTAGAAATCACTAGAGCAGGCGCTGGAGAGGGTAAGAGGCCATCTATAAAACGTGTCCCGATAAAGAAAAATAAGCATGCGTTAAAAAGGGAGTTGTTAATATTGGATATTGTTTTTATGTGAGTAATTCGGTGTAAGTCTTTATGAGTTTTTACTTTTAGCTTTTTTATTCAGAAGTCTTTATTTATACCCAATTTAACTTGAGTGAGCTTTAATACGACCAAACACAGCACATACCTTTGCGCAGACACATCTGTTTTGTGTGATTTTTGACTGGTGTGATGGTTAAAGCCTTATTTAACATTGTTTAATTCAAATCCTACTGCACTCCTCCTTTGACTGTTCACTTCAATAAACGAGTAAAAGTCACCCTACAAACAAACCCTCTGCTGTGACCTTATTAACAATTGGTTATACAATTGGACCATGAGTAATTAGGGGTGGGGTTTGGTAGAAGGTGCACAGTGATTGGTTTACTTCAGAGGCCCAATCATATCTGCAAAGTGTGGCTGCAGGTTTTTATTCCAAAGGAGGAGAAGCACACCTGATACTACTTGATTCATCAACTGCTCAACTGATCATGTGACCTCCTGCTTTGTTGCAGACACACATACACCCTCATCTAGTTACTACACTTATGAATAGAGATCTACTGTTGGTTTATTATTCACCATACTATTTTATACATACTAGTTAATATGGTACTATGTAGTTTGGACACTTCAGAGTAATGTGTTCGAAATAAATCAGAGGTGGAAATACTTTGAAAAAATATTTAAGTACAGTGAAATCAGTACATGCACTTAATGTAATTATGATGATTAATGATTACATCAACAGAATTACTGGCAAATGTAGGTCAAACCCGATCATATTTTTTTTAGTTAGGTGCACATGTAAGAAGCACGAGTCTCTCATGTTTTATCTTCTCCCATCTTCCTTCTTGAGCCTCCTCACTTCAGAACATGAGCACTTCCATATGGCTTCATAACATATGACCAACGACTGCTTCATAAACCTTTGCATGGGTTTATAACGAGGCTGACAGGTTTGTAAAGACGTTTCTGCTAACCCTGCTAAAAAGTGACTGTGAACTCATTTTAATCATGCCAAACACTTCCACTCAGTTAAATGTAATCAGCTCTGTACAGACCTCAACACACACACATTCTGTCTGTAAATTATTCTGTCTGTTCTTTCCTTTATTATCATTATTTTCAGTGAGCATAAAGAGCATGGGCTTTGAGATGGGCTTTGACACTGCTCTGTAATAAAACAGGAGGAGAGCAGAGAGGTACAGAGAGCTCTTGGATCATTCACCCTCACCTCATCCCTCTGAATGTTTCATTGCACTTCTCCACATCTGGGTGCAGCTCGTGCACAAAGCAGCTAGAGCAGAACTGTTGCTTTGAGTTGGGAGCACTTCAGTCCGGCATTCTCCTAAGACTAGTCATAAAGAGAGTGACAGCAGTTTCAACATCTGCTATAAACACATCCTGGTGACACCTGCATGATTGTGCTCTGCTAATATCAACACAGCAGCAAATAGCAAGACCCCCACTCCGCCCACCCCACCCTGAAGTTTGAAGTATCAAATAAATGCAACTCAAATGCCGGTGTTGAGTAATGGTGTGTACATCTGACCCTTCATACTTCTACTTACAAGGTTTCCGTCTTAGATCTTCTTCTCAATAAGACGACGTGGTTTTATTGGCGTATTCTCTTGGAGCGCTGCTGAGGTTTGATTGTTTACCGCCATCTGCTGGCCAATGGGGATCATTACAGTACATCTCAAACCAAATCTTATCATATTTTTAGATACCCGAGACTTTTGCACAGAAGTGTATATATTACAGTATTATTTTTTCAGGCTAAAAGTATGTATAATGTGATATTAAAAATATTTTACAGGCTGAAAGTGTTTATCATGTGATATAAATATAAATGTGTTTATTTAAGATGCACTTCTTTAAAAGTCTAGTATGGAACTAAAAGAATCAGCTGCTGGAAGTCAGCCTAGTTAGTAATATGTTCCTAAGTACTAAAATTAATTAAAAAAAAAGAAAAGTGATCTATTTGCTCAAAACATGTTATTTTAGGAAAGAAACTAATTATCAATTAATGTATCAATTTATCCGAAACAAAGCACGTTATACGTATGTGCACTCATCTTGTTTATTGCATATGTAATATACTTTACATGTACTTTAGGATTCTCTCGCGCCTCTGTTGTGACGTCATAATTCAGGCCCGCCCACATCTCGTGCAGTCTGTTCTATAAATAGAAGGTAAAACATAAACATCGCAGTGACGCTGCAGTTCAGAAGCTAGAAATGTTTTATGTACTGTGTTTTTAAGGTATCACATAATAAGAGGGCAGAAGTGACGCTCAGCCGCTCGAACCCAATACGATACGTTATTGGAGTTTTCCGCTCCTCCTTAAAACTTCTCAGTAGCATTATTTCGCCGGTAGAGGGCGACGTTTAACTGACTCATAACATCAACACGTGCAATAACGAGAGATAACACGTTGAGCTTGTTTGCTGGAGAACAGAATCTGGACGACAAGATCAACAAAGTCTGAGCTTCAGCATCAGACTTATAATAAGAAGTACCTTTGTGTATGCTCTACCAAATACACACTAGATTCACTAGAGTTGCATAAAGCGAGAGATGGATGGAAAGAAGAGGAGAGCAAAGTCTTTGGAGACTCCGAGAACCTGCACACCAGCAGAAGGTAACAAGTTTCAGTCAGTGTGGGTCTTGAATGAGGATGAGAGGGCAGAGCTTCAGTATCTCCACCACAAACATAAGAAGCACCTCAGGCAGACCTCCGGGGCCGAAAGAATGGAGAGGCAGGAGCAGGTGATGGATGAGAGTGAAACGGAGATACAGAGAGAGAAGCTGCTACATCTTGATTTGGAAAAGTGCAATTTTCATGATCAAATGAGGCTGCCCCCAAAAAAGACAAGGATGTCTCTTTTCTACCTCACTAGAGATGTAGTGAGGAAACATCTGACTGAAGAACAGCAGCAGAGTGAACTGGAGGCCCAGCTTAGAACCAGAAAACAGAAGAAGCGGGCAGAGACACAGTTCACGAAGGACAGGGAGAGGAGTACGTTCGAGCTGCTCTTAGAGAGAGACAGACTGAGAGAGCAGCTGGAGGCAGTGAAGCAAAGAATGAGGGAGAGAAAGAAGAACAAAATAGAACTCCAAAATGAAGAGAGGCAGAGAAAGAGAGAAAAAGAGATTGTGTGGGAAAGGCAGCAGGAGATTGAACAAATGTTCCTAGACAAACAGAGAAAGATGCACATGGAGTTTGTAGAAAGAGAACAAGAGTGGAAGAAAGAGAGAAAAGAAATGAAAAAAAGAGAGAAACAACACAAGAAGAGGCAAAAACAGATGAAGAAAAGACTGAATGAGATGGAGAAACAAATGCAAGAACTGATAAAGGAAGAGATAAAACAGAAAGAGCCAGAAAGGAAGAAAAGCTTCAGGAAAATTGTCCGTGGTTGGATGGACAGGTTCATTAATGCAGTCAGAAGTTGTATGGCTGCATAAGAGGTGACTTATCAGAACCATCAATCAAACCAGATCTCCACCACTCCAGAACATCGTGTGTGCTTCAGAAGGATCACCCAAGCTCTCCTTTACACATACCACCTAAATGCCCTAATCCTCCAAGAAACTCCCACCAACCCAGCAAATAAATAAAAGATTAAAGTATGCCTCTTGATCGGCTTCAGTGATTGTGTGTGTGTGTGTGTGTGTGTGTGTGTAAAACATAAAACTCTGTCACAGTTACATTATTTCATGTAGTTGTTAAAACACATGCCTACCAAATACAACCAAGTGGATAAGATGACAGTTGGTTAGTGTATGTATCAGACACAGGAGGCCTGCTGGAGTTTTTAAACTGCTGGACTGAGAACAGTCCTTCAACCAAATCTATACAACCAACCACATCCTGTCAACACTGATAGATGCAATGTAACAATAACTGAATGTAAAACAGTGGAAGGTAAAGGCCCATAAAATCAGTCAAGGATGTGCAAAATGTGCAATACAAGTTAAGATAAAAATATGGTTTAAAGTAGTAACTGACTGTAAAGTTGATGCCCCTCCTCAGGAACCTCTATGCCCCCTTACTGCAGCTTAATCACAGCATGCACTCAAGTCGTACAAAATCTGTTTTAAATTGGTTACTTATGTGCCGAAGACTTCTGCACAGTACTGTTTGTAATCATTCTACATTGATTCTACATGAGAAATAAGAATGTGGGCTGCATGATGGCTGGCCTGTTAAACAACCTGTAATCCCCCCCAGGACAGTCTGTGGTGTACATGAAATCTAAGAGTTGTAGGAGTAATGACAGATGTTCCCATCTGTTTCTTCATCACAGCAATGCCCATGCTGGGGCCTACTGCACACCAGTACCCACGCAAGAGTCTCCCAGACCCCTGTCATAACCATTAATTACACAAACTCACCATGACATCTTCAGGTCACAGAGCAGTGTCAAAGCCCATCTCAAAGCCCATGCTCTTTATGCTCACTGAAAATAGTGATAATAAAGGAAAGAACAGACAGAATAATTTACAGACAGAATGTGTGTGTTCAGGTCTGTACAGAGCTGATTACATTTAACTGAGTGGAAGTGTTTGGCATGATTAAAATGAGTTCACAGTCACTTTTTAGCAGGGTTAGCAGAAACGTCTTTAAAAACCTGTCAGCCTCGTTATAAACCCATGCAAAGGTTTATGAAGCAGTCAGTGTTGGTCATATGTTATGAAGCCATATAGAAGTGCTCATGTTCTGAAGTGAGGAGGCTCAAGAATAAAAATGGGAAAAGATAGAGACTCGTGCTTCTTACATCTGCACCAAACTGAAAAAAATATGATCGGGTTTACTTCTTTATCTTTCAGTTTTTTTCATGTATTTTAATTTACCTACTTTTGCCAGTAATTCTGTTGATGTAATCAATAATCATCATAATTACATTAAGTGCATGTACTGATTTCACTGTACCTAAATACTTTTTCAAAGTATTTCCACCTCTGATTCATTTCGTACACATTACTCTGAAGTGTCCAAACTGCATAGTACCATATTAACTAGTATGTATAAAATAGTATGGTGAATAATAAACCAACAGTAGATCTTTATTCATAAGTGTAGTAACTAGATGAGGGTGTCTGCAACAAAGCAGGAGGTCACATGATCAGCTAGTTAGTAATCTGTTCCTAAACACAACAATTTAGATTAAAAAAATGTATTTTAACAAATGTTCAAACAATGTTCAAACAAATGTTTCTTCATCACAGCAATGCCCATGCTGGGGCCTTCTGCACACCAGTCCCCACGCAAAAGGTCTCCCAGACCCCTGTCATATCCATTAATTACACAAATTCTTCATGACCTCTTCAGGTCTTTTCCTTGTCCACTGGCTGACAAGCATTCAACCATTCAGGTAAACATAGGTCATCTCGGGCCAGGTTCTAAGGGGAGCAGGAACATGAGCATATTCTAAAAGTTATACAAAAATCTTGAACTCTAACAAAGTTGATAGATCCAGAACCAGTCAGCACAGCACAATCAAAGGAGTACTACTGTATGTTTCCATTCAACTTTTGGCCTTCAACAGTAAAATAAAAACCTGGCCTACTTTCTCATTTAGCTGGAGTTTTGGGTTTAGAGCTCTGTGGGCTATTTGACATGTACCCTGGGGTGGTGCCACACTTTCAAAAATGGTAGGGCAATGTTAATTATTTCCAAGTTAAAAACATGGCTGTGATGAAATGCATTTTTTAATGTCATGTTAAAAACATGTCTCTGACACTGATTTGTGAAATTATTTTGACTGGATTCAGCCTCAAATAGTAAATTTGCTGGATGTTCCCTTGCGTTTTTACGGTGTAATGTAACTTGTAGACGCCCCTAAGCTCTCTTAGCTCTAGAAATGTATTTGTTTTGTGGTTTTTAAAAGCCTAAACAAATTTGTAGCTGCTTTACTTGAGAGTCAACAACGATTATTTGCAAGTATCAACCCTTTTGCACACACTAGATCGCACTAGATAGAGATTTCAGTCAGATAAATTACTGTAATCTGTCAGGAACTGGCATGATATGCCTCTGACCTATGTCAGGTAAGTTTACATAACGACCAATGATTTCCTGCCATAATCAAAGAAAGCAGTTCTATCTTTAGTTTAGTGTCATTCACTGGACCCAAAACAGCCCAATACAGTGCTTCTCAAAGCTTTCTTAGAATGTTTGTTGGTTAGATAATAATAGTAATAATAATACAATAATAACAATAATAAAATAACAATATTAATAATACTCATTTATGTTAAAAGGAACTTTTTTGATTAACTAAATTATTATATTTAATAGTTTGTGTCTGTGTGTAGTGGCTGACACATGAGATTTATTGCTTTACATGCATACAGGAGTCATTTGTGTAGTATATAGGACATTTTGCATTTATTGCCACTAAACAAACTCACACTGTCCCTGTACTGCACTCAGATATGGCTAATAACTGAAAACCTAAGTAACAGAAAAGGGTCAGAATGCGTTTCTCCTAAAGAATGAAGCTTTGCTGCCCTCTAGCTTAAAGACAGCATCACACAGTCTGCCATTTACACAAAGCCCTGGAAAGATCTTTGACACCTTGTTACTGTCTATGGACTGAAGAGATTTCTCCAACTGTCAAAAGAAAGAAGGAGATAGTTTGTCTCCCTTTCTTGCCTACATGTTATCACAAATAAATCACTCACTGATTACAATTTTTGTTCTTAAAAGGAATTTCATAGAATTTTTAAAAGCTTTGCATAGCTCCGTTGTTGTAGTGTACAGAGTACAGTGTGGTTTGATGGAAAAAATAGTTAGTTGTAAAAAAAAGAGTTGCAGACTACGATTTCAGATTACAGGGGGTGGTGATGGGAACCGGGGTCACAATGTCTGTGAACCAAATCTTCTGAGCTTTATATGTAATCTTGATGATGGTAAAAAAGTGGAAGATTTTAAAAATTATGTTTACACTGGGGGCTATTTCACTTTACAATGCACTGCATGCTCTTTTCTCCATTTATGGATTTCAGTAAATAGTAAATCACCACCACTGTAAACAGTTCTGACTCAATAGAGACCTGTACAACAAAGCCTTTCACATTAAACTTCTCTTAAAATAAACAGCTGACATTAATTTAACCCTGTCTTGCTTAAGGATCCGTTTCTGAAAATGTTTTTTGTGCTAAACATCATCTCATCATCGTTTTCATATATTTCCTATGAGCATCTGTGTATATTAATAATATATGTGTTTTTATTATCCCTAACATTACTGTCAAGACCTGTGGTGTTCTGTCAGGCCCTATAACCCGAGTGCGTTAACACACACATATATATATAGACAGGGGCATAGCTAGCCCTAGCCCCTAAATTGAGCCCCAGCACCCCTAAAGATTATAGTTTAAAAAAACATACTGGAAAAGTTAAAACCATAGAGAGAATATTTTAACAACGAAAATACAGCAGTATATTATAATAATAATATGTTTTGGCTGCCTGGCTTACTGAAGATATACATACTATTGGCCTTGTATTGGATTTGTATCGGAATTTATTAAACAGATAATTAAGCAATAAAGAATAAGAAAACATGCTCTTACTTGGAGTTTGAGCATTAGTAAAAAAAAATCTGTTTTTGTCATTTGTCAATTTTGAAATCCTTAAACCTTTTTCTTCTTCTTCTTCTATTATTTAATTTTGCATTATTATTACTTAATTATTTTACATTGTTTTTATATTGTTATTTTTTAAATATGCCATTCATTAGTTTTATCCTGTTGTGCAGGGCTACAAGTTAACACTAACTTACTAACTACAGTAACAAGTATATTTAGAACATCTTCAGTAGATGGAAAAGATCTGGTTCATTATTTGAGGTTTTAGCTAATGAAGTGAATATGATGGCAGATAAGTTAACCAGTTCCATTACCCATATACAGTAGGTGTACACGTGTGGGCTGCTAACGCTTGAGGAGGGTGCCCAAAGACAGCATCTACCAGAGTTTAGACTGCAGATTGAGTTTTGTGCTAAATTCTGAACTGTAGGTTTTTTAACTAATGTCAAAGAAACGTCCTCGTTTACAGTTGAAGTAGCTTGTAGCTAAGATTTCCTCTTCTTCTAAGGAGCTCTGCAGAATATGGTGTGCAGATGATCAAACAACATGAAGAAACCAAGAAAGACTTTTAACACCCTTAGCCTCCTCTAAAGTTAACATAGTCTACGGAAAACAAACTTAAATATGCATTTTTTCTATATATTTGTAGTGCACGTTTTATTTATTAATTGAGTTTAACTGAAAAATATAATATAATAAAATGGGCCATAACTTGTACATCGCTGTCCAAAAATAGTAATAGTATCAAAAATGTTCTTAACTTTTAATGTAAAAAAAGGTTTTGGAACATTTCTATTGGTCCACTCATCATGATAGATATATATATTTTTTTTTTCTTTGGACAGCAACAACGTTTTATGCTCCCCGCAGTTTGTTAAATTCAGCAAATAATCAGTAGTTCTGCATTAAATGTGCAGAGGTATGTTAACTTACTTTCCGAGGGTGCTCAAACTTTTGCTGTTATGCAAAATCTTTCACATCTTGGGTCATCAACTGATCGCAAATATGTTGCTCTAAAATCATTTTACTTCAACCATGCACAAGACAAGCTCTCTCACCCTCTTTTCTCATACCCATTTCCTGAACTGCGGCTTTTTTTCTTTCACATTACACACGAAGAGAAAACCAGGAAGCAGTTTTATGTTTTGAGGCAACTGACTCAAACATTGTTGCATGACAGTGTTGTTTATAAGAACCAACATTCAAAAAGCACATATGATTTTAAAAAGTAACTGTATTTACAAAGCTTACAAAGCATTGAAAAAGATGTCAGTTAAATCTAACATTAATTTAATCTTTGATGAAGATTTTATATTTTTTTATTTTTAATTATTGGGTCTGAAAGTCTTCTCAGTCCTTCACTCAGGCTTATGAAAACTCAGGTGTTGGGTGTAGACTGTAAGAAAGCCCTAAAAGGCGCGAGAGCAGCGGAAACGAGCGCTCATCCAAGCCAGCTGCTTTCCCCCTCCCACTAACGCAGCCTTCTCTCTGTCTTTTTCTCTCTACGCACTCACTCTCTCTCAGTTTCCTTTTTTTCTTTCATGCCTCCAAGGAAAAAGTCCACACAGAAATCTGTGACGCGAACACCTCCAGCACCCACACTGGAAGAAAAGTGACAATCTGCACAAGAATGCCACTGACTTTCAAAGAACCGCCTTGTTTCTTTGAGATCTACTACTGAACTTCTGAACAGACGTGTTCGCAGGATCATACGGCACTTGTGGTCCGGCGCCGGCTCTAGTCAATCCCTTTCTCTCAGTTTGTGCCTGGAGAGTCTGGATTATATTCCCTATTATCCCAGTGTCTGGCACCAAACTCAAACGTGTCCGCGGTTTTGGCTCCACGGCTTCACTGCGGCATCTTGGGGCCGTCAGGACTGTCAGTAGTGTGTAAGAGTTCAGTCCTCTGCTTATTCTCCTTCCTTACACTCTCATGTGTCCCAGCTTTCGCTACATTCCCCACATTCCTCAGTCATGTAAAGGTAGGAGTTAATAGCTTCCTTCAGGCCCTCGCTCACGAGTGAGTCTTCCACGCCGTCCTTCTGAGGCCCAAAGATCATGGAGCTGTTAAAGCAAATAAATATTTCTATTAGATGGCCATTATTACAGATTCATCATTTTAGTGGCCCTAGTAATTCCCAGTAGAACAATAAATGAACACTGGAGATGACTGCAATTAGGATTCATTAATCTGAAAGGAAAGATGCCAGATTAAATGTTATTCTCTTATCAGATCTATATCTAGGTATCAGAGGGGAATTCCACTCATATGTGCAATCGTTAAGATGTGAACAAATCATTCAGTGTGGTTTGATGTAAAATACTCCACTACAATTTATGGCAAGTCAGAAATGGTGGTGGTGATGGAAGCAAGACGTATGAGCAGTTTAATACCTCAAAAATCTTCTCAGAAAGCTGGATAGAAATATGAGCTGGTTGCCAATATGTTGTCTACAACATTGATTTGTGATAGATTTGAGATACATTGGCCTAAAATCTATTTTTATTTTATCCTTGAATGCTGGAGATGCTGGAGATGTACAGGCAGAATGTTATAAAGCTAGATAGTACCAAGAGCTGGTTTTTGGTGGTAAAACATTGGATTTACTACAATTTCATCATTATAAACAATCCTTATAAAATCTCAGAAGACGCGTGTAGGTTCACCGGTCAGTTTGGGTTATAAGTACATTTAAATTTGTGTTGTAGACCTCTTCTTCCTTTCACCACCACAGTAAAGAAATCAGAGCTTCTATACAACAAACAATCTCACATTACTCTTAGGGACTAATTTATACAGGAATTTGGAAAATTTGAGCAATTTCCCTTTAATATGTATAGCACTTCTGCCTAAAGCATATCTTTAAACCATGTGATCTTTAATTCCAACTTACTTTAAAATCACAAAAGCGTATCAGCTTATCTCTAGCATCTACAGGCTGTAACCCTAACTTGTATTTTACTCCTTACTGACCTGCTGACATCTTTCCAGTTGAGAGTGGGCTTCCTGACTGTTACAGGAGGTGGGCCGCTTAAAACTGGAACGTTGTTGGAACCTTGAATGAAGCAGGGTTCTCTTAGCAGACAGCATAACCCATCCGACACTTCTGAGCAAAACGTACATGCAAAGACACAAATGCAGACAATCCAATTAGATTACTCTTCAGATCTGCGAGCAACCATTCAGATACTCAGTAAAAAGATACCCATGTAATACTTTCTAAAAGCTCTTATTAATTATCAGTAGAACAAGTTACCTGAGTGTGTGTGTGTGTTAGCTTACCTGAGTAGTGCTCGACAAGATGTGCCAGAGAGGGGAACGTGAGCCGGGCGGAGATGTACTGCCAGCCGTTTTCTATGCGGTGGATGCGGTAGTGTTTGATGGAGTGGCGATCCATTCTGTTGCTCTTACGCACTGAGAGCGAGTGAGCACCTGAGACAGACAGAGAGAGAGAGTAAAGAATGGATTGTATGGTTAATTGTTTTATGGATTATATGGATAACTGTTCAGATGAATTATATGGATAACTGTTCAGATGGATTGTGTGGATAACTGTTCAGATGAATTATATGGATAACTGTTCAGATGGATTGTGTGGATAACTGTTCAAATGGATTATATGGATAACTGTTCAGATGTATTGTATGGATAACTGTTCAGATGGATTGTATGGTTAATTGCTTTATGGATTGTATGGATAACTGTTCAGATGGATTATATGGATAACTGTTCAGATGGATTATATGGATAACTGTTCAGATGGATTATATAGATAACTGTTCAAATTGACTGTATGGTTAATTGCTTTATGGATTATATGGATAACTGTTCAGATGGATTATATAGATAACTGTTCAAATTGATTGTATGGTTAATTGCTTTATGGATTATATGGATAATTGTTCAGATGGATTATATAGATAACTGTTCAAATTGACTGTATGGTTAATTGCTTTATGGATTATATGGATAACTGTTCAGATGGATTATATAGATAACTGTTCAAATTGATTGTATGGTTAATTGCTTTATGGATTATATGGATAACTGTTCAGATGGATTATATGGATAACTGTTCAGACGGATTGTATGGATAACTGTTTAGATGAATTATATGGATAACTGTTCAGATGGATTATATGGATAACTGTTCAGATGGATTGTATGGATAACTGTTCAGATGGATTATATGGATAACTGTTCAGATGTATTGTATGGATAACTGTTCAGATGGATTATATGGATAACTGTTCAGATTGATTATATAGATAACTGTTCAAATTGATTGTATGGTTAATTGCTTTATGGATTATATGGATAATTGTTCAGATGGATTATATAGATAACTGTTCAAATTGACTGTATGGTTAATTGCTTTATGGATTATATGGATAACTGTTCAGATGGATTATATAGATAACTGTTCAAATTGATTGTATGGTTAATTGCTTTATGGATTATATGGATAACTGTTCAGATGGATTATATGGATAACTGTTCAGACGGATTGTATGGATAACTGTTTAGATGAATTATATGGATAACTGTTCAGATGGATTATATGGATAACTGTTCAGATGGATTATATGGATAACTGTTTAGATGGATTATATGGATAACTGTTCAGATGGATTGTATGGATAACTGTTCAGATGGATTGTATGGATAACTGTTCAGATGGATTATATGGATAACTGTTCAGATGTATTGTATGGATAACTGTTCAGATGGATTATATGGATAATTGTTCAGATTGATTATATGGATAACTGTTCAGATGAATTATATGGATAACTGTTCAGATGTATTGTATGGATAACTGTTCAGATGGATTGTATGCATAACTGTTCAGATGGATTGTATGGATAACTGTTCAGATGGATTATATGGATAACTGTTCAGATGGATTATATGGATAACTGTTCAGATGAATTATATGGATAACTGTTCAGATGTATTGTATGGATAACTGTTCAGATGGATTGTATGCATAACTGTTCAGATGGATTGTATGCATAACTGTTCAGATGGATTGTATGGATAACTGTTCAGATGGATTGTATGGATAACTGTTCAGATAGATTACATGGATAACTGTTCAGATGGATTGTATGGATAACTGTTCAGATGGATTGTATGGATAACTGTTCAGATAGATTACATGGATAACTGTTCAGATGGATTGTATGGATAACTGTTCAGATGGATAGGGACTTACCAGGTTCAGTCTCACTCTCTCTGATGAGAAAGGAGCCAGGGTGGTTATAAGGGAGAAGAAGCAGTTCCTCTGCCTTTTGTCTGCTGAGGCCTACAAACTGCCACCTGTGCACATGTACACACAGACAGTTTACTTTTTAGTTACAGTACCAAGTAACACACATTATACTGCTCCTTAGTGTACAGACTACCTGAACGCTGGATAAATCAAGAGGGATTTAGAGACTGATGCAGGAAACACCCTAACAGACAATGAACTATATACTGCACAAAAGCACACAGGATGACAAAACAATGTGAAAGAAACAAAAAAAATAATGAGGGGAAGAAAAAGAGGAGGAGGGAGAGAAAGATCAAGTACAGATAAACACTACCTGAATGACTAGTCTGCTGAGCTGCTGTGGAGAATGAGCTAACATACGTGGAAAGCGGTTCCCACTGTACACAGCTGTGACCCCCACTGTGCACCCTCCACCACCCTCACGCACATTTCAATCATATTTCTCTAACACATTTCCTGCATATACAATATGTATTGGAAACTGTATGGCTGACTCAGTGCCCCCCCCAATTGAAAGACCCCTAAAGTCACTCACATGACATAATACGTGTGATTACTGTAATATGTGAGCCACGTGCCAGTACTGTAATATACCAGTGACTCCAACGTACCGTAAATAACATGATTTACATTTTCCAGAAGAGTTACTGCTATTAAAAAACATTTAGCAGACATTTTAAAAAATGTACATGAAAAGGTCAAACCAGATTTGTTCACCGTGGCTATAATGGGAACCAGAAAGCTCCTATGGTGCAAATTAAATATTTAGATGCTGCCTGATTGCTGAGACAGTGCCTTATTATAGTTATGAGATAAAATTTTGGTCTAAAATGTATTTAAGTACAGTCATGGCAGAGGGGAACATAAAGTGTGTTGTGAGGCAGAATAATCCCCAAAGGAAGTTTATCGTGTTCAGATTGATTCTCTTCTACAATACATATAAAACCCAGTAGACATGTGTAAGTTCACTTGTTGTTTTGGAAAGTACATAAAAAATGGCTATATTCATGTTGTACGTATCTCAACCACAGTTTCCATTCACATTTTGAAAAATGATGCCTTAAATGAATAGTTCTGTGACAAATCTAATTAACACAGTTCCCCCCTTGCCTTAGAAGTAGTTGTTAGTAGTAAAAGCAGTAGTAGCTGTATCTGTCAGGTAAAGTAATGGAAGCCTACAGCCACCAACACATTGTATCTATTTTTACAGAGAACAATATGTTAAACAGAGAACACAGACTCAGAAACCACAAATAGGCCAACTAAAATAAACTTGTTTATGTGCGGTCTGACACTGTATGACATAATTCTGAGGCAAGTGTGTAATGTTTTACTGTATGCTAATTTAAGGTTCTAACCTTCCATTACTTGTTAGCTACATTAGCTTTGTAGCTCTAGTGCAGAAGCCAAGAGGCAAAATCCAAACCCTTATCATTTTGGCTGATAGACTACAGCTCAACAGTTCTCATTTTCCATTTTCAGTACAGAATACTGTACTGTACTGTACTGTACTAAACTGTACCTGTTGTAGACTTTTGCTGTGTAGCTGCTGGGGATGTAGCTCTCTTGTCCTGTGGCTGAGGAACTGACTTTCCACCATTCTCCTTCACTGTAACACAGGCACAGCAGGTATTCAGTGCTGAATAGTTCAGTTCATGTATCTACTTGCATCCAACAGCTCAGTTATAATGATGTGCTGGTTCACTGCAGAGCTGTTAGCATTATGTAGATAACAGGCTAATAGGAGTTTTAGGCAGGATCTTACTCAGACAGCACGTTGAGCCTCTCCCCAAGTCTAATACTGCACTCTGCGGGAACTCCTGACGGGTAATCAAAAAGAGCGACCACCATGTACCTGCTGTTATCTGCAGAGAGAAAAGAGATTAAGAAAAAAACTCTTCTGACCACATCACACTAGAGTCTCTCTTTACATCTCTCAAACACATAAACAACGTTTTGTTTTGTTGTTGTTTTTTTGTTTAGCATCAAACAAAGCGCAATAATCTCAGAAGAGAATGAATTTACATCAGATACAGTCATATGTAAAAGTCTGAGCGCACCTGGCTTAATGTTTTAGTGGCTTTGTAAGGGAAAATAAGGGAACACATCCTTTACAGGCAACATACTTCTGCGCACTGTTCTTTACTCAGGCAGTAAATTATTCATCAGGCAATAAACACTTAGTATTTATTTGCTGAATTAAATGTAAAGGTGGAAAGAACACTAAATGTGTCATGTCCGAGGTTTATGGTACATGTGTTTTATTTTTTGCCAGCTGGACCAAGTAAATAGACAGTGTGCACTAAAATGAGCAAAAAAAGTTTTCAAGTAGGGGATGTGTTGCCATACTTTCACTTACCAAGATAACATCTGTTAAAGAACCCCTGGCTTCTATTATAAATGCATGTTCTGCTTTTCAGTGACTTTTGGGTTCATTTATGCTAAGATTAAAAGCAATGTATCACAAATACATTTTGAATAGAAAATTAAATGATTAAAATAGTTCAAATACTGAATAAAAACTAAAAAGATTTTCAAAATCTTTGCTATATAAGAACTTGTATATGTAACCAAAATAACACTATAACACAAATGAACTGAAAATGGTATTTAAAAAATGGTATTAAATGTGTTAATTTATAAAATTATTTTGATAAATTGAAATGGTAAGGTATCGACCGCAGTCATCAGAAGTGTTATACAGAAAAACAACAGCTGTTGTGCTCCACAGCTCCAGCTTGGACTTATCCCCTAATTCTTCACCTTGTTAGGGGTCCCAGGTTTGTGCTACACTCTCCAGAGCTGCATGCATGTCATATGTGTGATAGTGTATGTGTTGCTGTGTGTTGGCAGTGTGAAACTCACCCATGGTGTGAGACTCGGTGGGCTCCTCCTGGCCCAGCAGTGCTGTGTGAGTGCTGCTTCCACGCCGGCCTTTACTGGGCCTACTGCCCATGCTGCTCTGGAGCTCTTATGGGTGTAGGTCAGAGGATCTGCAGGCTGGAGAGAGAACAGTGCTTTGAGGGGGCAGTTTCAGCTCATTTCCTTCTCCAAAAGACTTTTCATCTTAACGTCGGTGCCCGTTGCCACATCGAGCTGAAGGCGCGTAAAGGCTTTTTTTTTTTACAAGAAATGAAAATGAACAGTAAAATGTGTATTAATGTGGAGTATATTAACGTAGGGTTTTAATGTAGCATGTTCTCGCCACTAAAATATTAGAATAAAAACCAAATGACTATACATACATTAAAAATAATTTTGCTTGATTCCCTTGACTTCTGAGTTTAGTCCATCAGCCGCTCACCTAATGTAATTTAGTGCAGGATTGATCAGCTGAAGCAGATATTGAAAGAAAGTTTAACTTTGCTAACATTTTGACAAACAAAAACCTGCAAAGTACTGTTTATTGGTTTGTGTGTCTTATTTTACATGTAATATCTAAAGATAAATAGCTGTAATAGAAATTTCTTCAGATGCTTAAAACATTTGCACAGTACAGTATATTATTCAGAATAGATATTATGATGTAAAGGCAAATGCACAGATGCATGAAATCTATGCATGAATTCAATTTCCAAATTCTATTTTTAACCAGTTTATTTTAAATACCGTATATACACTGTATATCTAACTGTATACAATACTTCAAACGCAGCTGTATACAGGGGCTCTATGTTCTTCGTTTAGGTTCTGTTTATTTTTTAGCTCATTTTTTTATAAATCTTTCTCTCTCATATTGAAATTCATGTGGAAATTTGTGTCTGTTTATCCCAGGAAATAAAAAGGTTTTGATCAAGAATGTGTTTGGGCATTGTTTATATATATTGAATAAATGAGTAATACATGAACCTGTACAGACAAATAATGTTCATTTGCCAAATTTAACACGCTGTAAAAAAGTAAACATAAAACATAGCCTGTGCAAAATATAAATAAATATATGTTAAATATATGTTCTTCTGCTCCCCCAATGAGGACTTTTAAGAAGCTAAAATCCTTGCTTTCCATTCTCTCCCCTTTTTTTTTTTTTTTTTGTGCTTCATTGTTGGCCTGTTTTAGATGCTTTGGAACTTTGAGCTTTAGGAATAATTATATAATTATAATTATATTATATAATAATATACTACCATTTTAAGTAGTAGTACAAACAATCAAGCAAATAAATGCAATAATAAATTAGTAAATGGGGAAAAGCCTTTCACGAACCTACTGTCACCTCGCTATCTAATTTTCTTTTTTGAGTTCAAATTACTTTAATTATTTTGTTAAGCATGAAGACAATAGCTAACTCAAAGGTTAAACATGATTTCTTTTTTGTTTCTCGTTAGTGAACAATAGAAGGAAGGATGTTAAAAACCGCTTCTTCACTTGGACCAACACTTTCCAACCACAGTTTCAATATCACAAACAGATCAGTCTACCTAGGGCAAGAGGAGAAAGAGGCCGAGCTAAAAATAGATAGAGCACAATGCTGACACTCCACTATTGTACGCAAATACAACTATGCAGCAATAACAGTTCTGTCCTTATTACCTAAATACCTGCGTCAATCACAAAAACCCTTTCATGATATTAGCTAGCAAAAAACTGCCTTTCTTTCATGCTTCTGATCCACATAGCTAGTGCACAGACGCATGTGAAGCCGCATGCAAACGCAGAAGGCACCCGGGCGGTTGCTGCTGAGATGTTTCCTGTAACTGTTATCATCATCTAGAGTCTAAAGCTCCCAATTTGAGTTTTTTTTTTAGGGTCTCAGAAAGCGGTTGCTTATTGGTGCTTGATAAAAATAGTTCTACTATATTAGTTGCTTATTTCAGAATACAGTTTTCAGAGCAAAAGATATAGAAACAGATTATATCAGCTTTGTTCACTGCCTATTAAAAATTATCTTATGCATATTGTTTTTAAATCATTTTTAAACATGCATATTTCTTTCACATCATGTAAGAGTTTCATGGCGTGCCAATAGAAATACAGAAATGATCCAAAATTGAACGTTCTCTTGCTACACTGATAGAACGTTTTCTACTTTTTCATATGAAGTTACCATTTTGAAGATTTTGTTCCGACTAGAGTAATGAACCATAATATTCTGTAAATATATGTCCACTCTCGTTTTTAACAACTACTATCAGTGACAGTGCCCTCAAACCAAGTTATGGCCTAATTTGCTATTACGGTCTACGAGCCTACATTTGAATATACATATCACTACATATGAAATACTGGTCCAATCATAAGATACTATAATGCATTGTTGCTGACCTAATGCACAACAGATGAGCTTATAGTCACCTGGTACGACAGATGGTTCTCACTGGGTCATCAGAGTATCCAGGCCCAAAACACAGGCCTCACACCAGAGAGACTGAAATAAGCCCACGCCCCACTGACCACTACATTACTTTACATGCAAATACATACTGGTTGGTCAATAACAGTATGACAAAGTACTCTAGCCAACAAACTGTGTTCCTATGAAAGCACCCTTTAAAACATATGTGCATAGCGATGTTTTGCAATGAAAGTAGTTTATAGTTAATATTCTCGAGATCCATGTGGTATTAGAATGTTTCACGACAGCAGCAAACACAACCCTTCCCCCCGCCATGTACATTTCTTCACATCAAAGGGAACCACACAGAACACACTAGAGACAGGTCGTACTTCAAGGGTTCTTGAGTAAAGGCAATGCTTATATACTCTCAAAAATGAACTGATAAAGAAAGTTCTTTTAAGTCTCGCAAGAACTATGTTGTGGGAAATTTGTGAATGCTTTGAAATTTGTGAAGCACCTCTGAAAGGCTTAAAGAACCTTCACATAACAAAAAGGTTCTTAACTAATTCAAGGATTCATTATGCGGAGGTTCTTTAAACCATCAACTAAAGGTTCTTTATAGTCACGCATCACCCTGCAAGGTTCTATAGGCAAGCAAAACTTTTTTTTGTATGGCACTGTGTTAATTGCTTTGGATGTACACAGTAATGTGACAACTCAAAGAACAATTTAAATACTATAATCTACATAATCTGTTTGTTTTGCATGGTTTCAATAAAGTGGAAACTGATGTATATGGTTTTGCATGGCACCAAAAAGGGTTCCACTGTAGTCTTTTTGCTAAAAGTGTAGCTAACAACATCTTCGCTCTATAAAATAAACAGTATTTAGGAAAAACCTTATTTGGTGCATAACCTTCACAGTATATGGGAGTTCTTAACAAATAAATAAATAAATAAATAAATAATAAACCATATATGTATAAAGGTGGTTCTTTTGCCACCTTCATTTGTAATAAAGTTGTTGTAAAGTTAAAAACCAAAAAGTACAAATCAGGTTGCTGAGGAAACAACCAATTCTGTAGGAGATTTTGAGGCCCTTCCTCACACAAAGCATATAGCACGTGATGGATTTGAAAAGAAGATAGTTTGCTTTAAAGCGTACTGAAACAAAACATGCCAATTTGCTTGACTAAAGACCGCTAGGATCGCTAGTAATACATATTACTTTCTCTTTTTTTTTTTCCTCACGCTTTGTTTTTTTATGTTCTTGTCTCTCGTTAAGGCATTTAGATAACAAATTGATTTGCAAATGTTCCAAGAAAAACTGGTTTCAGGTTATACTCACCTCATATTTCTTTACCAGGCTTAGATACCAGTCTAGTCTTCCACGGCTTGTCTTTAATGTGCTGTTCGAATGGGTCTGAAGTCCCTCTGTTTGGCGGGTATCTAACAAAAGACCGCCCAAATACCAACCAACCAAATAACCAACCAAGTGCTGCCGTCGCAAAAGCACCTGTTTATTTCCAGTAAAAGGCCACGATTCTCCTAAAGCTGGAAGTTCAGATCTTTATAAAAGTTTTGTGTGTTGAAGCCTCCTGCTTAGAGCTACAGGTACTGTGAGATCACACATCTGATATACACAGAGACAGGCAGAAGGTTTTAATGTATCACACACACACACACACACACACCATGCAACAGCAGCAGCTTCCTGTGACGAACAGGTCTGACACTGACGCACAGAAGATTCTATGAAACTGAAGCTCAGAGAAGGTTAAACAACTGCAAGAACCTGTATATAGGCCCTCACATAAACTACTTATACCAGAACCAAGTAGTTTCATAGCAGTTACCAAATACTATATTGCTGATACCAAATTATGGTAGTTACTGTCGAACATATTAATAATTGATTAGAGGCGTGATCAACCTTGGCATGTCCATCACACTGTTTACTGCTGTACAAGAGAGCATCAGCAGTTTCGAACGTGCATAATCTTCATGCAAATATTGAATATTGCAAATACTGCTAACTCAATGACATTTGAATTTCCTGGAGTCATTACAGCTGTATACATTTCTAACATGCGCACACACACACAATATATATATATACACACACACACACATACATATTTACATACAAATACACATATACAGTACATGCATACACACATACATACATATATATATATATATATATATATATATATATATATATATATATATATATATATATATATATATATATGCATGGAAGAAGGAAAAATAAATAAATAAATAAAAATGTACTGCCCCAGTTTAGCTTACGAAGGTACATCAGGTTTACCAAGTTGTTGTACCTGACATCCAGGATCAAACTCTGGCTCAAATGTATATGGCAGAACTGAAACCATTTTAAAAATAAGGGCTGCACAATATCGGGGACTGACACTGCAATATTTTTTTCTGCAGTATATATTGTGATGTGAATAAATTCAGATTAGCATCAGAAGACTTGAAGAGCTCAACGTGGAAATAATAAATCTTTGTAGAACGATGATTTTGTAAGACAGTGTATCTGCATAGAAAATAATAATAATAATAATAATTTTTAAAAAGCTGAAATTGATTTCAACGCACACAAAAGCGGGTGAGTGCTGTGACTACTCTTCTCAGTGTATACAAGAACCCGTAAATCAGACCAAATTATCAGACTTCTCTTGGAGATGAAAATGAGAAGGAAAATGAGAATCATGAAAAAATAAAGTTTTTTTTTTCTTTTTGCAAAAGTTACAACATGATGTGTTTGATTTCATTTTCCTTGACACTAAACGTACTAGAGTGCATAGGCACATTGCATTGACTATGCTGACACGTTATGTTGCGCTGCTCTAGTAAGAACATCCACACTGGCGTGGAAGCAGACGATGCTCTGGCAGTTGACCAGTCAGAACAAAGTGGGTGAAGTGACCAATCAGACCACACTGGGCTAATCAGGAGGCAAGGCATAAAGACACAGAATTCCAAACAGAAGTTGAATACAGATGTACAGAATGAGAAAAATAATGTGTTTTGGGGAGCATAATACACCCCCTTCACAGTGTTAGCACAGGATGAGATTCATCATCATTTCGCAACTCTTCGAGCTGAGTGTTTGCATTGCTGAAAAAAAGGGTCAGCATGCGCAGTAGTACATGTTGACGACTCATTCCTTCTGAACAAACACATTCACATAAATTCTACAATGCAGTAAATAACCTTAACAATAAGACTTTTGCACTGCTTTGGTGAAAACATGAATTATCTGCACATTAACAGGCAGATAAGTAATATATAATTCGGGGCTTGAGGGCCAAAACATTAATAAACATCAGTGGAAATAAACTAGAACGAAAACTTTGAGAGCAGAGAGAGGATGTGTATTTGGTGGGAGGTAGTTCTGCAGAATCAGGTCTGATGCTTGGGCAAAAACATTCAGAAATCAGCGGCACTGACCCTTAACAAGTAAAAATACCCCCACTGGAATTTTAGTATGTTTAATATTGAAGACAGTAAAAGAGATCTTCTTCACAGTCAGGACTACATGAAAAAAACAGAGCTACTCAGGATGATGGTCAAAGTCCAGGTCACAAAAACATTCACTGTTCATGCTGCATCACCAGGTCCAAAAACCTCATCAGATGTACAGATAAAGCAAGAAACACAAGAACAGATGACTGCCTCGATTCGCCTCCTGAACTCAGTGGAAAGTGGACTCAGCGTTCTCACAGCTCTTATCACTAATTGTCCTTCAGCGCTGTGTGTATACGTGTGTGCTGAGTAGTTCAAGAACCTGCGTTAGCGATTCTATAAATAGCTCCATCTCAAGTGTGTCACCTGTGGCCAGATGCACAAAGGGAAGAGAAACAACTCGATGCTGGTCGGTGCGGTCGGAAAAATTAGTTTGGTCGGAAAATTTCAACCGTGAAGCTGCGGAAGCCTCTGCTGATTAAAACATGAATCCCAAATCTGTACCTAATCGGCGTCAATCTGCAAAATAATCTGAACCGAGACAGACAACAGAGCATGTGTGGGTTAAGGTCTTTGAAGGGTTTTTTTTTCTCCCCAGAAGAGAAACAATGCAAAGAGCAACACTAGCAGCAGCGAAGTCAACACCATTCATACCGAATGTAAAAGCTTTCACTGCAGGTGAATCCCCACGACTTTCATTCGTTTACAAGTTCATTCTTTTCTTTTAGGGTTACATTTGTGGATGCATTTGAATCCTCTTGTCCAAGCAGTGCTGGATTCGGTGATCATGCAAGTGTTGGTGATATTGCATGCCAAAAAAAAACATCACAACACAATACAATACACTTTGTGTATATTTAGTTCAGAGGTTTAAAAATAATTGGTAAGGATAAAACATACCTGCAAAACAGAAGTGCAATGACTTTACATCCTGACCCCAATCGGGGGCCTCGGACTGTGAGTAAAGGTGGACCTGACTAATGAAGGCCCTTACTGAATGGAGGGTCCTCCAGACGCCTCATAAATAAGACTCTGATGTCTAGTTTAGTAAGTTCTGTGTGTCTCTTGTTTCAGTTTCGATTATTTAAAGCATACTTACTTTGTTGTTAGCGGTTTAACCCTTTAAAGCATACAAACAAAGAATACAGCATAATAAATACAGTTTTCATTTTCTTTCTTTTCTTTGAGGGGGTGTTGGAAAGGACCAAAACTTGGTGCTATGCCACTGCCCCAATGCGCTACTTGTTTCTATGCAGTAAATAAACAACAGTGGGGAACCCCCAGAGCCACAAGGCCTCTCTGGAATTCCAAGTAAGTCCCTTATTGTCATCTTCTTAAGCACTGTATAACAAAATTCTCTACCTCGCAAATACCAACTTAGAAAGATAGAGTCAGAGTGCAGGGTCAGCCATGTTATGCTTTTTAAGTGTCATTTATTAATTCATTTTTATCCAATATAGTCATAATGCATCAACAGCATTGTACTAAAACTCCAGTTTAACTGTGAAGGTGTGGTTGGAAAGAGAAAACATGAAATCAAACCCACATTTTATTTGTGTGGCATTAAAGTAGGTACAGTCAAGCAAGCCTTTAGAAGGTGGACAGAATTCTTAAAGTATCAGATTTGCTGCCAACATAATTGGAAAATAACAGAGAACAGTTCTGAATTTAAATTGGTGGGACAGTTATCTTTACGGGGGACAAAGTCTTATTTTGTATCTATATTTACAACATCTGGCCAGTGACCATCACAGAGGTATTTATTGGGGTGATGCCTCTTTTTCAGCACTGCAGTAACACCGACATGGTGGTATTGTGTGATACTGGTGCGAGTGGATTAGACACAGCAGTGCTGCTGGAGTTTTTAAACATTGTCCACACTAGTAGACACCTCTACCTTAGAAAATATAATCAGAGACGATAGCTCATTCATACTGAGCATGTTAGTCATCGCTTCATTAGTGGTCACATGACGCTGCCGACAGGATGCTATTGGCCAGATATTTTTGGCTGGTGAACTGTTCTCAGACAAGCAATGACACTGAGCTGTTTAAAAACTTCAGTAGCACTGCTGTGTCTGATTTACTTGTGTGGTAGTCCTGAGCACTGAAAGTGGGAAAAGCGCACCTATAAGTCAGTCCAGTAAAATGGACAACGAGAGTAGATACAAGCACAAGTTTTATGAAGGGGTGTGTGTACATATACATGTATGTACATATGTAAGTCTCAGTGGCTGACTAGTGAGTCAGAGCATATTATGAAAGATGAAAGTGAAACGCTTGCTTTGAACACCAGCAAGACTAGTTCATGGAAAAATGCTTAGTTTGTAATGCAGGATCATTCCATGCAGTTGTGCTGTGTACATCACAGGCATATCATATCCATAGTTGATGTTTTAATTTGTGTTGTAACTTGAAGAGTGTTGTAATGAAAATGAAGAGGGAGACCACACGGCACCACAATAAGATCAGACATACGTATAACCTCTAACTTTATTTTATTAGTAGTACAAATTGATACCTCAGCAGACAGCAGTAGTACAGTGCCCTCTATATGCTTGGAGGACAAAGCATGTTGCATCATCACCACAAGCTCACTCAAGGCAGCAGTACAATCCATAGATTAACAGTGAACATCCACCCAGGGAAACAACAATAATATTCATATCAATAGTAATAATAGAATTAATAAAGCTACAAAATCTAATAGAGGAAGTCTGAGTATATATTAGGATAGCTATCCACTGTACAGGAAGGACGGAGCAATCCCCTTCTTCAACTTCTCATTGTGTGAATTTGTGTGTGGTGTGTGTGAATGGGGTTGATGGCCTCCATAGTTTAAAATATTGAAACAACAATTCCGATGACTGTAGTGCCTCCAAATTCCACTAGACATAACTGAAGACAAGCAGTGTAATAGTTTATCATCTATAGCACGGGCAGTTTTTTCCTCTTCATATGGGCATATTTCCTAAATTAATTCAGAAGACTTGTGAGAATATCTTATTAAAAGGCCGTTTCACATCAAGTCTGTGTGTCACAATGTAAAAACAATAGATCTTCCCATGCACGGCTGTTGTTTTCATACAACTAGGCTGGAGATGCTGGCAAAAATCTCAATCAGCTCCTCGAGGTATTGTAGCGCCCAAGTCATGTTTGTGTGTACGTACGCATATGCCTGGTCACACGGTCAGGTGGTAAACCGGGTATTTGTTTTATTTTGTTTTGTTTTGTTTTCTGGGCGTGTAATAAAGCTTAACATTAGCATGGTCACGAATCCAGCATTTTCATGTCTATCCTGCATAGATTCAATTGGCTACTACAACACAGTACAGCTCAGTAGTAAAGCATTACAAACCAGAAACTCTAAACAAGAATTACCAGAGTTTTTTGAGATTTTTGACAGCATTCTGTAAAGCGTGTCAAACAGCTGCTATGAAACACTGGAGCTGTGGTCATGGATAGGTCCACTGCCCACTTGCTGAATGTCAAGCTTACTGGGACATGTACAGTCACTGAATGGGGGAAAGAACAGAAGGTCTACAGTATCTGCAGAAACATCTAAACAAAAGCATATACACTCCCAATATAGTACACTAAAAAGAGGGACATGCTTCTCAGTAGTGCCTGGTAATAAGGTACAGTAAAACAAGGTTGTTACTATTCGGAAATTAAGAGAACCAAAAGAAAGATATTTTCACAAAGCACAACATATTAACAGGAGTCGTAATAATGACAAGAACGGAACCTCCCCAGTCACAGAACTAAAGAGTAACTCAATTGCACTGAAGTCAGACAGAATGAAAAGCAGAAGGAAGGAGACAAGCGTGTGGGTCGTCTGTAGAGTGGGAGTGAGAGGAAGACCTTGGAGAAGAGGTACAAATCGTCCCTCTCTCACTAACAAGTGCCTTCTAAATATCAACATTTCTACTCAAGAGACATCAGTCTTCATCTAAATATGTACACTTAGAGAGGAGAAAAATATTTCCTTCTTTTTTCGCAAAGAAACGACAAACAGTATCTAGACAAAAACCTAGTGGAATAGTGAAACTGAAGAAGATTTAAAGAAAAAAAAAACCAAACAAACCAAAGAGAAAGGTTTGAATGCATTGAAGAATATGACTGCATTTGAATAGTTTAAACACATCTTGAGTACAAATAGTCATACTTTGCATCCCTTCGTTACACCAGAACTCTCTGGTTTCAGAATTAAAGGGGAATTCCACACTTTTTTTCCAAATATTCAGAATATTTTCCCATTTAACAATAAATAAAAGTTGATACAGCTAGATTTTCTGCGATTTTTGGCGACAGGGGCATGTGGTCACTACGACTACAATCCTAAAAAGGCTGTTTTGAATTTATCTTTAATTGGCAATGTTGATAGCACTAAAACTGTAACATAAAAGCTTTCTTTGAGTGCTACTGTTCCTTAAGCTTAAGCTTCCTTAAGATACATGTAGACTTACTGCTGGGATAACAAACCAAATGCTAGCACGGTGTAATGTGTGAGTCACAGTTCCAATGACCACCAGTGAAAAGAGTAAATTTCTCTTAAAAACAACAACAAACAAATATTTTCAAACCACTCTGTGACTTCGGTTACAGCTCAAGATGTGAATTCGAGTGATATTTTGAAAAAAAGTCAGTGCAACTCCCCTGTAAGAGAGATAAAACAAGAGAAACGAGACAAACAGACAGACAGAGTGGGTTTAGCAAGACACCTCCATGGTTTGTGGTCTGGCCTGGTTGTCGTGTCCTGGGCCGGCGGTTGCACCCTCCGGCTGGGAGCTGGTGTGAGTGCGGCTACGCACGCCGTCGACCGAGCTTATGCTGGACGCCGAGTGGGTACGAGAGCGCGCCAAACGGGTCATACTGGCAGTGGGCACTGGGTAAACAGAGAAGAGGGTGGGGAGTCACAAAAGATGAATGGAGCATAAGTCAGTGTCCTTAAGTATTTAAAGCATGGCCTTCAGAACTGATCTACTGTATGGGGTTGAAGGTGGAACTGGAAAGTGGGGGAATACAGTTGTGTGGGAAAGGGTGTCACAAACATTTGGTATTGAGTTCGTGCCATTCCGTTCCTGATACATGGTGCTCGATTAGTGGGGAGAATAATGAGCTTTCTTCACAAAAACATGAAGGTCCCAGTTGAGAAGCACTCGAGGAGACTATACTAAGGGCTGCAACCTACCCCTACTTCTGTTATGCTTCTTTGTCCGCTATGCTTTTGCTGCTGCTACCACTGTCCAGAAATGTTCTTCTTTTATGAAGCAATAAACAAGGTAAGCCATGTTGTCCCTGGTGTTTTCCGTAACATGCATTACAACGATGGCTGTTGTGAGGACAAGTTAACAACAGCGCTGAATTTGGTGCCTTACCATCACAATATGCAGTACCGCTGCAAGCTATGGGATGGGGCGTGACATGGAGGTTTATGACATACTTTTAACTGTTGTTTAATACTTCAGTTTTAAAAAACTGCCAGGGCTACAGGGCTATCGCAGACTTTCTTTCTGTAATAATAATAGCAGCTGTTGGCTTAGAAGTGAGCACTACACACTCACCAAGACATTTTTTAGGAACACATGTCAATTGCACAACAGCAGTTGAGTTCATTAACTGATGCAGATGCAGTCCACATGTTCACATCAACCATCATTATGAGGTAACAATGTCCATGGCATGATTACTGGAGCCGGAGAGGCTGCTCTAAGTATTTCTATAACTGCTGATCTCTATAGCTGGTGGTATAAGGAAAAAACATCTAGTGGCAATTCTGCAGACGGATGTCTACGTTGATGTCTATGCTATGTTGATAAGAGCCATCACTGTAGAATGGCTGGACTGGTCTAGCTAACAGAAATGCTACAGCAACTCAGACAATCACCCTGTACAATTGCGTTAAGCAGAAAAGCATCTCAAACCACGTAACACGTCAAACTTTATAGGCTACGACCACGCAAGTTTTCACTTCTATCAGCCGCTAGAGGGTGCTCACTAAAACAGGACAGTTGAAAACTGGAAATACATAGTCTGCTTTGATTAATCTCAATTTCCTCTGAGGCGCACACGTAGCAGGGCCAGAATTTGGTGTAATTGGGTGGGGAATGTTTCCTTGACACACTTTGGGTGTGTTAATACCAATCAAACATCACCACAGCCTATCTGAGTACTGGTGCTGACTATGTGCCTGCCTCCATGAGCGCAGTTTAAAGTCACCACGCAAAAGTTATCTTTAACTGGATACGATTCAAATGATTCAAATGTTCTTCAATGACCTTGCCGCTCACAAATTTGGCATGTGACAGAAAAAATGTCAACATCTACCAGAATCTTGAAGGAATGTTTACATCTTGTGAAATCAATCTTGTGCTTTTAGGAGCAACCAGTATTAGTACAGTGTTTCTAAAAGAGTGCTCTGTGAGAGTGTGTATATGCTCTTACGACAGTAAAGTGGCAACCCCCGTGGTCAGCAGACTATTGTCAGTGTTGCGGTTACTGTTGCAGCCCTAATTGCACTCTGACAGAACTCTTTTCGTACTTGACATAACCATTACAGTGACAGAACATAAGTTTTAAGCAGTGCTGTCATTTTCATGTCATTATTCTCCCAAAAAGGAAAAAAAAAAACCCAGATCAGGATCGAGTTCCAATTCATTTTCACTCGAGCTGAAAAAATGAATGTTCAGGAATTGCAACCCATGTACAAATGCAGCATGCATTAATGCAAAAAATGCATCCGACAGTGAGAGAGACAGAGAGAGACAGAGGGGCAGAAAGAGAGAACAAAACAAGTAATACCTGTGACAACCTTACCAGTATGCTTAAATTCCCACCCTCTCAATATTAAGAAACAAACAGCAAATCGAAGATGTGACTGACCATACAATCATGCTTTTTACACTACGCTGCAAAGACAAGGAGAAACAGAGGAATGAATGTGAGGGGACTGGGCGGAAATGGTCCAAATCATGAGGACAGAGAGAGAGAGAGAGAGAGAGAGAGAGAGAGAGAGAGAGACAGAGAGAAAGAGGGAGAGAGAGAAAAAGAGAGAGACAGAGCATGAGAAGGGACAGAGAGTATGGAGACAAAACAGTGGAGATGGCAGTTTGGAAACAAAGTCTAAAGTGCTGTCTGAACTCCTGGTACCTGAGTCGCTGTTCAGGTGGCTGAGGAGCACATGGGGGACTGTTCACGTTTGACGGAGGGATCAAAGAGGAAGAGGAGAGAGAGATGAGGGAAATGGAGAGATTACTAGTAAGACTTTCTAAAAGACAAGACAGATTAGCAGGAGGGTCAAGGGGAAAGTGTCGGAATGTCAGGGTGGAGTTCTCTGCCTATTGTCTAAAAAAAGGAACCAGCTCTAACAAAAGCTATATTTATACATTTCTTTTGCATACCAAAAACCCCAGCATAAACCATAACCTACTCTAAAGCCCAATTCTCATTTAACCATAAGCCTAACCACAGGATACTTACAACCACAGCTCAATTAGTTAAACCTAAACACTTAGGTCTAAGCTTCTAAGCTTCCTAGGCCATTAGTATACATTATATCAATGGTATTTGAAAGCTTTTCCTTCTTTCTGACAGTGCTGGGCGATAAACTGCACCTGTATGAGTGTCAATAAATAACATTGTTTAGAACGGAAACTTATAATAATAATTTTCTATTTAAGGGTGCCTTGGGGAATTTTAGATTATGACGTTTTTAAATGTGTGAATGTGCTTCTTAAGGTGTGAGTTAACACATTTAACTGACATGCAGGTCATCTGAATGTGAATGTGAGAACATCAGTCACGGACGATTAACGAACATGTCAAACTATAATATAGCTGTTTCACTTTTCATAAGAACCTACAATGTACTTTTGCACTACGCTAAAGAGTAGAGATTAGAAATCTTCAATATTAATTGGACAGCTTGGGTGGTACATTACACTTTTTTTATGGCTGCACAGTGGGCCGTCTGAATGCCCCCTAATGTCTCATTTTAACACATCCAAGCAAACGAACAGGCAATGTCAGGTTTGTATGTTATAGCATCAATTAGCAGTACTCAAGAAACACAGGTCTATTAACTTTTATTACTATTTATCTTATGCCACTTACTAGGACGTGATACAGTATACACACAAAAGCCACACCAAGTGTATTAATATGGACCCTGCTCATCAACAATTCATGCCAAAATAATTCCAAAGCTTTAATTCTACCCTTTTCTTTATACGTTTATTAAATGACATCAATAACATAATTAACAAAGCAAATAATCCCCCGCAGAAAATAGTTACTGATGTACATCACTCTCTGGGACATAGGCATCTCTTATATGTGGCAAGTTCAGAAGTGGGTAAACGGTGCTCTGTCTCTTTAGGCATGCTCATATGATACAGTGTCATAGCTGGAAATCCCCACCCGACAAAGGACCTCAGAAACAACCTGCCAGGGCACTTCTCTTGCCAATTTATAATTTAATATGAGACAAAAAACTTTTCCATCAATAAATAAATATGGTCATAATTCTTATATATGTGAACATGTCCTCAGCTCTTTTTGTCCAAGCTATTCTGGCTGTTTATCTTGCTTTATCTTTATGATATGCAAGACTTGTATTTCGTTTGAAAAGCAATCTGAAACACTTCAAACATCTTCATCTTTTAAATTCAGACATATTAGCAGCTTCGTTTACACATGTGAACTGTAAGGACTAAAAAGGGAATAGCACTCCGACAAATGGAGTAAATGGAAGTCCAGTAGTGGATGCTTAGTCGCTTAACTGTTTAAGGTGCCAGTATTTAAATAAATGACAAACTACACAAACTAGTTTAAATAAATAGCTCTACGTCTGTAAATAGGTACAATTTAAAGTGGGATTGGGAAGACGTAGATGTAGCAGAGATGTATTTTTAACTAGGCCAAGAGCTCTGACACTCTCTGAACCCTGAATCCTGCCACCCTCATTGCTGCTCTTTAACGCTTTAACAGCCTCGTGAGCCGCCATGTTAGCCACACTAATGTTATTTCTTTCTAATAAACGTCCACACGTTCAGCTCTGTTTCCTCATTATTCACCGCCGTTTCTGTAATATTTGATTTGACAAGTTTACTAACACACAGAGGTTATAGGAGAAGATGGTGGAGTGGTGGTCTGCCTTACTTAAAGCACAGTGTGAATATGTTAAAAATAGAATCCCTGTAAAAATAAGGCTTTGAAAAACTGATAGGATACTTTGTTATATAATTTTGTATCTGTTGAAAAATTTAGTTTTAATAAAAGTACTGAACACTTAGCCCACCACTTAGTAGAAAATACCTAAACATATACAGTGTATCACCATATAGCCTAAAAAAACAGAGACCATAACGCTCAGTGCTATGGTACATCATCAACTCAGGAGAAAATATCTCGTGCACTATGACGATTCCTCATTCAAAGTCGTACCAGTTAGCTGCAGCTTCAGTGTCATATCTAAAAAAGCAGTCTCCATTACTCATCCAACATAAAAAACTATCAATTTCATTTGATTGTTTAAAGTAAAAACAACTATTTAAAGTAGATATGTGCATCTCTATTACAAACCACATCAGACTACTATTATAAAAAGTAAGGACATTTTGGCTTTACATAATGTGCACTCTTAATTCTGGAAGTCACCAACCATGCATGTAAACTGAAAATATTCATTCAGGATTCCACCACACCCACATAAATGGGAGCTAGGTTCTTTCCAAGCAAACAGCCATAACAACATAACAAAAATGGAAAAAAAAAAAAAAACAATAAAAAAAACAACACCTAACCCCCCCCCAAGTGTCAAAGCTTTTCTGCTATGTAGAACAGAATCACGACAGCCTGAACAGGCCTGAAGGTCAGAAGATTATAAGTGACTTATAAGGAAAGAATGTGACTAATCACATCAGGTTCTTAATGAACAACAGTTTAAGACTTACAGGGTTGCAGCAAACTTGCTCATTCTTTCTCACATTCACAGCTCGGTGCTCTACAGCCCACTTCCCGTCGGAAAAAAACAGTACTGAAAGGGTCACTCAAACAAAGTGACTCTTCAAACTAGCAGCACAAAATCATTTCAGTTTGTTACGTCTGTGGCAGAAGCGCAGCAATAGTTTGGAATCACCTGCCTATCCATTTTTTAATAACAGCTTATACAGTGTAGACAAAAGAAAAAATACAAGCCCTGTTAAATTTATTAATTAATGGCCCAATTTTACTTAAATATCTTTAATGAAGATCTAAAAATAGATTATTTTAACCCCTAACATTTGTCCCGCATCTGATATTTTCCCATGTGGTCCACTTTCCATAACATTTATGTGGATTAATGTGCAAAAATGGTAAAAAATTAAGTTTTACATTTACCATTTTCAGAAAAGATTAATTTAAACATTGGATTCAGTAGAAGATGCAATGTGTCTTAAACTAAAAGTCAGAAGGAAAGAGAGAGAATAAGAGGAAGAGAGAAAGAACTGAGTTCCACACAGGGCTGGATGTAGACCATGCAAACACGGCATTCTCGCAGAGTAAAGCTCCTGTACTTACTCCCTCGACTTCGCATCACTGCACAGCCACACAGGAGACAAAGTCATATGTTAGTTTAGTGTCACAAACACACGTTGTGATTTAAACCACAACGGAACTTCAGTCCGCTTTCAGGTTAGCATATGCCGGCAAGTTCGTCCAAGGCTGTCTGAGGAATCGTTTTTAACAGCTCAAACGTGAAGAACTAAATATTTAGTAGCTGTGGCTGTGTGACAACGTTAGAGGCCTTATTGACGAGTTAGTACGACACTCGCTGATAGCACAGCACCCTACTAGACCTGAGGAGATACTGTGAGATAATTAGTAAATGAACTGGTCAACGTGTGACTGTGTGAGCATGTTTGAGTGCATGTCTGTCTATGTGTGAAACAAGAACTGCGTGGGTGAAAAACGTGTGGTTGATTTTCCACATGAAACTTTCTGACAGTGAGATTTTTTTACAAGACAAGATGTGTTAAGACATGAAACACACATCACAGACACTTAGCTACAGTCCAAGTCAGACTAAAACATAGGAAAACTGACACTGAAGAAGGGATTTCTACAGAAGGAGAGACAAAATGAGTTAGAGAGAGAGAAAGAGAGAGAAAGAAAAACTTACTGTAGCCCATTCCCTGGACAAAGTACTTGAAGGCCTCAGCAAGTTTACCAGGCTGAAAAGAGAAGTGCGCAATATAATTATGCAAAGTCCCAGAAACACAGAGTGCAATTATTCAGCTTTCTTGTATAATGCTAAATGTGAGTGTTACATTAAGGATTCAGCAAAGCCTGAAATGATGGAATACAAAAAAGTAAAACAAAAATATAATAAAACACGGCTCCAAAATCACTGATCAAATCTGAGAGGTGTCTGGATGTGGCCTAAGAGTTTAAAAATCCTGCATGATTGACAGCCCTCATTTATGATTTATGATTATACTGAACCATGCAGCCGGGCAGTGCTCTACCATTGCTGACAATATCCACATGTTCAGATAAACATTTTGTATTGTGACATCATTTTTCATAACAACGTATGTAATAGATTTTAGAAATTACAGCAGATATGATTCACTCGGTCACACCAAGTCAAGCTTTCCCAAAACTCCACTGATTCTCAAGTATCAGGTTTTCAGTGTGGCTTACTTGAACAACTTGAGGCAGTCCTCCGCAATCTGCCATCTGAAAGAACAATCAAAATCAAAATGTAAAATCATCAATCTTACGTCTCGAAATCAGAGTACCACTAGAAAGCCTTTGCCAGCAGAGTGAGATGTTCTCTTGCCTTGAGCAGGGTAGTCTTTGTGGGGTTTAGCCTTGAGTTGCACTCAACCTGAGAGAAGAGACCAGACTCTATTTAGTCCGTTAGAAGTGAGATAACACGGAGACATATAAAAGGCACAGTTTCTCCTGAAGACCTTCAAACGCTGCCTTTTGATATGAGCACAAGTTGTTCTGGCCTAGAAAGTGGTCGAATACATTTTACTTAATTTAAAAAGAACGGCTCCTTGGGACAAAATGTTTTCCGCAGGTGAGTCAGAAAAGTTCAAAAGACGAGCTTCTACTTGGGAGTCACGATGATATCAGAATCGTACTGGCAAATCATTGCTAAAACAAAAAGGGCACAAGACCAGCATTTGAAGAAGGGAAAGGGAGCTTCATTATTTAAACATTGAGACATCACAAGCACTCAAGTTTTAATTGAAGTGAAAAGACTGAAGTGAAATGTCTGCGCTCCCTGTCTATGGAAAACTGCACCAAGTTAAACGAACATTTTAGAAAACAATTAAATTAGCCATTAATTAAACTTGGCCAAGATGGTGTATTTTTAGTTTACTTATTTATTTTGAGCGAGAGATGCTAAACTAAAGCTGCTAACAAACACAAACTCCTCCCAAAACTCATTTCCATAAATATGTCCGCAAAAAACTCTCAACCCATTTAAAATGGGCCAGGAGCTTAATTTGTTTTCTCGCAGACAAATCAACGTTATTTAATACACCGCAACATTTCTCACAAAATAATTTGCTTCTCTGTATACCCACGTGAAGGAGTGACTACAGCCACTTTTACCTTTTGAGGTATAACATATATAACATATGTGCTCTCTTTCCTCAAAAGACAACAAAAGGTGAGGCCACATGATCGTAGGTTAACAGTAAGTTAACTTGGCAATGCAAACCCAGCCACTCCTGTTGCAAACATGTTGCGGCTTGTGGGCTTCGTCTAGGTGATAAATCATGGTAATTACATTTTCACAGAACGACTCCTTTAATCTGTCAGTTTGCTCAATTCATCCAAGTTCATTAAATCCAGATCCTATGTTTTTTGTTTTGACACCTTTGTTATCCCACATCCTCATGTGCGACCATGTTCATCGGTTTAGTGTTCTGTCAAAACAAATAATACAGCAACACTGAGTGTGCATATCATAGTGATTGAGCTGGCACTGTTCCACATAATATGTTTATCTATACGATACTAAAGCCAGTGAGTTAAGTAACCAATAACAAATAAACAAGTTAATGAACTCAAACCAAAAGTAACTTTGTATGTAATTTGTATAGCATTTGTACAGTAGGAGAGAGATGTAACAGGAGTCAGTTCACAACTCTGAGTACAAAATATATTACTCAGCAGTTAGCTCTTCATTCCTTAATGTTGCTGCAAGACATGTCATCTCATATGCACAGTCTGTGAAGAAATAGTTGCTGTCAGAGAAGCAGCAGCGATGTGTCTTGCTCCAGTAGAAGGTCAATACGTCTTGCATAAGGTTTGCAATGCGATTGTTCTGAATGTTACCCCCGACTAAGACTCATGTTAGTGAATGTGATTAGAACCACATAAAGAGAAGTTCCCTTGTTTTCCACCTTTTCCCTGTCATGCCAATTCAGGTACAATTAGGAAAAGTGTACATCAGCACTGGATATAGAATCAATGGATATTTATAAAAAATATCAAGATACTGGCATCGATCCGGAATTCCCATTTCCATTCCTATCTCTAGTTTCAACACCATCACTCACCACTGCTTCCACAGCTGGCGATGTGTCACCTACTATGAGCAGCGCAGGACACCTAAACAGAAAGACAACAAAAAAAACTGTCAAATTACATACAGTTACATATAATGTGACTATAGAATGATTTGTTATATATTAAACCCCCTAAGATATGTTATCAGTATGAATTATCAATGTATTAACTACTAGGGGGAGGGGGTGAAATGTCAGCCATATACGGCCCTTGCAGCTTAAAGGGTTCAAGTTTATGATTCCATTGTTTTTTGTAAGTATACATTCCTTCTAAAACTGATGTCTGTAACATATTGCAGAAAAGAGACAGACATGTACAAAAACTAGAACAGAGATAGCAAATAAAGTAAAGGACTTTTAGTTTTACCAAGCTATTCATTTATTTCTTTTTTAATTTTATTAAGCCACCTAATAAAGCACAGATCGGACTTCTACTTGTTGTAAAAGCAGGGTAGACGGATGGGTAGTGGAGTGAAACTCGGACTGGCTACTGTCACGGCTTACATGTCCCACACCATGACAAAGAAACAGATGAGAAAGGAATCCCAAAAAAAGCATTGAGCCATAACTTGATACAGACAATACATCTGGAAAAAAAACTGCCATGGCCTAAATTCAGTGATAAAAAACTATTTTTTTATTTTGAGTTATCCTCGACCTAACTTTGTTAATCAATATAGCCCCTAGAGCTGGAGATAAGAAGGATATAGCAGAGACTAAACTGTTCTAGAGACTAAACATCATTTACCCAATTTTAAGCAGCTACAGATTACAAGGATGTGAGGAAAGTTCAGTTCATTTTACCTGCAGGCTCATGAGGGGTGATTAAGGGGAAACTCTGGGTGATGTAAATAATCACTGCAGGCAGAACTCTTTGAAAACATTACTTCAAGTGTGGACCACAATCAATGTGACTGGAGTATGATTTAGCAGTAGCGAAGATCGTGAAGTAAATCATGAAGAAAATAGGGAGTTGCTGTGCAGGATGTTTAGACTTTTACTTCCTCACTGGTTTTTTTACTTGCCTCTGTTAAAATGGGACTAAGAATGGTCAAGGGTGGGGCAGGGTTGGCCATTTTAGCCAAAAAACTCAACAGAAAAAAATTCAACAGTTTAAAAATAATGTACCTTAGAAAGGAATTGCAAGAGTTATAGAAATGTCCCCCTCTACAGCACATAATATCAACAATGTAGTCAATCCAGAGAAATTTCTGTGCATTAAGGACAAGGTTGAAACCACATCGAATGCCTGAGACATTTGACCCCTCAAATGGCACTGCATTAAAAACACGGTTGTGCAATATTTGTTACCACACGGGCTCTGTAATAATAACTGTTGTCAGTAAACACTGCCATTGCACATGTTGTCACAACTTGTTTGGAATTGGGTTAGAAAATATCATGGCTATCATGGCTTTCTGGAGACCAGTAATGAGATGTTGCGCACACTTACTTCAGGGTGTTGACTGTCTCCTCATTAATTCCTGGAATAGGTCTCTCAATCTCTAGGTCCCGGCGGCTGTTAGGAGAGAAAGGAAGCCTGAGTATCTCCCGGACTACCTATTCGTCTTCACAGTCAATGGTGGAGTAAGACAGCAAAGTATGTGGCCACGTGCCAAACCTGTTGTAGGAGTTGCAGAAGAGTGCCAGGTTGTCCTGGTTGATGTCCTGAGCGATGTGCAGACGGTATGTCTGAATGATCTCTTGGTTCTCCGTAAGTTCATCCTAGGACAGAAAATAGCCTTCATCTTTATCTTAGCTCTCTGTTCAATGTTTATTCAGTCTCATTTATGTAACCTAGATCGCACTAGATATTATTCGAAATATGTGTGAAATGTGAAAGCCAATGTGTCCAATGTGAAAGCCGATACCATGACAATTTCTGAACCCTACTTTATGTGATTCCATCTTTTACAACACAAACACCAACAATGAGCATAGGAAGCAACTGATTCCAGAACAAACAGCAAGTTCTGATGTTAACAACAAGCATACGGAAATTAAATTAAACTATTGGCTCTCAAATTGATTCTTAAGGACCTTGACATGATCCAGATTTTTGCTCCATCCCCATGTGTTGGAGAAAACCCAAAAGACCCTAGTTTGAAAAGTATTGTTCACACAAACAGTGAGCAATCTAGATATTGGAGCAGGTACGCTTATAGGACCACTGATACAGATAAGATAGACTACTTACAAAAGTTTGTGTTTAATTACATAGATGCTCATTACATATTAAGTACTAATTTTTAATATAAAAAACAAACACTTTGATACAGAATACAGACAAAAACATTTCTTAGTGTAATATGGATGCTTCTTTTACAAAAGAGAGTATACAGAGTACAGTAAGACTTACTGCGCTGAAATGATGACCCATCACAATATCCACCAGGTTGCTAGTCCATCCAGATAACTGGAGCACACAAAACACACACACACACACACACACACACACACACACACACACACACATTTGTCTTACTACATTTGTCATACATAGGTTTTTTCTATTGATCTTTGTAGCAGTGTAGCTAAATAATACTATACCTACACCTAAACCTTACCATAACCTTAACAGTGTTCAACAGGCTATTTATCTGCTGTATTAGATTTCCTGAAAAAGGTAATTTGTGGAGAAACATGTGCTCAAGTTCTCACTTTACCAGAAATGTTATTTGTCCTCTACCAGTGAGGACATTTTTATTTGTTCTTGGAGTATATGGGCCTGATCCATTCTAAAATGCATTAGTAAAATACAAACAGACCCTGAAATCCTGTATCTTGAAGTACCAGGCATGGTATACTTTTCCTTTAGAAACAAGCTAGTAGATTTTTGTCGTATGGAATGTGCATCGTCTCAGCAGAAATTAAAAACTGAACAGTAACTAAATACGTCAAGATAATCTGTAGACTACTTGCCAAATTGAATTTGTGAAAGCAGACCCAACCAGTCACAAGATGCACTTTACCTTTGAGGCAGCCCAGTCCATCCAGCCTTTTGCACAGGGGTCCACATTGATAAGAACAAGTCCCTCCACCAGAGTGGGCTGATTCAGCTGGAAAACAGAAACAAATCCACTGTCTGACATGACAATACATTGCTGTCTTGGGCTGAGAATTCAGAAATCATCAGGAAGGACACTGAAAGTTTCTAATCGAGAATATGTCAGCACAAAACAAAAAGCAAAATGAAGGCTAAGAACACCAACATAAAACAGTGTCTATGCTTTTGAGTGTCTGTACTGTTTTTCTCTTCTGTGAATACGCAGTAAATGGTTTAACTCTTTTTGTAACATGTTTTAACCACATCACTGCATGCAGTTAACTGCAGTTAACCTCTTATTAGGGAAGATTATTAGGGAAGATCTTATTACCATGTTCTTCATGCACTGGGTCAGGTTTAAAACCTAAAGACCAGATTTTTTATATTTAATCAATTTCTCATCAGTTTCTGGGATGGTCTCTTGGCCTCTAGGTCTCAGTTACAGTGAAATTCCATTGATTTTTCAAAATGTTTATATAATTAAATGGCTAAGATGCACACAACATATTCAGTTATTTAATGCACAATGTTCCATTCTAAAGAAACTTAACAACTTCACATTCATCCAATTTCTACTACTAAACTACTAAAAAGTTAAACAGTGACCTCTGGCTCCCATCATTACCACTGTAAAAGAAGCCAAGAGATGGTTCTCTACCATAAACCATTTCACATCAAAAAGATCAGAATGACTTCACAACCCAATCAATGAATTAAGCAGTAATGTAGAAAAATGGAAGCAATTTCCCTTTAAGACAGTCCAGATTTTTAAACTAAACACTGTGACACATTTAAAATCTAATCATTCATAGAGTTCTCAGCCCTGTACTCTTAGGAAGAGAAGATGTCAGTGAGACTCATGTGACATGGCTTGAAGTTCCTGCAAGGTTAACCTGCTATCGCTTCAGCATGCATTTAGAGTCCAACACCTTCACCTAATTCACACCACTGAAGCACCAGTAGCCCTGCATTGACTGAGCTGTTCACAGGTTTGGTTTTTAACATGAATTTGAGCCTTCATGTGACCGGCACACATGTGACTGCCATCAAAGCAAAGACGTCTGCTCAATAAGGCTGCGAGTGAAAGGTGAAAACTACAATGGATGTACACATCTATGCATGGAAAGAAACAGAGAAATGGAATGAGAGAGAGAAAGAGTGTGCATAATCAACAACATTTTTACTGAACTGTATTCAACACCTCCACAGTGTGTGAATATGCAGAACTATAATTAACCATAATTAACACATCTTTGCACAACTCTATCCCTGTGATACAAGCTCATATAACACCCTGGCACAGTCAGATGTTCTTGTTTCACAAAAGGAGAAAAAAAAAAACATCACAAGTGTGTATATATTAGTACACACACATACATGCTGGTGCAAGCCAGTGTATTTAGTCTGGAGTTAGTAGTGAAGTACTGGTAAAAGACACCCCTGAGAGCCATGCAGACATGCTCTGCATTCTTCAGCTAATCTGAGCAAATCCTCTTTATTTCCATACAGGCTAATGTGTTCTGCTGGAAACAAGAGTTTAAGAGATAGAGCCTAAAACATTTACTAGAGATATGTTGTCTGTGGCTGCATCTCACAGGGAGAAGGTGTGAATGCTATAGTGTGACAAAGTATGCATGCATGTGTGCTCAAACTGAGATTAACTCACAAAGCTGGGGCAGATCAGGTTTTGGGGTTTAGCCCTAATTGCAGAGCATGAACAGCCTGCATAGCTGCAGAGGGATTCCAATAATCACCAACCAACATAGTAACCTCAAATAATCTCCATATGTTCTGCTTTACATTTGTATATCCCCATAAGCTGTGTGCACTGGTCTTCATTTTGAGATCATTATTGATAGAACCCAAGAAATGAAAGAGTCCACTTACTGCCAGTCTGGAGAGGATGTAGGCTCCAGCACCAACACCAATGCCAATGACACTGTTGATCCTACAGAAGGTACATTATCATAATCAATTACACAATCCGGCAGTCATAGACACATTTCTAAACACGTCGCTGTTCTTTACTACACCAGGGACATTCAGTTCTGTTTCTAGATGGCTGATGTCCAGAAAGTTCAAACCACAGATTTCACTGAATTAACTGCTATTTAGAGTCAGAGCACAGAAATCACCAAACTGTAAGTCCCTGGATCAACACAAGGGACGTCTAAACTGCAGAAAGTGGAAACATCTTAAGTTTCGTCCAAATATGTAATATTTCCCACTGTCAGATAACTGTAGAAATAAAACTTACTTTTAGATGTTTTTCTTATGTTCCATAATATTTGAACATAATTTTACTTTAAAAATAAAATTTTTAGCACCACACATCATAAAACATGCATTTTTAAGAAACCCTCTCGAAATACACTGTTAGCAGGTCAAAAGCAGGAATGCTCACTTTAGCTGGGTGAGGACTGATGGCAGCATTTCAGCCAGTTCATCCATCGTAGGGTACTGATACCTGACACAGACAGAAAGAGATTACAGTCTTAAATATACACAGTACAATAAACACACTTCTGATGGCTGATTCTACTATTTTTTTACTATGTGATGTACTTTTGTCTATTCCCACAGATAACAGATATATGTGTAAAAAAACACTATTTTACTAACAGCTGGATGTGGATTGACGCAGGAGGTTATTTGAGCCTGTAAGTAGCACAATGTTGCTTTGCTATGTTGCTAGTGCAATGCTAAAGAAGCAATACCTGGGCACCAGATATGTCTACACTTAAGTTGTAATAAGTAGTAAAACTGGGCAAATCAAACTTGCGCTTTAAGCAAACACCTAAAAATTGTTTGTTGGCACAGAATGAGGGCTGGACGCAGGAAGTGCATGTATCTTCAACATGAGAATTCTAAACTACACTGCAAAATGTGAACAGCATTTTTTGTCACACAAGGCGGTTTCACACCAATAGCTGTATGCCTATTCCTATCTAATCTGGTCTCTGTGTTATTTTGGCTGTCCGCTGTGCTAGTAATAAGTAGTGGCTCTTACCCGCTGGGGAAGGGTGGTGCGTTCTCCTGCTGGCCTGGAGCGTCTACATGGACCACAGCAAAGTGCTGCGTTATCTCCTGCATGTCCTCGAAGTTAAACAGTGTGTTGAAGCATGACTTATCTGCAGTGTGCAAAAAGAAAACAGGTAAAACCTCTAAACCAACAAGTAGGCTTTAAAAACTGTCATAAAAGTATATACAAGGACGTTGACTTATTAAAGAGGAATTCCACCATTTTTTTTTAAATTTCTGGATAAATCTCTTATTTAGATGTACATAAAGTTATTCACAAGTGGTATGACATAAAATGGTTTATTTCAGAGAAATAGTGTCACAGCAACCAGGGACCATGATGTCTAAAACACAATATAGCCATTTTGCTTAGTATCCAAAACGGTTAGTGAACCAGTTTTCAGAATTTTCTTAATCAATCTTGATAAAGCTAAATCAGTTGTATTTTTTTCTTTTATTTTATATACCAGTGAGGGAATTCTTTTGACATAGAATGCTCAGCAAGTACTTCTAAATAGAGATGGACCGATCAGTGCGATCAGCCGATACCTATCGAGGGCAGGGCTATTAAGACACAGCAGGGCTACATATTATTTGCACACGCAAGTCATGAAACATGGTCTTAACTGGTTTATTACCATTTTTAATGAGCTCATGTGAAACAGCATAATATTTTTAACTAAATTAGAAGTTGGTCTATGTGCGAGTAAACCGCTTGATACAGCTTCGGAAGAGCCACATCTGAAAAATATTTCCTACTAGGAACGGCAGAGCGTGGATCCAGGTGGAATGTTAAGTGGCAGAATGAACGTCTTTTACCGCAGAGAAGAGCTGCTTATCTAGAGTGTTAAACTCAGTCACTCTGGCTGTGGTTCTTTTAGCTCTCTGGCTGTTTCTGCTGCTGTACTGTTCATACCGGTCAGATCTGGTCTGCACGGTTCTCTGGGCTGCGCGTGCTAGCTCCGCTGTTTGCTGATACTCTCAGCTGTTCAGCTGCGCGGTGTAAGCGCCGTATCAGATTAGTAGTGTTAAATGTCTTTGTCTTGGTTCCCCTGTGAGAGACGCTGATGTTACTAATTTTACAGATGTTACAAACTGCTCTGGATGAGTCTGAGTCACATACGGTAAAAACTGCCAGGCGGACGATGTTTTCATTCCGCACATGCGGTGAACACTTAAACTGTTCTCGTGAGGCCGCTGCTTTAGTCAGTCTGAGGAAAACGAAAGGGTGTGTATTTCCACCTAGCGGTTCAGATAGGAATTGCAGGGAGCTGACCGGAGGGAGTTTTATGGAGGGCTCCTTTTCCTGGATGAAACGCTAGCTGTAAATACAGAAATTAGGCTCATTTGTTTACCGCCATCAATCGGCTCTCGAGATCGGCCGATCGCCGACCACATATTTTGATTAAAAATCGGCCGATACCGATACATGGCCGATCAATCCTTCCATCTCTACTTCTAAATATGTATCCACATACGTATCTCAAAAATATGCTTACAAATCTATCATAAAACAAAGATTGTGGGATCAGGCAGCACATCTGTAATCATTTCATGTAACAGGTTTCTGTATGGATGATTTTAGTGGAATGAAATTCTGGTTCCTATTACCACAACTGATACCTATTCTGACTCTCGAGGAAGGAGTATTTCACATCAAAGTGATGTGAGACCATAACCATTTAACCATGCAGAAAATTTAGAGAAAGTCACATTTAACAGTGCATGTGGGCAAAAGCTTAAACTCCAATGTAGGGGTCTCAAACTAGGGGTCCACAAGCCTCTCCCACAGTGCCTCACTAATCTGGCTGATTTTCTTCCCCTATCAAACACACATGGCTGGTTGCCCCAACAAAAGCTGCACAAAAAACATCTTAGACTGATGCTCACATTGTTAATAGCAATGATGAAGCAATGATGAATTAAAAGAAAACCTTCATGCTCCTAGTTAAGTCTACTTTCATGACAGCACTGGACAGACAATCAGAATCAAGAAAAGAATTCAATTCTTCAGAACAAATCACTAAGAACTGCCAATGCACTACCCATGTAACTGCATTGTTAAATATCAGTTATTACTTATTTTTTAACTGAATACTAAAACTATGAGTATTGCTACTACATCTGCTGCTAATTATTATTATTATTTTTGGTAGTAGTACTAGCAGTTGTGGTTTGAGGTAAAAGAAGAATCTTAAAGGTTGACTAAGATGTGCGATCCAGATGACAGGAGTGTGCTACAACAAGACTAGCCTAACCATTCTGCTAAATACTAAACACTTGACAGGTTTTCTCAGTTTCACACACACACACGTGTTATGTGGGCAAATTCTTTTTAGGTGGGCTTGCAAGATGTGTGATTATCTTTTAAAAAGTTTGAGGCTTAATTAAAAAATGGTAGAAAAAAGAAACCAGCCTTAATTCTAACAAGCCTTAATTCTGTATAACTAATTCTCTTCTACCAGCAGCACTTTACACTAAAGTTAAACTCTTCAAATCTTCGTTTTCCATACAGAACAACAATTCGGACACAAGGCAATAACCCTGCATGGTTTGAGTGTAACCCCACTAGCAAGCCTTTTGTACCACTTTGTTTTACACTGGTCTTTATTTGTTTCGTGCCATTTTCACAAATAGTTCAATGTTTTTCCATTGAAGTAGGTGGTTTTGGGACCTTTAGTTTAATGTCACACTAACAAAGTAGGTTTAAGTTTGTGTTTGCTGCACCACCCTCCCACATACTTACTAATGACTTATTACTATCGTTTTAAACATCACACCTGTGGTTTCAGAGGGTTAGCTGAGAGGGAGGGATTGCCAAAACCACAATATTAGACCCAACAGTCAAAAACTAGCTTAAGCTACCATTTGTTCCTGTTTTTAACTGTTAAAGTATTGTAAAACAGCTGCAGCATTGTGTTTGATCTTGTTATTAATTTACTAATAATTAGTGTACTTCTATAATACTATTATGCTAACTTACAATTACATATTTCTTTTGCCTAATTTAGTTTGTTGTCCTTGTGATTGTCTTTTTAATCACAAGTTGTCTATCCCAGTTAAGAATAAATGTATGCACAGATTAATTAACAAATAGGGTAAAGCAAGAATAAGACCGAATCCCATATTCTTGATGTAACAGAGCACCTTATGTTTGGTGAAGAACTCACGGTTGAGGCCGATGTCATGGTAGGTGAGGATGACGGGCCGGTTGCCTTTGGGTGTTCCTCTCAAAGTGACGTGAAGAACTCCATGGGGAGTCTCAATGTCATGCTCCTGAAATCATAAAATAGAACCAAAGGACCAATGAGAGTTTGACATAAGCAAGAAATCTTGTGAAAGGTGCACAGACAACCAAAGAATGTTTTGACAACGCAGGCTAGGCCACTGAAACCACCAGAGCAGGAAAGTTCACCTCAGCCTTATTCTTTCAGACAAAAACAGACGCTATGCAGTAGATAACATGCAATGACGTCAGACTTAACCGGTTCATGGAGCATCTTTGTGGATGACTCATCCAAATCTAATAGTCACCAACAGACTGTAAACAGACACGCAGATGTAACGCATCACTTTCTACAGAGGGTCTTATAAAAAGGATAATACCCCACTCCCTTTACGTGCATGTGTGCATGCCTGGGTAGGTGTGGGTGTTGGGTTTCCGTCTGTAGCCGAAGTGTGTCGTTGCAGAGTACCACAAAACCGCTTTAAAGTACGTCAAGAGCATTGGGCCAGAGCTTTGACTGCACTGGACACCTTGGCTTCACTCACATACATAAGCACACGTACACAAACAACAGTTACTTAAGAGCACAGAATCTGATATCTGAGTAGAATATCGGAGATGAAAAACATGAAGCAATCTCTACTTGACAGGTGCACAGTGTTCAGTCAGATTTGGGTATGTATGTATGTATGTGAGTCTTAAGGCTCATTCATCCAACAATCACATCCTATTTAAGTCTAGCTGACTACAGGTCTAACTGGCCTTTGCAAACTGTATGGCTAGGTGGTCTAGAACTTTGTAGGCAGTGTCAAAGATAAGCTAATGTAGCTCCTGTTTTAAAGTAAATAAGCAAAATTTGGACAAACAGGTCTCAGCTGATCGAATACATTTGAACTAAGGGCAAATGTAAAGGGCAAATAACTTTGATTCCATTTAGAGCCCCCAATACAGACTTTAGTTTCTACGGGTGCATGATCAGAATAAGTGAGTATCGGAATGGGCCAATTTTCTAACTGAAAAAAAGTCAGCTTTTTAATTATGTTCACACAGTAGAGCACTGGCATAAACTGTTAATACCTTGTCATGTAAATACATGATGCTTAATCAATGAATAGAAATTTTAATGTCAGCTTAAGCTCATAACAGGTACATGAGTAACATTTTAATATGCATGTCTACATTTTTAAGTAAGTATGAAAGCTTAAACTTGAATTCTTTACAATTGGAACATTAGCCTGTTAGCCTTCTCAGTGAGGACAGAATACATCCAGTTATTGAGAATATAATACAGAAAATAGATTGCTGTTAGCAGCAATCAATGTAATTCAATTCAATTCAATTCAATTCAATATGTTCCTTAACTACAGTAAGATATTTGATATTTGTCACATAAGAAATATGGTGCACTGCTAACAACTTTAGCTAATACAAAGTACTGCTACTAGTGTTTAATGTGTATCATTTGATCGTTGGGTATTCAAAGCAAGAAAGCAAGAAAGTAAAAAAAAAAGAATGAAACAAACAAAAAAATGTTTATATATAAAATCAGCCACTTGGCTGTGAAGAACTCAGAACCTGCCATAAATATTTAAGATGCACCACTAGCAGTTTTATGGTACAGCCTTTTCCCACATGCATCAGTTAGCCCTCAATGCCAGGAATAGTTGTTCCTGTTTACGCTGGCAAATATAAATAGGTAAGCCCTGACCCTAAACCAGTTCTTAAAAAACGCTTATTAGTGCCATTTTTGTTCTACTCAAAGTTTATTCTGACATGTGCACCTCCTGTAATATACAATGACAGCTGTTAACTTAACTACTTAATTTAACATTAAAAAATGTATTCCCGCTCTACAGCAGCAGCTACCATTACCGGCGGCACTTTTTAGCTCACACCTGCAAACCCAGCCCTTCACAAGCTGGGTGAAGGTGCTGGGGTTAAAAATAGATGAGACAGTTGGAGTGAGTGTATGAGTCTGTGGCCACAGACTGTGTGTGTGTGTGCATATTCATAACATCTAAAGTGTGAGATATGATTGCTGTCTGATCTTTTCATGTTTTCTCTATAAATTCAACAGCTAGCTTCTTTGTAACAGATGTTTTAACAGTGAAAGGCCGACACATACTTCAGGGGTAAACCTGAAAATAATTGTTAAACAAATCAATGTAATAACATTTGCATGTCACATTTGGGCTATATTTCCTGAGGACTGCAGTATATTTCCAAACAGGGCCAGGTAAGACATTTTAGTTCATTAATAAAGACACACTTCTGTATTTGTAGCATTATTGCTCTTCATAGTGCTATTGTTCTGCAAAAAACCTTTGAGAGACACCAAAACAACAAGAGAGTTACAGAACACAGAATGATCACAACATTGTAGAAAGACCCTTAATTATCTATATATTCAGTGTGACCTAATTATTGTGGAATATTTGCTGCTGCACCTCATCACCTGTATTCTGACTGACAACATCACTATAACTCATGCACTCTGGCTGCCTACATCATCAGTATTTGGAGGACTGCCAAGATTAGATTATCAGTATTTATGTTGCTGGTATAAGCGAACGTAACCATGCAATATCTTTAAATAGCTGTGCAATATTTTTCAACAACTGCAATATATAGCTGTGCAATTCAACATCTAAATATGTAGAGTTTTGTATTGTATTTTTTATTAACTAATAACAGAGATTTATTTAGTTTCTGTAATTCTTTATTTTTCTTTTTGTATTTTGAACAAGTTGCACTTTAGTCTACCTCTTGTCCTGTATCTGTTCTGCTATTCTTCTTCTGCTGTAACGATGCAAATTTCCCCATGTGGGTTATCTTGTAATATCTTAATCAGCAAAATTAACATTAATTAGGAGATAATAAAATGGTCCTGATTGTTAAAGCATCAAGACTTGTGCAGTTCATTATTATCATTTTAGATTATCAAAAAATGATATCTGGATATATTGTGGATAACGATAATAAACAATATTTTGCATTTTTTTAAAAAGTGCTTGTAAAAGTCTTTTATTGTACTAGCTTGTACTTCTTAAATTATATTAATATACATCCATTCATTATATTCCTCTTTATGGCTGGAGACATCTTAGCTGATCTAAGTTTGTCCTGGACAGCGGGTTCCCAAAGCGCTTCATACTCTGTGCTGGTTTGTTTGGAGATGATGGAACAGGTTACCTGTTAAACGATCTTTAACGGCTACTTTTTTACAAAGTCTGCGAACTGTATCTTCTGAGCACCGGCATTCTTTCCAAATCCAAACCAGCTCCACGCGAGTGAAGATGATCCTCGTCTAGGAGTTAAATCTGAGGCGATATACTGCAAGGCTGGCAGTGTCTGAGTTTCTTCCTCTGGTGCAGTGTGTTCATTCATTTTCAGTTTTAGGTGTGCTGTTTAGCCAGCTATGCTAGCTTTAGCCCATGCTAGCACACAGTATGGACACTCTCTATGCGCACTCACAGCAGTCTACATTAAAGCATGAAGTAGTGAGGACATGGAGTTGAGGTGTTTTGATTGTTGTTTTTTCCCCAGTTAGTAGTGTACTCGATAACATCAGCTTGCTCATAGTTAACATGGCAATTAAGATATTATTGTAAACTTCATATAATTGCACGCCCCTAGCTGTCAGCTGTGTTAAGATATTACATTTAGATTTAGTCTTGTTTGGCTAAATAACTGAATACAACCCAATGAAAAAAAACTGGGTCATTCTCTATAACCACAACTGGGTGCTTAGCATGAATGTTTAGGGACTTGTGGCATCTGTGGCTTATCCAAAGTGTTAGCAGCTAACCTAGCATCTTATTTTGCTACCTTATTTTGTGACATAATGTCATTATTCACCCCCATACACATCTAAAGCAAACCATTCAGTTAGCTTTTATGCAACAATGTTTCTGTTTCCATTTTCAGCTTAGAACGTTGATGCAACACTTCTGCAAGTACTTCTGCTTATAAAGAGCCACCACATGTGTGCAACTCTTCATTTACATTACAGTGAAGAAGTGATTTTGGGAGCAGCACAATATGTTAAGCTTTCTCTGGGAAAAGAGTTTTGCCAGGCAGCAGCCAATACGATTATACAGCAAAGAGACAGAGAACCATGAAAGGGACAGAGATAAGAACACTGCTATAGGCAAAGTATATAGGACGTCACTCTACGGGGGACAGTTTCCATTAAGCTTTCATTGAATCATTAGTAAACAGACATGTAATGTGATCAATGAAGACCCAACTGTGGGGAAAATGTCACATGTCTTTAAAGGTCAAAGGAGAGAAAGTTATTATATTGTTAAACAAAGCACAATACCATTAGCTTTGACCACCAGTCATATTCAAAACTTAAAGGGATTGTAAAATGTTACTACCAAGCTGGAGAACAATTCCGTTACCAATATAATGCAATAGTCACTACATGCCATTTACGAAAAAATTCTCTGCCAAGAATGTAACCTGAGTTCTGACTGATGCGCAACTAAAATCTGAATTAGAAATGGGTGACAGAGCATACTGTAAGTACTCAGATCATCATTCGAGGGGCTACAATTTGAACACATTACTCAGGTACTCATTCAATTTCACCACATGTACACAGCCTGAACAATTTAAATGAAAAGCCAACAGGACTGTAAAGTATTAAGGTTTTGCTTATATTTGTAAGTATGTATATTAAGGAGTGTCTAAGCATGAGCCCGTAGCCAATTACACACTGTTAATGCGAAGGCAAACATAGATTTTTAGACAGTAGATTTTTAGACTAACTACAGTTGCAGAGTGGTGTATTGGTTAAAACTGTCGCCTTACAGCAGGACGATCCAGGTTCGATTTCCGGTTCGAGTCGTTCTGTGTGGACTTCGGACGTGTGGGAGGAAACTGAATTACCCGGAACACACTCAAACATGCAAAGACATGCATGTTAGGTTGATCGGTCACTCTAAATTGCCTGTAGGCGTGAGTGTGTGTTGGCTATGCGATGACTGATGACCTGGCCATGGTGTACCTCGCCTTCGCTCTAATGATGCTGGGATTGGCTCCAGCCCCACGTGACCCCGGCTAGCGGGATAAAGTGGAAGATAACTGGATGCATGGACAGATTAACTACACTTGTTCGTTGTTAGCTGATCCGATACTCAGTAGAAGTATCAGCCCGATACTGACCAAAACTGCTGGATCAGACAAAAGAAGAAAAAAAAAAAAAAGCCATAATTCGATATGATCATGTAACGTCCCAGCCTCTTGATTGGTCCCCCTTAGCCACCAGTGGAAGAGGTATGCATTCTGTAATTTGCTCATTTTATATGACCTCCATTCAATAACTGTTGGATACTTGGGAAAAATAATATTAACTAAAATTAATAAATCCTTTCATCTACAGAACAGTTTTCAGTAAAATGTACACAAATTACAGTTCATTTTAAGTTTATTTCTGTTGCCCAATTTACCAGCTAATCTACACACAATGTAAACGAAAGTTAATGTTTTCAAATGATGAAACAAAATTAAAAAGAAAAATGCAAATAAAAGTAACTGACAGCAATGAAAATGCTACATCACAGAATGCCTCAGTTAGATAAGAACTGCTATGTTCTAATATTCTGCACGTGGAAGATACAAAACAGCCAAGAAACTCAAACCAGCATTTTATGATCTAAATCTCAAGTGAAAGCAGTGTTTCCCTCTATCGTATTTTGTGTATTATAAAAGATGCTTTCCATATGCTATATGGGCCTTACCCAGCACCACCCAACCCTCCTGGCACACACACCGCCCTTCAGCTTAATCTCACTCACTCACACACAGACATACACACAAACACACGCCCATACGCACACATGCGCACACAGATGCACAGACGCACAGACACACAGACAAAAATCAAAGGTCTACCCTTTGGGACACAGCAGGACGGCTGGCACTCACACAAAGAAACAGACACGCCTTCGGACTGATTAAATCCCTGACAAACACTGCCATCCGCAGCGAAGAAAACTGTTCATAAACAAAAAGCTGACACAGCTACCGGAAAATAAAGGTTAAAGAAGAAAAAAACTGTAAAAAAATATATATATATGACGCACCGGCCAAACACAGGCATCCTCTCATCCCGATACAAACAACATAACCACATTACACAGTTCGACTGAGTTTGTGTGGCTGCCTGAGAAAAGAATCAACAGGCTGTTGAGAGACAGACCACGCCGCTGACTGCACAGACACACACACGCACACGTTTCCACTCACCACTCCGATCACGGCACAGGCAATCTGCTGGAGATCCAGCACGGTCGTCATTTCTTTATCCTCACGGAACAGAAAAAGAGAACAAGAGAGGGAGAGAACAGAACGCTTTCTCCTGTTCTCTCTGTCACAAGAGGCGGTGGTGTCGTAGAAGGGGGGGCGGAGAATGAAAGATGCCAAAAACAAACAAGCCAACAAAAAATAGCACCCAAGAAGACACGCTGCTTTGGAAAAGCGTGAGTAACGAGCGCGAGCAGGAGAAAGAGAGGGAGGAGTGTATTTATAATCGGCAGCCGGTCCAGCAAAGGAGGGAGAAAAGGTCTGATGGAAAGCAAGCAGTGTGAATGAGCGAGAGAGAGAGAGAGAGAGAGAGAGAGAGAGAGAGAGAGAGAGAGAGACACTCAGGCTGCTCTAATTGGATTTAGAGGGTCAGGTGAAACAGAGGAGTGAGGGAGTGTGGGGACCCTGAGTAAGTGTGTGTGTGTGTGTGTGTGTGTGTGTGTGTGTGTGTGTGTGTGTGTGTGTGTGTGTGTGTGTGTGTGTGTGTGTGTGAGATTGCGTGTGGGTGAGAGATTGTGTGTGTGGGTTTGTGTACATGTCTATGAGACTGTTTGTGAGTGAATGTAGATTAGTAGTTGGGGGGTCTGGGGGGTCTGACTTATTAGACGTATCCGATTTAAATGTGAATAAATCCTCCACAGGGTGTGGAGCGCCGATCAAAACCGTTCACTATTAAGTGTTGCCATAGAAACGGGCATTAACGCCACTGTAGCTCCAACGCAAAACAAAAGACTGAGTTCATATGAGAGCCATATGGCCCACATTTAATATTCCACACAAACAGTTCTCACTCAAACTGACCTACAAATACAGTCTTTAACAACTGATATCAGGCCTGTTACTATTATTACATAATCACAAAGCCTGGGGTTTAGATCACCCACATAAAAACACACAATTTTCATGCCATTACTCGAACAACGTGAAACCATCTACCTAACAACTGCTAAATGTTAAGCAGTGCTGTTAACTAGGAGAGAGCAGCCGCTTAGCTGGCATGATAACAGTTCTGCTCACCACAGAACAGTTTTGAGTCTGGCTAACTGCAGACAGGACGCTTGTTTAGATGATTATGATGATTCAAACCAGAAGAAGTCAAGCGAGCGAAGGGACAGAAAGCTCTTCCGTCATGTTTGGATCTTAGGCTAACTTAACATGAAACCTAAATTACAACAAAAAAGACTTTCAAATTGTTAACTGCAGTTATTTACTTGGCAAGTAACTGTCAGCTATAACGTCATTATTGTGACAGGCCTGACTGAAACTAAGAGCTTGTAAGTCTGAGCCTGACTCAAGTGGAGTGCCGCGTTTCTTCAGTGAGGCAACAGTAGATTTAGCTTATGCAGACTTCACAGGCTTGAATGAAAGGATTACCCGCAGATTTGAGCATAAGGCGACAACATGGCTGCCTCTAACCAGCTCTCAGCCAATGTCACTGTGTACATACAAGCACACTTCTTGGCAATGCCTCAAAAGCATCTTAGACTGAGCAACGCAACTACACCAGAACACTAATACCAATAAGAGTATTGATATTACATTATGCCTTCTATAGTCAGTTGTAAGTGATTAACAAGGGAATGTGAGATATTAAATGTTAACAAAAATCATTAAATGAAAAGCAATGCCGGAAAATAAGAAAAATAAGAAAATTAACAGAAACCAACAATTCTACAAAAGGCAGCAATATTTGGACTGTTTGAGACTTTGTGAGGCTCTGCTATCTAAGTAGACATGTGCCTGCATTCCATAGTAAGGTCTACTGCGATGAACCTTTTCAACACCCATGGACACTGTCCCATGTCATTTTTGCCAATACCACTACACTATACACCTTACCTACACCTGTGATCCATGTTGCTGATAGTTTTTATATTTAGATTTTATCTTGTGTATTTCCTTTCGCTTTTTATATTTTATACTGGATGTATAAAACTGGGATGTATAAAACTGGGAGCTGGGTACTTACTTTTACATACAGCATTTATACAACTTTGTACATAATTCATTAATTTAATAAAGCTTTGGTAAACACTAAATAGTCTAACAATAGTCTTATAGTAGAAACCACAGAAATACACTGCATGTTGCACTAAACCCATTTGTGAAGCAACTACAACTACTTATCATTGTCAGGTTTTTGAACATATGAAGCATTTCTGAGTCATAATTATCAGTTATTTTGTTAATATTAACCGTCATTAACACTATGAGTCATAAAACGTTGGTATTAACAACAAAAAAACCCACACACATCTATTTCAAACTTCTTCAGACTCTAATGTTCATGCCTGGTGCTACTAGGGGCAAGACTGAATCAAGACCGACTTGGGTCAAAAAAGACGGCCCAAAATGGAAACAGACATAAACTAGGTCAGCAGAGCCATATACAGAAACCATATCACTGGCTCCACAGAATGTACCTCTAGGGTTTAGCAGTTTTAAATCCCAATGAACCCAATTAGCATGAGAGAAGAGACTTCAAATATAAGTCTGGAAATGTATTTAAATGCATGTATGAACGTGGGAACGTGGGAGTGCTGGGGGGGCTGCAGCTGCTGCACAGCCACATTTCTGGATGGTTTAACTGTGACTGCTAAAAACTAAAAACAGAAAATGACAAAAAGGTTAACACCGCATTTTAGAGCGAAGTGAATAGTTTACCACCCTAACTGCGGTCAACTTTGGAAACCTGTCACTAAAACCCAAGCAGGATTTATGAGCTAACAGTGTGCCATGACTGTGGCCAAGTTTTTTTTAAAGGTTCAAATTTTCAGCCATAATTTTAACTGCTGTGTTGGTCATATTTGCATATAGGTACCGTCATCTCTCCTCACATTCTAGCTGGGTGTGATACATTCTGGATCATGCAAATTGTCCAATGGGACAAATACAATATTTTATGTTCCTGATCCTAGACCCCCATTAGTGAAACTTTACCATCACTTTGTTTCATCTAAAGTTTATTCTGAAAGTGTGTTATAAACGCTTTTCAACAGAGATTATAAATAAGTCTGTACAGAACTGAATGTGTGTCTAGACAACCGTTGTACATTAAAGTGGCTAACTTCACTAATTAGACAGGGAGTCTAGATCTTTTGGGCTCACAGTGTAGCAGAACTCCTGAAGACTGGAATGCAGATCAAGCTTAACAGACTACCCCAATGTTTTTCACCTTGATGTCTATTTGCTGCACATGTAGTCTGGTCATTTACCAGGAACGTTCATTATAGTGGTTTCCCTGTGTTTAGCTAAAGGACAGAAAACCTGCTGACACATAAAAACACATTTATAATAGCAGGCAATGAGCAGTTATTCAAACCTACTATCAGTGTTTTGAGTCAACATGTTTTACTTTCTTTTCTTAGTACAAGAAAGTTTTTCCTTGTAGCAACAAACCATAAACGACAAAGGTGGCAGCTTACATTAGGTCGAAACATGCTGGGATAGCGCATATAGCATGCCAGTTAAAGGCTGAATAAATATTAATTATATCCTTACATACATTTTTATCTAAAGGCTAATAGTTCCATGCTTAAAATGTGTTTTTAAGACATCTAAATAGTCAAGCTGCAATCTGTGTGAGCTTACCTCCAAAACAAAAACAAACAAAAAAATACATCTAAAAATACCTGATGTAGGTTCTACTGCACATTTGGAAAAGAGGCGATGAGGGAGGGGTATAAAGTTGGATGTAATCTGCAACCTCACAGTTAGATCCCACAAAATCTTAAACCTATGATGATGTGTCTAAACTTTTGACTGTGGATGACAGTTGTTAGGTACAAATTAGGTTCTGTTTACACCAAAGTACATTTTATTAAATGTAGGGAAGCCTTTACACAAAGTCTCACTGTTTTCTTAAAGGGAACCCCGTCTGGTAACACATAAGCCTTAATATGGTGTTATGACTAGACATTCAGCCTGTTCAGCCTTTGCAGTGTGAGCCAGAACACAACATTTCTGACATTAGCAGCGACAACACACACCTAGTTAGTCAAAATGATGCCGTACAGAGAGCTGTGGAGGCGAGAGTGGGACACAGTGCTGGTGTTGTTGTAAAACTGTGTGTTGATGTTGACGGAGAAGGTGAGTGTCTGTTAAAAGAGCTCTGCTGTCTAGCAGGAAACATTCACGGTCAGTAAACAGCTAGATACACTGAACGGGAGTTTCTCTTAGCTTGGAAACTTTATTTGTGAAGTAGTGTGTTTAAAGTAATATCAGGCTTCCCACTGCCTTTCCTCTGGAAATAACATTCAACAGCAACACATTGTTGCATGGTTTTCTTTTAGCTGGGTTAGCTAACTAACTATCACTCACTCCTTCCAACCGCAGTCAAGTTTAGCGCACTGCAACCATTTGACGTCATCCACCCAACAGGCATTGCGCGTCAGAAATAATAATCCGTATGTTAAATATATTTCGAATAAAAGCGTTAATTTATAAATAAATCTGCTACAATCTGATTTTTTGCTACATGTCTTAACAATTTAGAGTCATTATTAAGGCTTACAAGTGTTACCATGCCGGGGTTCCCTTTAATGACTCTGAGAGCACGGAAAGACTGAAAAGAAAAGGAAGATGGATAATAGATCAAGAAATAGCAACAAGCTTCTATGAACAATATTTTACTAAGTTACGTATCATTCCCCAGCCAAAATATATTTCCTTGTACCTCTGCATACAAACTACAAAGCTTATTGTATAAGGTTCTGTACTGTGAAATGATCATGATGAGTTACCCTGCCACCACCGCAATGCACATTTGTTTAACCTGAAACCACAACAACCAAACTCTGCTAGTTCAGTCTATATTTTTGCACTGATGCAATGCAGAAATCATGCTTAAGCAACATCACAGACCATCAGCTCATTAAAAGACTGCATCCATATGTGTGTAGTCATTTTCTGAACTCAGTGCTGCTTATTTATCAATGCTGCATGCAATCAAATTTAACTGTAAAATGAGCCTGTGTCTGGTAGGAACCTGATGGGCGTAACAGCCTTACTAAAATGCTTGATTTGGAGTTAACTAACCCAAAATATCATCAATATAATCAATAATACCAGTAATAAAACAAAACAAAATAAAATAAATAAACATCAAAAGTAAACACTATCTAGTGCAGCATTCATCTTATCGAATCAAATCACACTTGTGACAACACAGGTATGTAAGTTCTCTTAAAATATCTTGGGTTGCATAGTTCATTGCAGCACTTAATTACAAAAGACAAATATATGGATACAGATTAAACACAATGTATATACACATTAATATACATCAGTATTTTCCCAAATATACAAATTTTGACAGTAGTATACGTTTTGAAATAAAATTCCATATATGCTATTGGATATATATGCTAGTCTGCAGTAGAAAAACAGATACAGGGCATACAGGTAACAGAATATTATTAAATAGTTATATACTGCAATAATACAGCTTGTTATTTTACACTACACAATAACATCATTCTACTGTCTCAGTAAGACGCTTGCTTGATCTCACATTTAATTTTTTTCCAGTTGTCCTAATTCTAAAATAAAGTTTGGCCAGTAGAGGGAGCAGTGCACTCAGCGCTTGACCTCAAATTCCATGTATGAGCACAGGCCTGGCACAAATGCTGCTGTATGAAGCTGTTTTATTGGCTCCAGATGTTTTTAAAAACATTTGCATAAATAAGGCCGTGCTTCATGTTGATTATATGTAAATGAGGTCCTGGTAGCTTGATTTCACTCACCTGAGCTGATCCATCATTTGTGCACAAATCTGCACTTGTTTGCATGTCTTAAAAAGTTTTTTGAACCAGGAGTAACGTAGTTTGTATTTAATGTGGGTTCTTTTCATTTCTGTGCTCTTTTTGGGCAACTTCAATAGACGCTTTGGCAGTGAGAACCCAATGAACGGAGGAGCAGCACCAGCCAGAGTTACATTAATTCGCTCACTATCAGAGTGAGACAAAGGTGACACTAGACTGAATGACCACGTATGCACAGAAAGTGGGGAAAAAATTCTCACATCTGACTTTTCCCTCACTTTAATGTGTAGCTGAGTTCCTACTGCCTACCTATTGGCTTGCCCTCACACAACACAGAGAGAACCACAGAAGTAAAAACTGACAAACTGATATGGCAGAACTTACACCATTGTAAGAATATCCACAGTGTGGGGTGGAACTTTTAGCAGGATGCCACTGTGTCAGCGGAGCACTCAGAATACAGTGGGTGAACTGACCAATCAAGAATGGGGCACACTGCAAGGTGGGACTTACATAGAGCTTATTTTAGACATGCCGTGTACAGATGTACAGTAAAAACAAAATACTGTGTTTTGGGAGAACTGAGGCATTCGAATCTACTCCAGTAGACCCCAAAACTTAAATTATGAACAGTCAAAATAAACATAATAGGTCCCCTTTAAGTAGCATCAAAGTCCAATCGTTTCTGACTCAATGAGAAAGTGTTAGTAATGGGGCGACAGGCATTTAGGCAGTTAACACACCAAAAGAAAGAAACCTGTGCAAGCTGTGACTGTTACACCAGAAGATCTCCAAATGAGCTCCAATTAACAGATGGATAAACCACTGACATTTAAGAGGAGGTGCCTGCCTGGCTCTTTACTTCTCAGTTTCCCAGGATGCACCTGGCCCTGGGAAGAACCAGAGTGGGCGAAAGCAGAAAGGGCTTCCCTGTGTGAGAAGAGCCCCGAAACAACGAATCACTTAAGTTTGTACGCCCCCGTCGTGGAACATACCCCATACCTGGGTGTTCGACTAAAGATTGTACACGTCTGTGTATGTACATGCGTAGCCACATCAAGCAGCAGGTGTATCCTGTTTCAGTAGCAGTTGATGTTCCAAATCTGCTAAAAAGGCACAGCGAGATGAGAAAACACCAACATTTTGTTCTCTCTAACATCAAAATGTCAGATTGGCTGTTTAAAGTTACAAGAAAAAAATGGTATGCGGTGAAAATAAACAATGTAGTTCCACCATTTACCAACAGAGAGCAGCAAAAAGCAGTCACTAACCCTCCAATAGTCAAGGGAGCTGCAGGTTTAGTTCATCAGGTGTTCAGATGCTGCCTCTTTTATATTTAATCTACACATGCATTCCTGTCTCTTACTCTAGCTCTCCCTCTCTGGCTCACAAGCTTTTGGTTTATAAATATCTTCTGCTAACTCAGCCAAGCTTGTGGCCCAAATACATCGGCCGCAGATTTACTCAGTGTTTTTGTGTGTGTGAGAGCGAGAGAGAGAGCGAGAGCGAGAGCGAGAGCGAGAGAGAGAGAGAGAGAGAGAGAGAGAGAGAGAGAGTGGAAGAACAGCTGTATGTGTTAGAAGTGGCATGAAAACACCTTCACAAACCCAAAAACCAAACTAAAAATGTTTGTTTACATTTGGTATTTAAAACAAAAGCACTGTAATTTAGGTATGATCTTTAGCTAGCTTCTAGATGTTATGTTATGTCAGGCTACATGTGGCTGGTATTATCAAGAGAGCCATTTTGGTTCTGCCACACCAAATCAACCCTGATTTAATATTTTTATGATTTAGGTTAGTAGAGCGTATTACAGTGCTTTGAACAAGCTGTGCCCCCCTAAATCTTTGCAGAAGTGGCTGGTCTAGTAAAATTCCTTCAAGAGCACGATGACGACTCATCCAGGAAGTCACAAATAAACCAAAATTAATCTCTAAGGGACTAATAGCTCGAATGTGCCTCATCATTCAAGATTCCACTGTTTAAAAAAGAGACTGGGCGAAAATGGCCTCCATAGAAGAGATGAGGGCAAAAACCACAAGAGGAACATAGTGAATCATCTCACATTTGCCAAAAAGCATACTGCTGAACCCCCCGAGCCTTTAAAATAATGTTTTGTGGAGTGAATTTTTACTGTTACTGTTATTTGGTCCTGGATTTTCTGCTGGTAAAAAAAAAAAAACAAAAAAAACAAACAGATACTAGACACTGGATCAGGACTATCTCTAGCTTAGGCTTTTGCTCCAGAACAAGAAGCTAAGCTCTACCAGAGGAAATGGAGTGAGGAGGAGCAGTAACTTTAAGAGAAATTAAGAGAAATCTTTATATACTGCAGTTATTATTATGCAGACGTGAATAAAAACATCCACAAACCTCTTCACAAACACTCATCCCAACCTCTTTCATAACTTGCTTTCGTTTGGTTTAGCCACTGAGCTGTCCTTGCAGCTCTAGCCCTCCCACGGATAAGGTCAGATGCCTGTGGCAGGCAGCCAACTCTGCCTAGCTGTGTGGTGTACATATAGACAATTGAGGATTACTTCTGTGTGTTACTTCAGTTACTTCAATGTGTGTTTGCCTTAAGGCAGAAGAAACAAAACCAAGCTGACAAGAAGAAGAAGAAGAAGAAGAAGAAGACAGGGCAGCTCAATCTTATGCCGTCCTGCTACTGTGAGGAGAACACAGACTTCTGTGCCAAGCTGGCCTACAGCAGCGACTCAGCCTGCTGACAGACCAACAAGGTCATCAAACTGTACTGAGTAAGATATTTATGACCAACAAAAATATTAAGCATCCAGTAATTTTAGAGTGGCCATGAATACTCACCTCAAAAAGGCAAAGATTTAAATACAAATTTGCATATCTTACAGTAAGTCACTGCCTAATGAACACAAACGTTTACTGTACTGTGAAAAGTCAGAGATGACCCTGCATTCATGTAAATTTCAGTCAAAACAAACACATAAGCGAAGTTGTTTACTGCTCCAGGAGATATTTCTAAGACTAGACATAAAATAATCCCCTTGCACATGGAAAGTGAAAGTAAACTTATTATATTTTCTTTAGAATTATAGTTTTTATATTAATATTAATTATAAATGTTTTTTTGTTGTCACATCCTGCAAACGGTTGCCTGGTCACGCTAGGGTTCTATGTCTCCACCATATGCTTGTACATGAATGGATTACTCTAGATCAGGGGTCACTAATAGGCGGACCGCTGCTCAGCCAATCAGATCTGTGCACATTGGGTCGTGCTGCGCGCACACAGGGGAGGTATGAAGCGAGGAGCAGCAGCTGGAGACTAAAGCAAGTAAGAAAGAATAACGTAAAAACAGAAAAGTCAACAGCGAAAACTGACTGTTTAATCAGAAACGGTTATGGAATGGACTTGCGTATCTACAGAATAACGCTGTGTAAAACCAACATGTCAATTTGTGAAGCTGAGTTAACAAGAAGATGCACGTTTTATTTACTTTCTCTATAAATAAACACTAAGATGCACTTTTTTAAAAAAGCATTCTGTTTTTTTAAATGTAGTCCTTGTTTTTACTTGAAGTCAGGACTAACCTGGTCTCCTTTAACGGGACCATATTGAATTCTTATTAAATACCCCTGCTCTAGACTTATGATTCAACTATTGTTCTGCATTAAAGACAGACATCAAAAATCAACCCAACCTGCCTCACCATTTCCAGAAACGCGTTGACAAACCAGTAATTGCTATTGTCTGGATATGACTCACCTGCTGCAACTGATTACATAGCAGATAAATATCAGTCTGATACCCAGCTCCAACTCTGGGAACTGAGGAGACCAAGTTCTGACAGTAATATGTTTTCCCACACTTGCTTGATATAGAACTTCAGCTGCTCAACAGTTTGTGGTTTGTTCCATGTTCTCAATGGGTGACAGGTCTGGACTGCCGGCCAGCCAGTTTAGGACTCACAATGTGATTTGGGATCATCTGGCTGAAATGAGCCAAGTCTTCCCTGAAAAGGAAATCTTCCTAAAATCTTTTAGCACTCAAGTCGCCCACACAAGTGTGTATGTTACCCATGCCATGAGCATTACTGCCCTCACCATATAATCACAGATGCCTGCTTCTGAACTTTGCGCTGATAACAAGCCAGACGGTTTCTTTCCTTTTTAGCCTGGAGGACGCAGCATTCATCAGTTGAAACTTTCACACTTCGCCTCAGTCCATCTTAAATTAGCCGAGAGAAGGTGGCAGCATCTCTGAATGCTATTTAACATTCAACAACTACGCCAGCCTTCAAATTGTTTTGTTTTTTTTTTGTTTTTTTTTAAGAATATAGGGTTTAAATGATTTACACATCAATGCATCCTGTTTTGCATTTTGCAAAAAAGCATCCCACCATTTTCGGAAAAGGGGCTGTAAATCAGGATGGACAAAAAATAAGGCCTTCATCAAATGCAACAGAACAGGAAAATCACAGTCCCAGTCTACAACACGTTGGTAAAAGTCTAAGCACCGCATGCAGGAACAACAAAATGTACCTGCAGAGCTGTGTTTCAATCCAAGCTCGGCACATTACTGTCCCATTAAAATAAAATACACACACCTACACAAAGCTTCCAAACCAGTGTGCCATCGTGGTCTCTCTCCAGTGCATTTATGCTGCCCCCTCCTGGAGGAGACCAACAGGTGTCAGAGTGTAGTTCGTTCAGGGGCCTCTGAACACCGGCACCTTAAATTACTGCTAAAGCAGATAAGTGAACACAGTAGCCACATTTCTGAGGTTACTATAGCAACAGGCTTTTTTTTTTCTTTTTTTTTTTAACTGACATCAGAGGTGATGGATGCAGGAGGGCACTGGAAGCTCCAGAGCATAGGGTAGATAGCAAAATATAACTACGCTGTAGGGTCTTAAATGAAGCTGGGGTCATACAAAGTAACAAGCACTAAAGTGGTCAATGCCTGGGGGACTCAGTTCTTTACTCCTTTCACTTAAATTCAACCATGTCTTTTCAGCATACTGCACTCCATCTTTCTGCATCAGACAAGGTGGTTACTTGTACTCGTGCTGCAAATACTCAGGGAGTTCCTCAGTGGTGCAGTTTAAGACCACTGCTGTTTCGAGAGGGTCCACCAGCTGAGTACTAAGATCTTTTTTTTATTCTGCTGCACCCAGCCTAGACTTCAAAATAAAACAAAGAGCTAAAGAAAAAAAAACTGAAGAACTTACTTTGGTTTAATTACAGGGTACATTTTCTATTGTCTCCTCTATTCTCTCTCTCGCTCACTCTTCCAAACGCTGATTGTTAACTGTGCTCAACAACCAATGACATCATTGCTGTAAATTCTCAGAACGGCGCTACAATCTACTAAAGCACTTGATATCAACTGCAGCATGTGTGTGTGAGTGCGTGCGAGACTGTGAATGGCATGGCTCCCCATTGTCGAGCGGCGGTCTCTGGAGAGGTCGCTTCATTGAGGCATGTTGCTCCATTACAGGTGCCTGCAGCCTGAGGCTATTTTTAAATTCAGCCCCTCTGGCAGTGCGTTGCTTGCATCTTCAACTAGAAAGCACAGCAGACCAGGTTTACCTCAGGGTCTGAAACCGATGCTGTTACATGATCTACACCTTACCAGTGCACTTCATCACAACCCATCAAAGTCAACAAACGCATAACAAAAGCATGTAATTTTAGTCTGTTTGGCACTTACAACCCTTCAAAACAAGAAGTGATATTCTGTCAAGAGTTTGAATTCTAATATAACAAAAAAATAACATAAGAAGAAAAATGGGTATTTTACAAGGATTAGGATTTGATGAAGGTACGGTTCTACATAAGGAAGATTAGCAGAAAGGAAAACTGTTTGCCCTTGTGTTAGACATTTTTTGGATGTTGAAATAATTATATAATACTTGAGTACTTCACAAAACTGTATCCAAAAAATATGGCCCACCGTTCTACGTGCTACAATATATATATATATATATATATATATATATATAAAAGAGACATATATGATATAAGCCTGATATGTCTTATATGATATATATGGTAGCACGATAAGATTGAAGATCAGTTTGACAGATTTTCTCAGATATTTTAGTATAGTGATACTTTTCTGAGGACCACAACGCTTATTCTGGTGAGAGCCACGGCAAATTCGTTTGTGGCGGGCACAGGGTGTAAGTGATTACAGTTTCAAAAGTCCTGCAGACTGCATTTTCTGAGCTCCATACAGGGTTCAGGAGGAGAAGCTGTGTCAGCCCAGTGGGATACCTGCTGTGTCACTTACAGGGTAGTCCATCTTGTGTACAGATACTCTGCTCCACTCGCCACAGTATGGCTGGGTTTAAACTTGTGACCCTTACTGCCGTTTGACATAAAAACTAGTAAAACTAGCACGAAAAAAATATTCAATAGTGTAATTGTCGACGATCATGATGCCTCAAATTTGTCACATTATTAGAATCTATGTTACTAATAAAATTCCTGTTTGAATGAGAGCGCTACAATGATGACTTCTACAGCAAAAGTTTGTTCAGAATAGCCCTGTTATCATATCTATAATCAAATTTAAATAATTTTGCAATAAAAAATGCAAATCAGACACAAACAGCTCAACAGTTTTAGGGGTTTAAGAGGCAGGCTTTAAAAGAAGGTGAGCATGGCGTGAAGGATAACAGGAACTGGATGCTGCTGTGGGTGTAAGAGATGTAATTGTGAACATCTAGTATTTGGAGTCGACACGCCAGGCTGTACTACAGCCTCAGGGCCTCAGTTTAACCACACACCTGCACTTACACACATCTCCTCTAATTGGCCAAAGTTTTGCAGCGTGGTTGTGTTTCTACCTGTATGCAGAGGAGAGAGGAAGGTACACTAATAGCCAAGCTGCTTTTTGCTTCATTAGTCTGGAACGGCCTTGCTGTCAGTCCAGCCAGAGTCAGAAACCAGGCTGCATGATATAAACTAGCATTCCACTCTGTTACTTTTAGTCTATAATGAGAGATCGTTATGGTCAGCTGAAAACAACCCTGAGCTTTTAGGAGAGGAAAGGAAGGAAAACGACAGGTGGGGAGGAGAAAAAAGGAAGGTAGGACAGAAAAACAGACGGTAAAGCTATTTGTCATACTGGTGAAGCTTCTATACAACTTCTGTCAAAGCTGCACAGATACAAGCATTCAAAAACAATTTACTCACTAACATTACTTAAATTCCCTTCCAGCCCAAGCACCCACACAGCTCTACCCATCCACCCACACACTTCAAATCACACATGCACGCACACAGATGTTCATTTGGCTGTTCAAATGCTGAAGCACTGCGAAAGGACTGAACAAGTGGATCTGTATCCACTCTGTTAGATGGGCAGGCCTAAGAGGGCACATGTTGAGACGGAACAGCATAAGTGACAGTGAGAGGACGAACAGCAGTCACATGGGCTCATGAAAGGAAAAATCAAGGCATTCTTTGTGGAAAAAAGCCAAAAAATACACTTACTTGACAGTCAAAGTCCTGGAAGTTTCGTCCATTCTGTGAGGAAACAGAGAAGGTGACAGGTCAACAAGACAGAATATGAAACCAAATTAATGAACTCCTTAAACAGGACATTTTGCTAGGTCTAGACTTTCATTCCTCTGCACAGTAACTATATATTAGTTTCATATTAAACAGCAGTTAGTAGATATTAAGATTAGTTGCTGAACGATAATTCTGCAATGTAAGGGATTAATCTTACATGTATACCTTAATACCAGTTTATATACCCTTCTTTGGGATGTCAGGTATCTACTGAATACATGCAACCAGCCTGACCGATAGCTGGATCTATATTCAGCACTTTTTCTATTATCAGAATTAGCATTTGAACTTGTGTCCTCCAGTAAAAGTGCTTTTTATTGTGCATGTGCATATCTGATGCAAAAAAACACACAAAGAAAAAAAAAAAACAATCAAGGTTTTCCATAATCTAGGTTTTACATGGTGTTTAGTCCGTATCTAGAATTTACATGCCGTTTAGTCTGTACCTAGACTTTACACGCCGTTTAGTCTGTACCTAGACTTTACATGCCATTTAGTCCTTATATAGAGCTTTTGCATGCAGTTTAGTCTGTATCTAGCTAGTCTGCATCTCCCTACACTTGGTTTGGTTTGTGGAGTAGCATGTGTCTGAGGTTTGTGTGTTGTCAATTTGGGGGCTCACAGCTTTTTCTGGCATCATTTACTTTTAAGGCAACACAGTGTCAAGACTTCATCTGAAGTGAACATGTTAGCAGTTACAGTCAGTGTACGCTCTGTTAGATGGCGTTCCCATGTATGCATCTCTAAAGCTGAACCAAAGCTTTGCTAAGCAAAGCTCCTTTTAATTTTTTTCTGCATCATGTTGGGTCGGCAGCACTGGAGTCATTTTTGGTGTGCGCACGCTCACAGCACTTGCAATAAACACTGCTACATATACTGCTGCTGCAGTGTCTTCATCTTCAGGTGGCATTGTTCTACCATTCTGTTGCATGCTCTCTCTCTTGTCCTCTTTAGGGTGTAAGGTATACGCTTCAGCATTTTCATGCATTTCTGAACTTGACTTTTAATTTTCATATTTTCATATTATTAAATTATTATGATGTATTTCTTCTCCTCTCCCTGCAACCAGGGTTTTTTTTTTCTTCTGTTGTTTTTCTTCTGCTACAGTTTAATTGCTGACGATAACCTGTAATTGGTCAGAAAGGATGACTATTCCAAAAAAAATAAAAGAAAGAAAGAAAGAAAAGCCAAACAAACAAATAAAATCATGCTTCAGTTTCATCTGAAGCAAGACCACCTGGTTGGTTGGTTCCAATTTTGGTCTAAACTGTGGTCAGAAGCTTATGTGAACACCTGCTTTATTGGTTTGGACCAAACTGAAACAAGGTAGGTCCGGTATCTGTATGGCCCCCTTTAAATCTGTCAATGGGGTATTTGTCAGCTATGTATTTGTTTTATAAAAATATGTAAATATTTAATATATGATTTTTCAGAGCTTCATTTTCTTACAAACAACACTGACGTCTTACCACTTATGCGTATATCATTATGGAAGACACCAGATAATTATAAAGCAGAACAAGCTATAAGTTATAAAGCACTGTTTCTACTACTCCAAGTATTTTATTTTTCTACTGTTCCATCTATTTAATGTAAGTTGACAAATTCATGGTAAACTAATATTGGCCCCATATAATGGTTACCAGAACCCTTTAGTACTAATAATCTGCCCTGAAGAAAAACACCACTAGATAATAGCCTAACAGAAATGGTCTATGACTTCATCCAGCGCAATTCAATTATGGTAATAAGCAGAGCTAAATTTTTTGACACATGCTGCATCTAGGAGCTGGAGGCAGAACAACTGAACTTTTGTTCTGAGATAACTGTGTATTATAATGCACAGCAAGTCTTCCAAAGCCTCAGTATACAGGAATGCAGTCTTTCTAACTATTATCCTCATCCTTCTTCTTATATGGCATCAGCTCATCACTGGTTTTCTCAGTTCCTCATTGGCTTATGAAAGACAGTCGATGATTAAATCATTTTCTACACCAGTGCCCTTTGACAGATGTGGGACCGGGTTCAGATGACATACATAGAGTGGATCAGACTCATCTGATTTTAGCATAGCTCCTAGAGCTCAGCAAGCAGCAGCCCGGTATCCAAGGGTAACCAGCAGCTCCGCAAAGCCTGAGGGGGAAAGTCTCAAATCGATCTGTGATGCAAATCAGACTTATGAGATCTGGGGGCATGAGGCCGAGACGTTTGAGGGGCAGTGGCGTTTAAAAGAGTGCGAGTGGTGAATTTTATAGTGTGCTGGTCATAAGGGCAGCTCTTAATTCATTTTTAAACATGGTGCCAAGATGCAATTACAAATCCACTCTTCAGGAATCCTACCTTCAGATTGTTGCAGCCTGTATTATGCTTATTTTGTATTTGCATATATTGTATATTATATACAATGTGGCATATAGTAGGGATGTAACAGTACAGTGCTTTTCATTGCATCAAATCATATTACAATGTACTGTATCATGACAAGCACTGTTGCTTGTGGGCAGTGTGTTAGTTTGATTTAACCATTGTCTTAAATATTATTTTTTTTGCTTGAGGCACAGTATTTCTTTCAAAGTGAGCGCTCACTCAGCTGTTTTAAATTGTTATCAAGTGATTTGCTTAATGGCAGCAATGATAGTGTCAGGGCAATAAGCTAACGTTTCCTTCAGGACTGTCCCCGAAAACTGTCAACCATCACAATATGATAATAAAAATGTAATAAAAACTGACTTCTCGGAACAAGACCCCCAGATGCTTAAACTCCTTCACTTGAGGCAGGAGATCATTTCCCACCATCAATAGTCAAAGATTTGGAGGTGCTGATTTTCAATCCAGCCGCTTCACACTCGGCAGCAAACTGATCCCGCAAGAGCTGGAGGTCACGGTTTGATGATGCCAGCAGGAACACATCATCTGCAAAAATGGAATCCAGAGGCGACCAAACTGGACACCCACCGTCCCCTGGATGCGTGGAGAAATCCTTTCCATAAAAATGGAACCATATGATCAGGACCGGTGATAGTGGGCAGTCCTGATAAAAGTCCACCCCTTGCTGAAAACTAGTCCTGTCTTATTACCGGCAATGGGAATCAAGCTCCTGTTCCATTCATATAAGGGCCAGATGGCCCGTAGCAATCAGACCCGTACCCCACATTCTCAGAGCACCCCCACCCCAGGGTACCCCGAGGGAACACGACTGAATGCCTTCTCCAGATCCACAAAGCACATGAGTACTGGTTGAGCAAACTCCCATACACCCTCCAGGACCCTAGCGAGGATAAAGAGCTCTTAACAGACCTCTTTATTCCTTGTAGTAAAAGCCAATCCTTAAATGCAGAACAAGTCACTCAAAACAGGTTTAAGTTTTCCCATAATAATAAAAATATGGGGCTTGGGGTCCACCACTGGCAGATGGTCTGTGCTGGTTCAGAACAGGTAAATTAATCTCTATTTACCACCCATTTACCTATTCAGACAAAGCTCAACAAAGTTATTCAGCTCATAGGAAGCATTACAGTGGGAGCCCAGATAAACATCATTTAGTGTGTTTCTCACATTTGGAAATTAGCACTGTGCTAGTGGGAGAAATGTGATGAAAAAGTGCTTGTTAAACAGCAAATTAAAAACATTTAACATTGTTATGTGAAATGTGGTCACAAGCAACTGGCATGCCCCTGATTTTAGGCCTATATTAAAAAGGTGCGATGGAAAGGATTTAAAACTGTATTTAAATGACTTGAATAAGGTGAGTTCGGTACGTAGAACTGATGTACTGTAAACCCTGAACAGTTCTTGTTCCTCGTACAAATACAAATCCCACATTTACAAAACAGGGCAGCAAAACAGGATGATTCCAAAATCCTAGATCAGTAACAGTCTTTACTCATTAATACTTAGGTCTGCAAATTTACATTCACCTGCTTACGTTCTAGTCCAGCAAAACAACGACAATAGAGCAACAGCAACAAAAATGAAGAGACTAAAAAGGAGCTGTTCAACTCAACCTCACCTAACCTCAGCATATAAGTAGCAGCCACGTTGTGCAACGGTTTTCACTTTGTGTCAGTTGAACAAGATCATCTTGAATTGAAAGTTTCCTAAAACTTGAGTTAAGTAACAACTTGTGCTGTTGTTGAAAAAAAGTACCACCTGTATATATTTTTGTGTACATATTCCATGCAGTTTTTTGGGTTTTGTTGGTTTATACATTAATTATGGTTTATACATCAATTAAATACAGTTAAATACTGTATTCCACTACTGACTCACAAACGGCTATATTTATATACGCCAGGCTGTATGCTAGGATGTCATAGCATGTTACATCCTTCTTTGTACAACTCTACATATTCTCAGAACTGTATACTGTCTGATGTGTGTCCCGTTTTTTATTGTACATTTTGTACTTAATGTAGTGTATACTGTATTGTTTTGCAGTTGAGTTTTTGTGTTGCACCATGGTCCTGGAGGAACGGTGTTTCGTTTCACTGAGTACTTGTACATGGCTGAAGTGACAATAAAGCCTCTTGAATCTTGAATTTATTTTCAGTCACTTTTCTGTATTAAGACACCACTGTAGCATACCGAATAACGGGCTTTATGAATTGTTCGTGTCTAATTTAGTTTCCAGCAGAAACGTTTATATTAATAAGTCTATGTAAAATCCTGATGATATTTTGTTTTAGAATCTTTCAAAAGATTGAGATATATTTTCAATACAACCAAGGGACAGATGATTATGTTGTCAACTCCAAACTCCTGGTGGGAAGGTGGGTTCTTTATGAAGCTGTGGATCGGTGAAGGTGGGTGTGTATGTATTGGAAAACTAACCTTGTCTGTCAGAAGAGGCTTAATTTCTGTCAGCTGCACATCCTGTAACTCGTCCATCCTCACGACCGGGAGCTGTCAATAACAAAGTGAGAGAGAGCGAGAGACAGAGAGAGAGAGAGAGAGAGAGAGAGAATCAGTGGTGTTAAAATAACTAATGGCAGCTAATAAAGCCCTCATTGTCTGTGTTAACCATATTCAGACGAGTCTATGTTTTATTCATCAGGATGACCCTTCTGAATCTCAATGAAAGCATGCATGTCTCTGAAGGCCATTATGTAGTCTCATGTTAGCCAAGGTATGACATCATTATACCAGTTTTCCTGCAACATGCTGCAGCACAATGTCTGTCTTGGGACTAACACCCCATGGATGACCTTCACAACATAAGAGCTATAATAAAAACGACAACAGTGCTATATGACACAAAACATGCGCGTGAATTACACTGGTTAACAGCAGAACAATAAACACTGATAATGCTTTACATTTCCTGGCTGCTTATTAATGATGTCAGAGCTGCCAATCCAAGACCATTGCAGTCACTTGACATATTTTTATGAGTCAATTTAAACTTGTGTGTTTAAACTAGTGTTATCATCAGCAATAGATTTAAAAGTGACTCCCTCCTTTTGAGAGATCAGGGGTGTGGTGTTAATGAGAGGGTGATGAAATGAACGAAAGAAGGACGAAAAATGAGCACAGGGCCTTGGGTGGTGTCAGCGAGAGGGGCTGAAAGGGCTGACAGAAGGTGACAGGGTCACTAAGTGTGCGTGTGAGCATGTGTGCTCCTGACAGGCGATTTGGACTGGAGGTTGCTTGGACAGGCGCTCGGCTGGACTCCATGATCAGTGCATGCTATATGCATGCAGAACAAGTGAAGCACATAGAGACTCCTGCTGAGTGTGGCTTTAGAAAAACGCAGCCATATTGCCTGGGAAAAGTTTGGTCAGAAAAACAAACAGACGGCCAATGGTGGGCATTACAGGTTTCTGTTCCAAAGATTTTTTCAGGGAGACGTCATTTGCTCTTTCTAATTGAATTATTGACTGATCTGTTTAGAGTTTCTGTAGTCTCAGGGCCAGACGTTGTCTTGCTGGGATTGTAGACTTGTTAGAGAACAAAAAGAATAAACCAATTCGACAGCTTGTGAAGAGCACATAGTCGGGGGTGATAGTGCAATCGGCAACACTGTCTGATGGACAAGTCCGTTGTTAGCCTATTTATAGAATGTAAGTTAGTATGGCTAAAAAGCTGCCAAACGAAACTCAATTAAGCGGAGAGTATATTTAAAATAAACACTGCAACTTGCTTATGGACCTACGCAATACATAGTATTGCGCTGTCTGGTTTTTTACCTTTGTTATTGATTGTACTTCAGACGTTAAAAGAGCAAGATACTATAAGAGTTTGGTGGCAGGTTTTAGAGACAATGTATGCCTGTTAGCAGATTTCTCCACAATCCAGCACCAAAAGCTATATTCTCGCTATGATATAAATAGTGCACGTAAAGCATGGGGACAGCATGGGAATAGCCAGGAACCACCCCAGCATCAGTGAATGACAAATGAATCTTCAAACTACAGTTTCCCAGCCTGGCACTGTAGCAAACCATCTGTTCCTTAAGTTATACCGTTAACTTAAAATCAAGACATCCTTTTAGAAATATTATTGCTATGCATTATTTACCAGTAATTAAATGTTTCTCACATCGCCATACTGTTGTTTCCCTTTGGCTAAATAACCTAATCTTTTAGATTACGACTGGATGAGTGTTTCAAAACCACTTCAAACTTTTTTTTTATTAATATAGCTAGCACTCACTGCACTGGAAACAGCTGAGCAACTAAGCTGAGCCCAACAAGTTTTCAACAAGGTAAATTCATTCACCAAAAGTATTTGTTCTGTAGATCACTACAGGCGCATGATGATAAAAAAAACAACAACATCCAGTGTTCTGGCCTCCTGTTCTACCCCATTCCTTTCTTCTTTTGAAGTGTATGAGCAAACAATGAATGCATCTTACATCCGCAACAGGTTGAGATCAAAAGCAGTAGTACTTAGTCATAACTGGCATCACATGCTGCTGACTTCCACAGACATAGACATATCCACACACTTCCCACTGTGAGGGACGTGCTGCCAAAGGCTCTAACTCGTTACACATCTGAGTCCTTCAGAGACATGAGACCCTCTATTCTTTCAGCTCTGCTGTCAGGCAACCTCTCCTCCCAATTCTCACCACACCCTCAACATCACACAAAAAGACACAACAAAGAACAAGAATGAAAAGAGATTCACTATTACAGCCCCCAGCATTAACCTTGAGCATCCTACCTTGGTTAGAAGAATCCAAAACAAAACCCTGTCCACTGTGCGGTCAAGCAGAGCTAATCAAACATTCAATAAATGTGCACAATGTTGCTGGTATTAGTCTCATTTGGCAAACTGACATCCTGATTTAAAACCATCTGTGGTGAACTACAGTGTGACAGAACTACAGTGCTGATCACAGACATCTCTCAGACCTCATATACATATTGTAGGTCTGCAAAAAGGCTAATAAATAAATCCCTGAAGTACCAATTTTGACCCTCAGTGGTCAAGATTCAGAAGCATACTAATAAGCAATTAAATCTAATGAGCAGACAATACATAAATTAGGCAGTGATCAGCGTGTGAAATGAGCCCAGGTATTTAGGAGGTCCCCATGTCAGCTGACAACTCCAGGCTTGGCTGGATACTAAAAGACTCGCCAACGCAATAACAATTCTCCTTCTGGAAATGCTCAGTACATATGATCATATAGCATCATGTCATATCTTCTTTAGTTTAAGAAAAAAAGTTAAATTCCTATTTTCCACCAAACTCTTGGGAATTTGGGCAAATTTTTGGATTCATAAATGTGTAATTGTACATTCTAAAGTTTTTTAGATGTATATTTCCAGTATATTTCCAGTTGTTAGGGTATGAAGGACCAATTTTGTGAACTATTTGCTACAGCACCACCCTGCGACAGACCAGTGCTGCATCTCTACTTAGCTAAGAATACCAAAAGGTAGTTAGACCAAAGTTTGATTGAGACGCTAGATCAAGATGCTAACTAACACCCAGAAATGATCCACCATTTAAAAAATACCTGCCCTTTGGTGGTCATGTGGAGGTCCTGACCCTTGATGAATTGGGTAAATGTGGGCTGCAAAGGATCTACAGTGTGTAATGGTTTAAATACAAAGTGCATGTACATGGTAAGTACAGCTGATCAAATGGTCAATGAGCTAGATACAAGGTTGATGTACATAATGAAGTGTCCTGTAAGTGTAGCTGACGATTGATATGTAAATAATTGAAATTAGGAGTTTATTGTTTCCAACTATCAAAATACAAGCCTCAAGTGACCAGATTGGTAAGTAGCCACATTACTTGCTAGCCATGTTTACTAAGTAGCTAAGACTGGTTGTAATGTTAAACTAATACTCTGCACACACTTACTCAAATATTTACAGTTACACAGAATTATGTGTATAATTGAACAAAGCTACCTGTTACTCACAAAGGTACAAACAAGCAAAAACACCCACTCAGAAAGTATACATGCTACAAATATTAGCAAAACAGCTAACCTAAGTCTCAACCCAATGCATAGTTTTGTCATTGCAAACTATGATTGTGAAATCTAAATGTGGAAAATGCTGCCTCCTATGGTATTTATTATTATACACAATATAAAAGTTTATGTATCTGTATTTGCAAATAAAATGTACATTAAAATGTCAGAGTTTCACTAGCCTACAATTCTGCAATCGGTTTATCACCCAAAGTTCACTCTATTCATCTTTCCTCTTGTCCTGCTGTCGATAGTGCACCACTGATGGGAGATAATACCCTGTGCGGACAGCAGGTGAAAAGCTAAATCTTAGTGTGGGTGGATCGGTGAAGGTTAAAGAAGCAGTAATATAAGGCTCCATTGCTACACCATCTCTCCTCCCTCCGTCTGTGTCCACATTAGCAGCAACAAAAAGGACAACCACGAGCTGCTTCAATGTCCTCTCGCTCGTTCATCCTCCAATTCATGCTCCTGTCTCCATCTCTTTCCATTTCCCTCTTCCGCCCCTAATTAGCTACGAGGGCAAGGATTTGCAGATGAGACAGTAATTGCAGTCTTTTAGAGACCTCAGAGAAGAGCACAGCGTTGGGGGGCATTCGTGGGTGGAAGGATAGAAAAAGAAATCAGCTTTAATATAAAGTGCTAATGAAATGGAAAGCAAAATTGAGGTAGTTTATGTTCTCGCTATAGCGCTGGGATTGCAGATCATTAAGACTGCAGTGCTTTGATGTGCTTCGAAGGGCGAGAGCCAGTGTAAACACAACAGCTACAAACTCACATCTGCCAGACAAACAGTTGTTTAAGTAAGTGCTGTGCACTCATCCTGGGAACTAATACTGTTCAAGTACATGTTGTTTCAATGCTACGGGACCATTTATCACACTTATAAGCCCAAAGTATGAAGTTGAGGTTATCAATATGTAATCCTTGAGTATCGGCTAATATCAAGTAACAATACTAGACATGGAAGGATCGATTGGCCGTGTATCGTTATCAGCTGATTTTTAATCAAAATATGTGATTGGCTGATATTTCTCCAATTTCTCCAATGAGTCGATCAATGGTGTTAAACAAATGAGCCTAATTTCTTTATTTCCAGCTAGCGTTTCATCCAGGAAGAGGAGCCCTCCATGAAGTCCTTCCGGCCAGGTCCCTGCAATTCCTATTTGAACCACTAGGTGGAAATACATACCGTTTCATCTTCGACAGACTGACTAAAGCAGCGGCCTCGTGAGAACAGTTTATGGCGTTCATGGCATGTGCTGACAGAAAACATGTCCGTGTGGCAGTTTTTTACCGTATGTGATGCAGACTAATCCAGGCGTGTTGTACAATTTGTAAAATCAACGTGCCTGGTGGGGTAAACACATTTAACACTACTAATCTGATACGGCACTTAAGAGTACACCACGCGGCTAAATACAGTGAGTATCAGCAAACAGCAGAGCTAGAACGCGCAGCTAGCACAAAACAAACAACCCAGAGAACCGTGCAAACCAGATCTGACTGGTATGAACAGAACAGCAGCAACAATTCAAGATCTACATTTAATGATTACAGTTTTACGTTTAAAATGCATAAGTCTGCATTTTTGGGAATGCTGTACTGACTGCATTTATTTAGTTTGCTTTTTTTGTTTTAAATTAAGGGTCTAAATTTAATGATTGCAGTGTTGGCGATATTTGTTTGATTTACTTTATTTAAATATTAAAAATTAAAAACATTATGCTGTTTCACATGAGCTCGTTTCGACTATGTTTCATGACTTGCTTGCACTAATAACTACATGTAGCCCTGCCGTGGCATATAGCCCCGCCCTCGATCGGTATTGGCTATCGGCAGATCATGCTAAAAGGTGATCGACGATCAGAATCCAAAGAATCTGATCAGAATCTCCAAAATTGCAACTTTACAGGAGAGACTAAAAACATATACTACTTTCAATGTAAGTCAATGGAAACAGATTTTTTTCCAAGCTATATTTTGGAGCACTTCTATTTTTACACACGGGCATGTTCAAATGATGTAGAAAATGCAAAATTAGAAAATGAAAAATTGAGATACATGTTTTTCATTGGACAGCGACGATTGAAGACAGTAAGCCCCCAAACTGTCTAAAATCCCCCTCTGAGAACTTGAGCGCTGAATGTTGTGTGTATCATACTGAAAAAAACTGCTAAACAGTTTGATGTTTTTTGCCATTATGAAAATATAAGCAAAAAACATTTACAACACATTAATGTCACGTCCTGTGTACTGTGATATGGATAATAACTGCAGAAACAACTGCAATCCTCTGGAATATCTGCAAAAACAAAATATCTAATATAATTGTGATCAGGAGGATAGGTAATACTTGTGACAGGCCTACAGCCTTGCATTATTTTTATTAAATTCTTTCATTGTTGTTACATTCTTATGTAAAAATGATTCAGAATGTACATTCCCCAAAGAAAAAACGAGGTGGGGCTGAAAGCATACTTACATTATGGCAAAAGAAACCAGTCTACAGGTAAATGCCATTGCTATTACTGGATGTTACATTGCTACTATTAGGCAGAAAAACTGCAGGACTATGCCGTTGCCATACACTGGTCATGCTCTGCAATCTATCCAAACAAACTTTGCAGGTTCTCAAAAAATAAATGGACTGTGAGGCACACGCACACAAAAAGAGAAATTATGAAAAAGGGCACTTCTATTTCACTGACAGACAGCTCTATTTCTGGCTGGCATTTCCAGCTGGGATTGAAATGGTGAGTTATGAATAGTTGTGACAGGTAGACTACCACCAGAAACACAGGTAGATGAGAATAAGATCATGCAGCAGGTGGCTACAGAGAACAGACAAATAAAAAAAAAAAAGAATGGAATAGAGTGGCACAGCAAAACACAAACCCATAAGCAAGCAAGGTAGGCATGTGATCATATACTCATGTCTGTGTACATTACAGTGTATTATAAATTCATTTAAAACACATTCATAGTTTATTCTTCGCATGATCAAAAGTGGTTCTTCTATATAACAGCTCCAATTCTCTTCTGGGAATTGAATTTTAAAAGTATAGTTAGAAGTAACATATTTAAATCCCCAAAGAGACTAAGTGAATGATGATCAGGCAAGAGACAGAAATAGCTACAGCTAGCTATAGCTCAAATGATGAATATCCAATGTTGTGAAAGAATGTAATTATGCAAGAAATATGGCATTGCTGAGACTGGCCTATATATCATGTGAAGGTATGAAGAGTTTTACAACGTGCTGTGCTATGTAAGAGCAGTGCGGCACACAGTAAAACTAAATTATGAAACAGCCTGAAAAAGTAAGCTAATAGCTTGTTAAGGTAAATAATTAAGTAGCTTAGGAAGCTAAAATAGATAGGTGCTAAAAATAACACCATGCCAAAGTTTGGAAACACTGTTTGCTTGAGAATGCAAACAAAAATGTCCTGTAGTTGAAAAGTAGCAACCACATTTCTCAGCAGGTACAGATATTTTTTTATTATTATTATTATTATATAATATAGTATATAATGTGTTGCTTTATTATGTTCCAGTTCTTCTGAAAGCAAGTAACCAAGGTGTAAGAAAGAGAGGGTTGAGTCTTAACTAAAAAGAATGCTAAGGATAATAGGGCAATGGTATGCTTGTCCATGTAACTAAATCAATCATTCATGAGAGGTTAATTAGCATCAGGCTACTGATTACAAGAGCAGTGTGATTAATGTGTAACTAGGTTTTTGAGACCACAGTTCAAGTAGTCTTCTTGCAGCATGAATGGAGACTTCAGAGATGTAATGTTTCAGACAAGCAAACAATCATAATGCAACAATCACATGAAAGTGCTGCTGCAAAAATGGTAATTATCCAAAATCAGAATACTATCTATTTTAGCTTCCTTATTCACCTTAAACAAGTCAAAACAAGTCAAAATGGAACTAAACAAATAGTGTCTTTTAAATTAGACTGTACTGTATCCTGTTCAGGAAGCTTGATTAAAAGTAAAATACAAAGGAAATGGAGATAAGCCAAAGCTCAGAGCACAGGGGGAAACCATTGACCCATATCCTTCGTAGTATGAGAGATCAGCGGATCTGTATTAAGACGCAAAGCCTGGGTAATGAAGCCAGAGAAACCGAAGGAAAACAAAACAACACGCTTACGACTCGGCTAATCTGCCTGAGTTCTCAACAGCTAAAGCGAAAGCGGAAACTTTGTCTTCCGCCAGATTTGCTTTGAGGAGAGTTTACAAGCTGGGGGTTTGGGGGCGGGGGTCCATTTTGTCATTAGTCTTTACATTAGTGTCCTGTACCGATCTCCTTCAGATCTGTTCGGCTGTTCGGACTTGGACTCGGACTTGGTATAAAAAGGCTTTGGGTAGACTTCTGAAAGTAAAATCTGTTCCCATACCAGCTCTCTCTCTCTCGCGCTCGCACTCTTTTCGAGTCCACATTCATCAGTGCTGCCCATTTGATTACTGGTGAGCACCAGCCCATCCTCCTCTCCTCATCACCATAACAACCAGGCAGTACTCTGCCAGTGGCGTCAGAAAGCATGCTCATAGCAGTAATTACTCTTCACAGTTCTCTCGCCTCTCAATATGGCATCTCAGACCCTGGGACCAAACACCACTTATCTTCATCATCATCATCACTCGTCCCAACACAGTCATGAGCAAGGTCATACAGAAGCCCTGATTTTCCACCGGTGGGTTGATAAGTTGCTTTGCACTGCGTATCAGGTTAGGTTGGTCATAAAGAGGAGACAAGAGTAGAGATTCATGCAGCTGAAATACTACATTCCTAAAAATGGTTCTTTAAAAAGATGCCATAGAAGATTCGAGAGAAGAACCACTTTAGTTTAACAATAAAAAATCTTACAATAGAGGAGATGTGAGAGTATAAAGTAATAATCTTCATATTACAGTATGTTTACAATTTTTTAATGGGTTTGGCATGTATTTTCTTTTCTCAAATAAAACCAGCTCTGCAGGCCTGGCATTAACATTGCTGCTGCTTTCCACTTTTGGCAAGAAAAGGGATGAAATTTGATGCTGAACTCGCAACAACTTCTTAATCTGTTAAGGAGGAGAGAAGGGAGGTGGGGGGATGAGTACGAATTTAACAGAATGTATGATATTACATATTGCTTCTTTAAGGTGGAACAGGAAATTTAAATAAGAGGCCAACTACAGCTTTGATAAATTCCTCCAGCAATGTCAGTGTTCCTCTGAACATCCGATACTGCTTGAATTTGAAAAATATTACAGACATTTATGCTTCAGTAGAAGCTAAGCCACAGTTTGATGTATGCACTGATGCACTGATTTCATTAAGTGGTTTCTTTTAGGTGTTACAAGAGTAAATGTGAAGGGACCTATTCATAAATGTGAGGTGTTATACCTAATAAATAATATCTTAAATAAATAATAAATAATATATTATTAGATATTAGATATCTTATATATATATATATATAACCAAATGAACCAATACCATTCTGGTAGTAAAAAAGATTTGGTTATCTAATTAAAGGATGACTCGACCTCCATGTGGCTGACTGGGCTGGGGGGTTATCAGAACGGTGTTAATCAATGTGACATAGCAATTACTCTCCAAGGACCATCAACAGATCAATTATTTCTGCCCATTTAAAACCACAAACACATTCTTAATGTTTCTCTCTCTGTCTAACTCACTGGAGAAGCTTTCATTAACAAACATTAATCAACTCATCTAAAATTATTCACATGATTAACATGATTAAGGTTACCTTTTTGTTTCTGCTCAGCTGACACTTAATTGATTCTCAATCATTTTTTTCCCTGCAACATGTACAGGCATACAAGAGAACGGCTAATTTAGTCTTAAATTAAAAACATACAATACAACCTCCATCCTTTGAAGCTTACTGTTTGTAATGTACAAGTTCTTTACCCTATTTACATTGCTTAACATGCTTATTGGCATGCTTTGCCTATTACAGTGGCAGTGAGCAACGGACTGAATACCAGCCAAGAGACACATTCCAGCTCCCAATAAGCATGTGCCCCACACACACACACAGTCCAGCAGCAATGCCCATGGATAAGCCATGCGTGACCAAACAGTAATTAACAAGCCAAGGTAGAACTCAAGCTGAGCCCAAATTGTGACTTAAAAGATCCCTCCCAAACACATGAAGGCAATTTCCTACCCTGCATCAGATCAGTGACACTGCAAGCCAAGGGTGTCCAATCTAATCCGCAAAGGGCAGGTGTGGCTGCGGGTTTTCATTTAAAGAAAGCTGGAGCACACAAGACCAACAGCTGAAGACAAAAGGCCTTGTTTACACATATCCAGACTTTAAGGACAACATAGTTCCCCCGCCATTTCCAAAAAAGATCATCCACACCAGCAGTGTTTTCAAAAATCTCCTTGTCCACACGACAACATAAACGGCAATGCAACACTCTGTACTTTAAAGAAAAAAAAAAGGACTAATAGAAGCCAATAACAACCCAAAAAAACAAAGATAATTATTAGGTGTGATGCAGCAAGGAAATTTCCAAACTCTACTGACCCCTGGCACATACAAATATGAATATACACCCACACACACATTATATATCACAACACCAATGTTATTAGCCTATTAGCATCATAATTTAGCGAGTTTGTGAAGGGCTTGCTATTTCATACCAAATGCCAAAGACAGAGTAAAATTAAATAGATGCTTTGTTCTGCCTGTTAGCCGGTATCAAAAGATCCCCTGCGTGGTGTGGAGTCAAATATTTAATAAGTATGATTCATGCCTGCTGTTTTCTTATTGTGGCAACAACTATGAAAACAGTAATCTCCTCTGATTTAAAAATGTGCAGGGGAACTGTATATTTTAGGATAATATGCCAGGGGTGTCTTATCTGCTAGGGGCCGGTACGGCTGCAGATTATCACTCCAAAAAAGTTACATGGGGATGGTGGTGAATAAAGTAAAAAGCTGATCATGTGGCTGTTTATTAGGTGGAATAATGTTGGCGCTGCTGGTATTTACCAAATGCTTACTCCTATTTATGTGCATGCACCTCGCAGGCAGACAAATGCTACAGATTACACTTGTGATTTCAGTTGTTTCTATGTGTTAATAATGGCTGATTTTAAATTTCTCTTTCAGTCAAAACCAAAACAGGGCATAAACCAAAAGAGACTCAGTTAGAGAGTTTAATTTGAAGTAATGAACTGGCTGAAGCAATTGGAAAATAGCGAAACAAGAGCAGTGAAGCTGATAAACAGCACACATATTCATAATATTAATTAATACACACACACACGCACACAAACACACAAGAAGGTGAGAACCATGCAAGTTTTCCATTTGTATCAAGCAGAGATATTGTAGCTAAGGCTATGATGGTATAAATTGGTTTTACTATGGTGAAAAAGCTACACACCCAACCATCTACAATGAAGCACCATGCGAGGTGAACAATTTAGAACTTTCACAACCATGCACTTCAACATTGCATGGGCTCAGCTCGCCAGGTCAATGACAAATGCCCGGACTAATTTTTTAATGACGGTAAGTCTGTGGAAAATAAACACACTGTTAGTCCGAGTTGAACTTTACTTAAAGAGCATATTAATGCTGATATAGGAAATCATATTACCAAACATTTTCAAAAGTTCAATTGCGTGCATTAATCAGAAGCACACAAGTTCTACCATCACTGAAGCCAATCATCACAGTAAGCCGGTTAACTGTTCAACTTTACAAAAGTTCCACACGACCAACAAGACTGACTGTTAACTTCTGAAATGGTATCCCACTGCAAGCTGGAGGTAATAACTGTATGTGGCATTGGCTTGAACACAATGCAAAAAAGAACAAAAGACTGGAACTGGACCAGGCTTAAGAATAGCCAACAGCAGATTCAGTGAAATTTGCTTTGATAAGCAACAATCCCTATCCTTCTCGGATCTGATCAATCCCACTGATTTAGCTGCATATTTCTTTAGGCAACCTCAAGAGCTTTACTAAAACTAGTAAAGACAAAAGGGCTAGAGTTAATTTCGTAGCTTGTGCTTACTCATTCAATGCACAATGAATGAAGTATGAATTAAGTCCTCGCCAGTGCCTTTGGCCTCCCATCTGTGTTTGTGGTCCCCGACGGTAGCTGTTCCTCATTAATGGTTCCCTGCCTGTAGCGCAGACAAGCAGCAGCAGCGGGACTGAGGCTGGCAGCTTTCCCCAAGTGAGAGACCAAGCAGGAAGTCAGAACACAACGTGGAAATATCTACTGTTTTATTATTTTAGACACTGGCAGGCTCTGAGTAGGCAATAGATGGTAATGGCATGTGTGTTAAGGCCTGCTGTGGAGTGAGAGGTAAACGGAGTAACCCTTTGCGAACAGTCATTCTTTAAAGAGTGACACTCTTAACCTGTTTATAGATTGAGCGGAAATAAGCACACATAACTGAAATCACAAGCGTCACAGCAACTCGGCATCTACTCAGACAAAAAGGAATTGCTCATCTTCTAGGCTCACCATGGAACCAACAGAGTAGCACCGAACAAGCAACCTACTGCCTCTGAACTAGAGTTAGAAGTTTGACTGTGGCCCTGCTTGCTCTCACCAATAACATCTGATCACCACGATCCAATCGTGGACCAGATCATCGTCAACATCATTATCTAGTTATGTTGCAGCTCATTTATCCATACTCTCTTATTTTAAACCGGGCTAGCATTGTGCTGATTTATGTTAAATATAATGTCATGATACTTCAAAGACATTTTCACTACATATGAGGTGCATCGTAATATTTAGACTGTCTGGGTTGGAACAGACATAAAAGAACTAAAAGCGCCACATTTGAAAAATACAATACAATTGTTTGTGCTGTGCTGTAACTACAATTCAAAACAGCAGATTATGCTGTATTTGAATTAGACATGCAGCTTGTCAGGATTCTTTAAGTACTCACAAGCTCTGTGGTAATATCAGAAAAGCATGCAGCCCTAAATGATTGGTAAATTATTATTTATAGACAAAAGACACATAAATAAATAAATTGTCTGTTTTAAAAGTCACTGTCATTATAACTACATGATAAATCGATTTCTTCTAATTATTTTTTTTCCTCCATGGTTTTCCAATTATCCGTTTAAAAAAAACAAAAAAATTCCCCAAAAATATGAACAGATCTCATGACAACTAAACAACAAATTCTAAAACAGAAAAAAAAGATATACTGACTCACAAGCATAGTGCACATGTAAATTAGGGGTAAAAATATGGATCAGTGTGACTAGTGCTCAAGCATACAACATTTAAAGAAAAAAAAAAGGTCTTCTTCCTGATATCATAACCATTATCAGTAATCATCAGTAGACTGATAAGTAGTTTCTGTCCTAGTAGTTTCTATGTCTCCTCAAGTGCCTTAATACATATCAAGGAAAATAAGCCGTTACAGGAATCACAGAATATGTATGACAATGTACCTACATGTCTGTTCACGTGTCTATTAACATGATATTGCACAGAGACCTGATAAGAATATGACTGCCTAGTGATTTTGGGCAACATTCGCTAAACATTTTTAAGCCAAGTGTAAGAGAGACACATGCATATTTGTCTATTGACATTTATCTCACTTGCAACCAGGCAGAGATTCCTGTCAGCCTCCCTTCCTCAGCTTAACCAACCTTGCAAATGCTTGCTGTCAAATGTACGGATTAAGCAGACGCTGCCTCACCAAGAGTAAAAGGAGCTGATCATTCATCATTCTGCAGAACACATCTATAAATGGAGTTGGCAGTGTGAAAACACTCCGCTATCTTCAATTAGCTTCAGAACTAAAGATATGTCTGTTAGTGACAAGAATACCAACGCATCACAGAATCTAAAAAACAATCTGGCCAGTGCCGGCGGTTTGGGCATTTTCCATCCCCAATATCAGATTCAAAGACTTCAAGGCCCCACTGCAAAGATATCATTATCCACAAGACTTGTTATTATTCTGAATACATTTTGGTGGAGAAAGAGAAAGGGTGAAAAAGGGGAAAAAAATCCACAGAAAATATTCACAAATTTTAAACGGGATGTTCTCAGTATTTCATGCATCTTATTATAAACTATAGTGTACTTCATTTCATGAAAAAGGTTTAATTTCATCTGCTCCACATGTATTTTCCTAATTTTAAACACAATTAAAAAAAATTCTACATAAGAAAGTGAGAACCCCATAAGCAAGTTCTTCAGGGACGTCGGTGGGTAGTTAGTGTCCAGAGAGATATTTTGTTATAGTTTTATTTCCACAAAACATAACGCTGATAATTATTAGTTGTATAACATAATGCTCAATTATAATGTCATAGTTGTATTTAGACCCAAAAGATATGAAAAAAAGCTTACTATGGTTGAAAAATTAACTGTCCACCTTGATAGGAAACCATCTAACTGATGATTAAAACGGCTCAAGGTCTAAAGTATATGGTCAGCTTAACTTTCTCCAGCTAGTAGACAGCTCAGAGGGAGCGCAGCAGAGAGAAGATGATGCTCTGCTACTACATGTAATATTTAACAGCCCCTACAGAACAGGGCTCAGTATCACTTTACTAGCACACGGCCTACATTACAGAGCTTTTTCACATCAGTTTATGCGCACAGCAACAGATGGGGACTATGGGCACTACGCTATGGACATTCAACATCTGTCTGTCTGGGAGAAAGTCATGATGTCACACTCCCTCTTTCACACTCTCTTTCTCTGCAGGGGTATTTGAATTCATTTGAGACACTCAGGGAACAAGCCAAGGGCAAAATTTCCTTTGCTAATTCTCATCTCTCTTCAACAGGTCAGCTCCCCAAGTCCCCTAACCCAATGTCAACTACCACTCGGGGGAGAACATTAAATCTTGAAATTCTTTTCAAGCTGAGAGGCATTCAAACGGGTACGACATTATTCATTAAGCTTTCATAAAAGATGCTTGTAGTTCCCACAAGCTCTTCACCAGACAGCTAATTAAATTAATCATTTAATCAAAGTGGCCGATACATCCATAAATAGTACTTCTCTTTTAAATGTAGCATTTTGTATTACACAAGTGTTTTTGTGCACTGGAATCACGAACAGTGCCTTGGTTAGGGACGGCAGTTTGAGTTACAGTAAAGTAGTTTAACATTTCTCCCAACTGAAAAGGGACAGGAGGATTGCAATCACTTGCTAACAACATGATTCTAGGGATACAATGTATGCAAATCAGGCAGAATAATTAGTAGATCCGCTAGACTAGCAAACATTTGATGTTTGTTTTTCCGCTTTCAATACTGAGTCCATGTCTTTTTTTAGATTCTTCGTTTTATTCTTGCCATCTGTAGTTACTGCCATATCATCGGGAGACTGTATCCTTAGGGATGATATTCACGTAAAAAAAAAAAAAAAAGATTAGCAGTAAAGTCATTTCAAGTATTTCAGGAGACTTTCTTTTGACTCAAGCTCTTTTCTTCAATTTCGTTCATGTTTTATGTTTTTCCCCAAAACAGTTTCATTTAGGGTTAGCAACTGTGGGCATGACCGTGCTACTGTCAGGCATGCCCTAACTTACTTACAGACTATGTACAGTGTATTGAGATGCAGGGTATTAATTGTCACTGAACACTATTATTGCATTCTTTGGAAGGTATTCCATATGCAGTGGTTAAAGAGGACAAATTAAGCTTTTGTATTTTTTCCTTCTTCTTTAGTGTGTTATGTAGCCTTTCATGCATGTAAATGGTCTGCAAAGTTACAAAGCCCGAAAAACACACCAGGCGGAGAAACTCTGGCATCACCTCGTGACACTGTCCTTATGGTCAATCTACGGTTAAGCTTGATACTTCCTCACACAAAACATGACACTGACCACTCTTGAACGCCCTGTTCCAGTCTAGCTCAATAAGGTGGGTCAGATATACCAACTTGACCGACATGACCTAAAGACACGGGAGCTCTAGTAGAGCATTTTGGAAGGAGAATATAGATATATAGTATGAGAAAGCTTGTGTTTAGGGAAAACTCAAGTATGTAAACTATTTTAGAAAGGTCAAAAATACAATTATCACCATTATTAATCTAGTTTCTGTTAGACGCTGTATCCCATGTCAAATTGTGCAGTCTAAAACAGATAGATATTTCTAATCAAACTAAGCTTTTCTAAAAATCACTAATGCCACAGGCAAGGTAAGACCCCTGGTTCTTGCCAGAACCCATTTAAACTGAATAGTTTTTAAAGCATCTCTTTACAGAGCCATTAAAAAAGTTAACACTTTGCAACTGACTTATCATTAATAATTAGTTTAAGGATAAAAAAACTTGAAGCCAAAGCTTTAACAATAACAGAGTGCCGTTTTGCATTTGTTTTTTTTCCATAAGTAAAATAAATACTATATAACTACACAAGCAAACCTACAGGAACTCCAAGCAGTTTGCAACATCAACTTTAGTCTTTTCATGCTTATTCATGTTGCCTTTCATGCTGCAAAGATCATACGATGAGCAGGGTGTGCATCATCAGCTAATACAGGAGACAGGAAAAAGTCCTTTGGTTAAATTAATCTGCTACAAGAAGATCAGCCAGCCAGGTCAGCCAGGATCTAGGATCTAGGACAGCACACTTGTTGTAGTGTTACCATTTTAATAGGTAGCATTGTGTCATTGGGTGAATAAATGGTGCCTAAACGACTTAACATCCAGCAATAAACGAAAGCATTGGCATAGGCAACAGTGGTAAATCTTTAGCATGTAAAAACTGATGAAATTAGCAGGACTAATGACATCTGGGGCAAAGAAAAATTGAGGTGTTATATTGAGGTGTAATAGCTGAGATTGATTGCATTGTAATGAAACAACTAATTACTGTCTTGTCTACCGCTTGTTTGCTTCCCAAAATATTGTAAAATGACATGATTTGAGCGGACAGATGAGCACAACTGGGGTCAGTGTGATGTCCACTATTCACTCTCACCTCACTCCCTGCCCAGCGGAGAGTGTGAACGCCGCCATCCCCTGAGGAACTCCACCAGAAATAGAAGCTGACATAGAATGACGGAAGGCTATGGGGAGCAAAGCCAATGGAAAGTAAGAGACACGAGAAAACACAAAACAGCTGTCGCCCAGGGAAGTTGTTGGCATAGCGATGGGCAGGAGGTAGGAAGGGATGAGTAGCCACATGCAACTGGAGTTTTGCCTCTATGAACCGGATTTGAAGACCTCCATGGGATCAAAGATTGAATGGCGTGCAGGAGTGTCTCTCAGATCTTACATTCTTTAGGGAGATGCTCAAATGTCCTGATGTTCGAAACCTACAGAGAACACATCAATGCAGGTTATAGCATCCAAATAGTGTGGGAGGTTTTTGGCTAGATCCTTGGTCTTGGCAGAAAAGCAAAAAAAGAAGGCTCAAGGCTGTGGGAGATAATGCTTGTTGCATAAAAGCAAGTCTTTCAGACAGATTTAAGCATGAACCTGTACAGAAAGTGTTTACTCTCAGCACTGAATGTGAGGGCTACCTTTGGACAACGTCCTACTACACAGACATTTTCATACTGGATTTATAACTGATCAAAGTGAGGCTATGGAAGTGACATTTAGTCCTTGCTACTCTTAGATTTTCCAGGTTTTACTGTAAGCCAATCAGATGCCCCTCTGTTAAATTAGGACAGTCTATTTGCGAGCACTTCCTGGTCAACACAAAAGGACGTTGCATTTTACAGAGATTACTTTGCAACAGAGCAGGTGTGTCTAACAGAGTAGACAATGAGTGTTTAATAACTGCAACAGTACTGCTGTGTTTGATCCACTCGTAACAGCGCAACACACTAACAAGTGCTTGTGACTTTACATACTGACTTTACATGATTTTGAACTCCAGTATGCTTATTGAGCTGTGACGTATTGACCTTCATGTCCAGGTCTTAACTTTATTGTTTCTTTGTGACACGGAGGAGAAGAGTAATGGCTGCAATTGATAAGGTCACTTACAGTTCTGAAACAAATAAAGAAAAACAAAAATGTTTTACAGTGGGCTCAAATTGTTGGTTAGCATCCACTGGTAAAAGCTGGCCCCTTTGAGATACCCTTGCTACAGGCTATGGGTTTTATAGGGATTTTTACTAGTGGTGCTATAGCTAATAGCAAATAAAACTAAACAGATAGGTCTTCTTTTATAATACAACCCAGGCTATACTGGAGCCATTTCTAAACTCCTGTAAACCAGACTGTGTGTTTTTTTGTGTTTTGTTTTTTTGCATGAGTAGCTATAAGGAAATTGCATTTTACCAGTACTTTCTGGGGCTCTCAGAGTACAAAAAACCCCAGAGAAAACAGACTTGGATCCAGTTTTTCAGTTTATGCCTTTTAAATAATTCATAAACCAGCAGCAATGCATCTATACTGCACAGCCTTTTAGATTCCTTGCCATGCGGTCAGAGCAAGTAGAAACGTTTGTGCAGTTAAGTGTGTCATCAGTCCATACTTGTCAGCTTTTAATATACTCTCACATTCAGTATTTAATGTGTTTCAAACAATAAACATTCCTGCTTATTTAGGACACCGCCAGTTTAACTGTACGCCATGTAACATTAATCTCATGATGAATACAGAACATACATAAATTTGCACGTTTTCCTGTACGACTTTATTCTGCACAAAACACGTGTTGCGACTTTTGATAGTCTGAAAGCCAAAGTTAAACTGTGGTGCTCATCACAAAAATCTCTAATACAGGAAAGGAGATTAGTGTAAACATGCAGGGGCCAAACTAAATGAAACTATATGCCATTTCCAGCCCCATGAGCTGGAATAATGACCAGTAAGGCGAACTAGTGAGCATTTGCTATTCCCTAAATAAGGAGTTCACACATAACACAACCTACTCACAAAACACTGCCTAGTCATGGATGATAAAGATAGTCTGTTGTTTACAGGAACAGTTAGTCAATGGTCTCATTGTCCTACTAAGGCTATGTTTATGTACTAGGCTGTGTAATTATCACATTTAATTGTTTCCCCACCTGTTTTTTTTTTTAGCTCAGGCAGAATTTGTGTGTTCAGACAACCACATTTGTGTGTTTAGGCATGCTGTGAACATGTTGAGAATATATATATATATATATATATATATATATATATATATTATACCATCCACTCACATTAAAATGCTTGTCCAAAAGGCACAAAAAAGTAAATTTATCTTAGATCAGGCACACTAACAAATACAGTATATTTTATTTTTAGAGAGGTTGGAAATTGCCATGTATGATCCACAACCTTATAAGTTAACCTCAGTGGAAAAAATACAATCTGGGCCCTTTAAGGCTGCACTGTAAGACTAACGCAAGCTCTAATGCAATGTGTGAGAGAAAGGTTTTCGATTAATTTAATGTTAGTGAATATGATGTACCAAGACAGGTGTCTCTGCTTATTTATTTCTCTGTTGTTTTTGTTTATTCATCAATTCTCTTTAGGTCCAATATGGCCCACTCAAAAGTTACTTCATGGGACCTTACAAGGACCCCACTGACCCACAGTCAGCGAGACAGTCAACTGTCTGAGATCCAACCGAATAAGAATGACCTTTCTGCTGAGATCAGTGAAATACCACAGCTCAGAGTCCTCAAATACCCTTTGTATCAAAGCTAGGCATTAACATATATTTATTATACCCAATGACCTGAACTGGTTCATAAGTCTGCCTTAAGAATGAACCCAGACATTACCACTGTTGGCATTGGCCAGCTCCCACTGAACCTACACATTTAAGGAAAGAAATGAAAAAAAATGAAAAAACAAGAATACTGCAAACAGTGCACCAAAGTTTTTAACCGCAGATACGGCCCTGAATCACTACATCTCATTTGCAGTCTCACTGCATGGGGACCACAGAGAGGGCCACCATAGACCCAACTCAGTCACTTTTGAATTCAAAGTCCTGACATCAGTACTCCAAATTTAGATATCCGACATCAACAGAGACAAGACAACATGTCATAATACATCCAAACTGTGACGCAGGACTCATCAGTAGCAACAGAAAGGATTTGGTCACTGCCAATAAAGGAGTTAAAGATCAGCCGATTTTTCTCAAGCTCAGCAAAACGCCTTGCCGACCGGCAAGGCTAAAGCTAAGAAGATTATTCTTCTAAACTAGAAATCTGGTTAACTGGAATGACCCATGTGGTGCAGATGGAGTGACAGATACTGGTATAATAAGGGAAGTTTTAGTCCATTTTAAACACATTTTTGGATATATATCAGGGACCTAGAGGGATTCGTGTCTTTTTTGTTTGTTTGTTTGTTTGTTAGTTAGTTTATTGTGTGGCTATTTCCATTTCAAATGTTCCATATGAATGAGCTTGTAAAATGGGACACTGCATCCAAAGTCCATTCACTGCAGACACCAACCTAATACCAGACACCAACTTTGGACTGATGTAGATTGATGATAAATGTAATGTGAGAATGTATCACACCTTTACAAGCTTAGAATGTGCTTTATTTAACTAATGCATGGTCTAGATGCTAATTCTTCATATTCTTATCTATATTTCTCTTTTGACCAGTATGAGCAGGTAATACAATCTCACTTTGGATGCAATCTTTCATTTCACCAGCTCATCCACAAGGAATACCTCAGTAGCATTTTTACATTTGCAACAGCAAAGACATCATTAGTCTCATTGTTAGGCTAAGTAACATTCATAGAGAACAATCCTTCTGAGGAGCCACAGCTAATCTGAATACCTTACAGAGCATATCAATCATTGACCAAATGCAAATGCACACCATATGTATCCCCTTTAGAGCAATTACACAGCTTCCTTCAATACAGCACATACATACTAAGAATATTTAAGTAAGGCTTGTTACGCCTTTTAGTTTGTTGACGGCTTTGATTTGTTTCTTAGAAATGTTTTATTTATTTATGCCAAGTCTCCTGTTTCTATCACCAAGGTTCTGGCAGCTACTGAAAGCTTTTAGAAAAGCTAATACTGATTATTTGAAATGGATCTATTGGATTAATCTATAATTTATAGATAGATTATATAAATATACAGGAGTCATGCAAGGACATGTTTCACCCTTATCATGCTTCTAAGTCTATGTGGTCTTCAGACCATTTTTGTAGCCTTAGTTGAGGCTTGTTTGAGTGATCATGCTTTTAGGGGTGCTACTGGAATTAAATATTAGGAGTGTCTTGTTGCTTACTATTTTTAAATCAAGACATAAAAATCATAATTCATAACATTAGTATTTAAATTGTAGTATTTTTCTCGTTTTATTATTTATTAATTTTTTTTATACATTTTATTACTTACAAATTTTTATCTTCTTGTTCATGTGTTAGCATTCACCCTGTGTCCTGATATTGTATATATTCTTGTTTATATACAGTGCTTTGTTCAACTACTAAAAAAATAAAACATGCTTTATACATAAAATGTTGCCAAAAAGCTGTTTCACACATAACTTTATTAAAAATGAGTATGCCATTTAAGTGTAATAAATAGGATCTCCTTTATCCCTACCTGACAGTGGCAATGTAAAGACCCTTTTCAACACTGCACTAATGCATTCACAAATTTCTATTCACCACTCACTCGCTCCATCACATACAAACACTCACAATAATGGCGCATCTGCCTCTCCACCTAAATTAATTTATAAAAAACGTTTTAGGCCAAAACCTTCTCAAAACAAGGGATGCATTGATACAGATAATGGTATCCGGTACCGACACAATGAATTGTTCATTTGTTCACAAGCTGATGTCTGGCATCGAATACTTTAAAACGTGATGTAAGGCTATAGTGTATATTGCCACACAAATGAACAGTCGACTCAAGATGGCAACAAGAGACTGCACGCACAGTAAAGTATTGCTATTGTGTCAGTCAGCCACAAAGTTTTTGGTCACATGTCCCTGTATATTAATGCCCACCAATGTATATCTGGCAAACTGTTTCAGCATTTAGGAGAACAACACCCTCTGCAATTAATTAACTAGTGGACTCCCCTCGCTCTATGGTTCAGTGATAATCACATATCCTCTGCAGACACTAATATGCGTGAGAGAGAGAGAGAGAGAGAGAGAGAAAGAGAGAGAGAGAGAGAGTGAGAGAGAGAATGTGGTTTTACACTGGAAGACGATAGACAATTTACAATCAGCTAGTCTGAGCAGGTAAAGCAACTCCTTTTCTCCTTACTGTGTAATTGTTCTCTAATTAGTATTTCTGGTGCATCTTTGAATTTTACAAAAGTGGAATCTATTCTGTGTTAGCTTCAGGCCATGCCGGCGAGACAGACCCAGACTAACTACAGCTAAGGGGAGATTTCTAATTCATAAGTTATAAGTATCCAAAAAATATTTTGACAGGATGAGGAAGAGAGATGTATTTTTTTCAAACCTTGAACAGGGTTAATGAATAAAAAAATAAGCACTAAAATGTCTACTCTCTGTATAGTCTGTCTAAATAATTTAAAGTGAAGTGTCTGTTTTTCTGGTTTTCCAGGTGAGAACTGAGCTGAAGTGTAGGCTTTGCTCTGTGGTCAATTTTGTGCAGCGTGGCCAAAGAACAAGATATTTAAAAATCACACCATGTACCACTCAAAACACATAACACCTAACAAGTGAGCTCCTCTGCTTAGACTTTGATGTGACTCCTGCTGTTAGTATGTCACAGAGATGGCTGCTAAAAGAGACAGATGAGGAACGGGGATCAAAACTATTAAACATACTTTTCCTTCAACTGTACAGAAGTTCTTTTCTGACATGGAACAAAACACACTTTACATTAATAAACACTTAATTATAATTAGATAACTCAGTGTGCATTGGTATCAACAAGTACTACAAACGAAGAAGATGAAGAAAAGATACTGACAAAACTAAGCAAGTACTCAGTAAGTTTCTTTAGAACTGAAACTCTGAATGTTTATATTTTAACAACTGAGCCATGACAAAGGTAAAAAAAAATATATCAGTAAAATCCTTTGGGTAGTTTTTGTAATCATCATAATGACATAATGTTAATATAAGACCTCCTCAAATAAAAATATGAGAGTGTAACAGTGTGTACAGTGTACTACTCCACTGACTGAGGGCTTATTCTTGGTAACTGCAATAATCCTAGACTAGCTGGAATCTTGCCATGTCCTGCGTAATGCTGGATTAATCCGTGCTTGAAAGGTAATGTTTGGCATAGCAAAAGTACCAGGTCCTCCATAATAACACAGTCCCACTTTCCTGAGCTCTTGTACATGCCCAAACCACCTGACCCGCTTTGTAAGATTAGGCATAGGACCATCAGAAACTAAAATGGACTTCAAAGTGTGAACACGGCTTTTAATACACACCCAGAAAGAACAAGCAACATGGCACACTTTGGACATCTCATCACACGACAATCTCACTCTGTAGCAGCTTAAAGCCCTATTCGAGCTGGATTAGTTTTACCTGGAAAGGTGCTATAATTTCAGTGATTACTGAGGAGATCTGTGATTTTAATCCAGTACAAATTACCAATACTCTACTTAAGAAATCACAGCCAGACTGTGAGACTATGGACGAGTTTACTTTCAAACATTTTGCAATTGTTAGATGTATTTACAAAATTTCGTCTGAAAAAAAATGCTATTGTTGTGTTATGTTTTCAACCACTGCAGTTACTTCGGATGGTGTAGGCTACCATGATTGGGTGCTGTCTCGAAATGTGCAAGATGGAGAGATTAAAATCAATTTTATCTTTACAGCCCTTTTCCATCTTTTCATGACCATATTGTTTGAGGCTCAGAAAAGTCAAGCTTGACGAGAAATGACCCACCTACTGAGGGTTGAAATCTCCATTCCACCTTGCATCTGGGAGCATAAACGCAGCTGACCACATCAGAAGCAGACTGTACTGAGCCATTCTTCAAAAAGCTTTAGATTCTCCATTTCAGATTGTCAAAAGCAAACTTTAAAAAGCTATGTGTCGTGAAAGGACCTTCTGTAGGGTCAATCGTTTTGTCAAATGTTTTATTAGTAGGACAAAAATCGCAATATATCACTTTGCTTGCAATATATCTGCATTATATACAGAATTGTAACCACAATGCGCCAGGTTCTTGCCAATACACAGCCCTATTTACCACTGTGTTATACAAGCTGACCACTACTGCAGAGTATAGGGTCGCAACAGTTCACCATTGGGTATGTGCTGCATGCCAAGCAATAAGATCATGTGGACTACAATCATGTAACCTGAGGCTTGATACATTCTCGTTTATTCAAAAAAGCCCTTTCCCATCACCCTTTTTCGCCTTTCAGCTTTATGAATACTAAATTTTTTTGCTTCATCCCAGCATAAAAACTCAATATTTGGGCGTTTCATCTAATTTTAAATTTCCCAATTCAGGTGTTTTTTGTACATTTTCCATTAAAAAAAAGGAAAAGAAAATGGTAGATGTACACAAGTGCAAAGGAACACTTTGTAATGCCAGCTTCAGATCCCTAGCCCGACCTCATAAATCTGATAATTTATCATGCGCCTTGAAAGAATATTCAAATAAAATCAAATCAAAACTTGAACTACGTGTCTTGCCATGATAAAGTAAATTATCTACTACTGTCATCAGACCTCCATTTTTTATTTTGCAGCCTCATATGGAAATGATATTCAAGGTACTCTGCAAAATGCCCACATCTGAGCACAGAGTGCACCTGGATTTCTGTCAGTGAGAGAGATTGCCAAAAAATAAAAACAAATAAAAGCATTTCCTGCTGTGCCCTGAAGAAAACACAGAGAGCGTCCAGGGCCTTCACTGAAAGACAGGGTGAGGCAGGCCTGGTCTTCTTTGCGCCTTCTGAGTCACAAGTCTTGTAAAGATCAATGGCTAAAGAAACCTCCTTACACCAATCCCTGCTCTGTGTCAGGCGCATTATCCGCTCAGAGAGTCGACTAATCTGCACCACATCCATATCAAAGGCGCTCTGTAGCTCATCAGCTCTAGTAATGACAGCAGAGCGGTAAAGTATAAATCATGCTTTATTGGGACAATAAAGCAATAAAAAAAGTGTGGGAGTGCTGAACGAAGCCGTGGTGCTTCGGACAAAGAAAGTAGGCCGTTCGGGCGAAGAAAACAAAGTAGAGGCTTCAATGACCATTTGTTTTTATAATTCTATCCCTTCTGTCCAGGCATCACAGCTGACTTAACATGACACTAAAGCATGTCCTGCTAGGGATTGCAGAGAGGTTAGCTTACGTATTACGCCATCTGGACTCCAAAACCGCTGTCACTAATCAGATGGCTTTGCTGGTGCTTTGTTGATTCCCTCACTTAATATTTTGGGAAACTGGGTTACCGGCACTGTTATCAAACACACGCACAGAAAATGCACTTGGATGTGACTAACAAAGCCCTAAATGTTCTCTAAAATTATAGTTTGATGTCAAAGCCATTCCAAGGGGAGTGGCAGGCTATCACCCTGCAGAACTCTGAATGCACTGATATTCTGAAGGTCAGTGTGCTGGTAGCGGAGTGATACTGCTCTATGTACCACAATCTCTTAACTAAGCCTCATCGATTAAACTTCCATCAGTTGATGAGCACATGTTGAATATAAGTACGTGAATCTTTCTGTTTCTCAATTCTAGCTCGGTCACAATAAACTTCCAAGATTTCGAGACCAAAGCTGTCGCTACTAAACTTGTCCTCTGATGTGGTGTTCAGACTAATATACCTGAGAGACCCTTTGCGCGATTCCTGATGTTTGCGGACGTTTACATGCAACAGAAAACATGTTTTAGCACCAACTGACCGCATTCTTGATTAATTCCAGCTGCAGCAGGCTGGACACTAGACTGGACCAGTGTCTGACCAGTGTAGCTAGCTAGTCAGTGCAGCTAGTTAGATGAGGCACAGATTCACCGTAGCACATGTAGCGACAGCTAGCTGTACTTCACGAGAGTGCTTAGAACCGAACCTACGAGTGAACCACCCGGAATTCACAAAATTTTCAAACTGTCTATTTCAACACGATAAACGAGTAACCAGTTAAAGGCTGACGTGCTGAGGGCAAAGAGTTAACCTTGGCTGGTACGTTAGCGTGACAGCTGGTGATGAGGTGTTATCTAGCGAGATAGCTAACGGTTTGCTAAGCTAGCTGACTGAGTGAAGCTCGTATGTCAGTTCGGCAACACGTTCTTGTGAAATACTCACATGTTGTCCAATAAAGACCGTGAAACGTATGAGAAGTTATTCCATTCACACAGAAAGGGCAGAAAGAACACTTACTGTTTGCGAAAAGAAGCGCACAGAATGAGCAGTGACTGGGAAGCGCGTATCCAGACGAGTTGAAGGAGCTTCTGCTCTCCAGCTCTGCTCGCTCTCACTGGAAGGAGGCGGAGCCACACAGCAGCTCGACAGCGGTAACGATAGTGACGAGGAGTTCGATTCAGTTTAAAGAGCCGATTCTCAATTCAGTGAAGCTTTATAGGAATCACTGTGTTGAATACAATGGTGCCAAAGCGTATAAACATTAGGCTGAACAAACTTTATAAAACTTAAAGCTAACATAGAATAATGATTAATAATAATACAGTGAAAAGAAAACAAAAATAAAAAAGGATTAGACTGAATAAATCAAACTAAGACACACGTGTAATATATTGAAATAATAATAACAGTATTTATTGAAAGTATGTACAGTTTTGGTTGCGTGTCAGTGGGGTCAGCGGGTCTTTACGTCGAACTGTACGTTTCAATGAACTGAACGCGCGATTTAACAAATGAATCATTTCAAAATGCATGACCTGAACTAGAGTCAGTCTAGAAATGCACGAAGCGCAGAAAGAGCAGCAATATCAGCCGTATTTTACAAAGAGAGAATAAAAACAAACATCTATAGCTATAATAATTTATACAGTTGCTTCCGCATTATATTCTTATAGTGCTTATACCCAGGTAGCAAGACAGATCTGGGCCGATCATGGCTATTTACCGTTATAGTCGGGGCCGATTCTTTGCTTTGGAGATGATCCATACTCTGCTCAATTTAAATAATATAAGTAATAATATGTATAATATAATAATAGCATTAATAAGATGATACATACGTGGATTTGTAATTATTATAATTAATATCTAGCATTTATTAGGTAAAGTTTAATTACTACAACAACTAGGTACTACTACAAATAATAATAATAATAATAATAATAATAATAATAATAATAATAATGAAATTTTGATATCTTGTATAAAAAATGCATTATTATTATTATTATTATTATTATTATTATTATTATTATTATTATTATATAACTGCCAAAAACCAATTCAATAAATAAATATACCGTGTAAATACAATTGGATTGTCTTTGTTAGTGTGCTTTATATTTTAACATATTGAAATAATCTCTCCAATGATTATAGAAATTAGGGTGATGTGATTACTAAAGACGAATTAATGAACTCTGAATGAGAAACCTGAGGGTAACTCCTAAAAAGCAAGGAAGAAGACTCGCGCCCTTTTCTTTTTCGGTTCACGCGCGAGCTCTGATGCAGCTCAGTACCATAAGTATAAAAATACCTCAGTATATGTTATTTAAATTTAATCTTATATCTTTGTATCCAGAGTGCTAAGTGTTTTGGTGTCTCTCAAAGGTAGTTAAAGCTGATAGTGTATCGCTACGTTTTTATATCAAATCTCATATGTTACGCTTGTAATTTATTTATTTTTCTGACGAAAGTTAGCCCACTAGGCTAACCTGTTAAATTTAGCTAGCTAGTGCTATCTACTTTTTATAGCTACACAAGGCTAGCTGTAATTATATGAGAAACGTACACTACAACAAATCATTTTGACGTGTTTATTCTAATTTCAGAATTTGTATAAGCACTGTTTGATGTATTTTACTATATAATGTGTGTTTTGCCTTTACAGTATGTAGCCGTTAGTTGCTGGCAGTAACACTGAGAAATGAGTATACTGGCTTACTTAGCAGGTTTAGGTGCCTTTTTTCTGTATGTTTCACTTTTTTGACATGGGCGATTGTATTGTTGTCCATCAATTCTGTAGTGGGTAAGCGAGAGAGTCTAATGTAAAAATGCTACTAAATGCTAAAGCCATATAATCTCTCAGACAAATTACAGCGTTAGTTATCCTAACTAGCTAGTTAACATATAGCATAAATCGTTTGTCCACATGAGTCAGGGGATTTAGGTTACTAGTTATATGTAGCTAGTGGTTTAGGGCAGACACCAGCGGCCCCCACATCACGTTGTTCATCACTGGTTTGCTAGCTAAAACAAATCAAGTCAAATTTATTTGTACAGTACTTTTTAATCAGTTTTACAGGAATTTTGTAATAAGAAAATAGCACAAATAACCATAAAAGCATAAAATCATAAAAAAATCATAGAATAAAAAAAATCATAGAAACCCCTGGTAAGCAAGCCATAGGTGACAGTGGCAAGGAAAAACCTTGGGAGAAACCAAGACTAACATAATGACTGTACCACCATATACTTCTATACTTCTACTGCTCTGGTGTGCTTATATAAATATAATATAACTAAATAATTGTAGTACAGATGAAGAACAGTGAAAGTAATAATGGCAGTTAATGAAGGTAAAAGGTTATTGGTAACTCAGTGGTAGTTAGAGTCCATGTTAATTTTAATATAGTCTGTGGTGAAGGTTGGCAGCTAGTCTGAGGCTAGGTAGTTAGTGTGACATGGCTAACAGCAGGGCCCGTTGATCAGTCTGGTGGATGACTTGGGTAGCATGGGAACCTGGCGGTCAGTCTTCCATCGGTGTCAGTCTAGACAGGTGGGCAGTCATAAATTCGGAAAAGATAAAGAGATTTAGAATTAGTTCTGTTTAGAGTTGGATTTATAGACTAGAGAGAATGTACACATTATCAGAGTGTGGCTAATGACTCTGGCAGATCAGACTATAACAGCATAACTCAAAGGAGAGAACCAGAAGGTAACACAACAATGGAGGCACCCTGAAACACTGGCAATCCCTCCGCACAATCGTCCACACACCCAAGTGACCACATGCACATGGTGGGACGACCCCTGGATCTCCAACCTTTATCAAAAGGAAAACATTCATTACGAAAAGCTAAACTAAACAAGTACGTTTTTAGCCTAGACTTGAAGATTGAGACTGTGTCTAAGACATTATCTGAAAGATTATTCCAGAGTTGGGGGCTTTATATGAAAAGGCTGTTTCCCCTGCTATAAAAAACCAGCACCCTGTGAGCTAAATGATCGAGATGGTTCATAATAGGAAATGATGTCTTGCAAGTACTCAGGAGCGAGACCATGTAGGATTTTGTATGTCAATAGAAGAATTTTATAGTCAATACGGAATTTAATTGGAAGACAGCGCAGTGCTGAATAGAACTGGACTAAAATGATAAAATATTCTGGTTTTAGTAAAGACCCTGGCTGAAGCGTTTTAAACAAATTGAAGTTTGATATACTCCTGACAATAGAGCATTCCACAAATCTAGCCTTGAGGTAATGAAAGCATGAACTAGTTTTTAGCGTCATGCAAGGATAAGGCATTTCTTAGCTTGGTGATGTTATGAACTAATGCCATGGTTGCTTATTACTTTGCCTAGTGGCAACATGTATAATATAAACAATAATGGTCCTAAAATAGAACCTTGTGAAATTCTATATCTTACTTTTATATAGTTTGAGGATACATCATTTATCTTTACGAATTGATAATGCTCATGTTAACCATGTTCTCTAATCTTTCTAGAAGAATGGTCTATTGTATCAAAGGCTGCGCTCAGATCTAGTATCACCAATAAGGATATGTAGCTTTGATCAGAGACAAGGAGAAGATCATTTCTTATCTTAACTAGGGCTATCCTTAGTTTGAGTTGTGTAAGTGGGTTACAAGCTTCTAGCCTTTCTTCCACAACAACAATTTGTTCTATATCAGCCATACCAGGTGACAGACAGGTTTGATTTAATACTACTGGCTGGATTGTTGTCTAATATTTTTTATTATTAAAAAAGTCCATAAAAACATTGCTGGCAAGCAATAGCTGGAGTTTGAGGTTCTGTACTCACCTGATTATTAGTAAAAAAGTAATCTAGGATTTGTTGTTCTAGATCAGAGAGGCCAAATATGCTAAGCGAGCATGCTAAGCGGTCTTCTGTACTCAATAAGGCTGTCCCTCCAGGCAGAGTGGAAAAGCACTAGCTTGGTCAATCGCCATTTTCTAGTTTCCGTACTGTTTGCTTTGGGGTTCGAGTTTGATCAGTATACTAAGGTGCAAAGAGTTTTTGCCTCGTCGTTTTTTATTTAAGTGGTGCCACATTGTCTAAGGGTTGCATCATCTAAACCATTAGTTAATCATTGGGTTCGATAGAGAGTAAACTGAGATTGATAATTCTGAGGGGTTTTTAATAAAGTGTAGTGCTGTAGATGTTGTAATTGAGCACTTCAGACAATAGTAAGGGGATGTATGCATGTTATGATTTAGCCATAATTCATATGAAATTAGATAATGATATGAGACTGCTGAGGTTTGGGGGGAAAATATTTTGACTATGCTAGCACCTAGTGTCAGAAAAAAATCAAGGGTATGATTACAGTAATGTGTAGCCCCAGTCACATTTTGGCAGACAGAGTGTAAGATTGATGTAAATGCCTTTGTTAATGGATCATCTGTCTTTTTAAAGTGAATTTATCAGTACGTACAGTCTGCAACAAGACCACTAGATTCTTTTAAAAATTCTGAGTACGGCCCTGGAGGTCTGTAAATATTAATGGAAAAAATCTCAAAAGAGGTGAATGTGTCATAGTGTTTTGGATTAATATCTAGATGTTTTGACCCTCTGCCTGATAATCCTGGACTGTGTATATAATTATAGCCTGTAGGGATGGCTTCATTTAGTGCTAGATAATTATCAGGTCTAAGATATAAAACATCACATTTCTGGTCACGTATAATTTCATTCACAATAACTGCTTTTGAATTGAGTGATCTGATGTTGAGAAGCCCAAACTTTAGGCATGAGGTAGTGTCATTACAGTTTGAATAAGTCAGTTAAATGCTGATTAAGTTTAGACAGGCTATTTGTGTTTTTCTAAGTTTAGATTTAATTCAGGGCACTGACACAGTCTCAATACTGTTAAACCTAGGTGACGTCTCAAGGCATCTCGCAGACGGTCAGTTAATTCTGTCTGCGGCCTGGTCCACGCTGTGTGGGGCAAATCATGTTAGACATGTAAATTTGAGGAGAGTGGGCTAGCTTTGGCCTTTGCATTAGTATTAGCCTTAGCTTTCCGACTATTCCGACTATGCCTATGTAGATAGATAGATAGATAGATAGATAGATAGATAGATAGATAGATAGATAGATAGATAGATAGATAGATAGATAGATAGATAGATAGATAGATAGATAGATAGATAGATAGATAGATAGATAGATAGATAGATAGATCGATCGATCGTCCGAAAACTTCTGCATGTGGCATGACTCAGAGTTGTACTGGAAGTCTGAGGTGTAGAGTGTGAAGAGGAATGGGGAGAGTACAGTACCCTGTGGTGCTCCTGTGCTGCTAACCACAGTCTCTGATCTGCAGTCCTTCAGCCTGACATACTGAGGTCTGCCAGTGAGGTAGTCAGTGATCCAGGAGACCAGATGCTGACTCACTTGCATCCTCACCAGCTTGTCTCTTAGTTGGAGGGGCTGAATGGTGTTGAAGGCGCTGGAAAAATCAAAGAACATGACTCTCACAGCGCTGCCCCCCTGTCCAGATGAGAGTGGGTCCTATGGAGAAAGTACATCTATCTATCTATTTATTTCTTGTGCAAAATCAAACATCGGTTAATTTCACACTCAACACCCATACTCTCTTCTGAGGTAAGTTTGCCAAAATTTGGTGTTATACTACAAATCTGAGATTCACAGAGTTTTCAGCACAGTTACCCTTAGTTTGCATTAAAGACATAATTGCAATATCACACTACCTTAATTGCCTTTATTGGTGGACCTTGCTTCTATATTGTAGTCTGCTAATTCTACCACCTCAGACGTTCTGTAGTTAATGTATAAGCATTAATGAGCAGTTCACTTTTATATTAAAATGTAATGGAAAGGAATTTTCTAAGAACAGTTGAGGTGACTAAGCTGAAGATACTTCTTTTACTACACTGCATGTCCTGAAGATCGGCGTGTCTGAATCAGGCAGAGCGTTTTTATTCTGGCATGCCTGATGCGGGACATGTGGGCCGATACAATTTTACTAGCTGGAAAAGTGGCATCAAGTGTAATTTTTTTGCCCAACAATAGTGTCGGCTCTCATACTTATCTGCAGTTCTCAGTAGCTGCAATGCAAAACTAGGAACAGATTGTAGAAGATCTCCTACTCCTACTGAACTAAAGGTAAAGTGTATGTATGATGTATTTAAAATAATGTAATGGGGGAGTTAGCTACTATTATTCCAAACATGTCCAATAGTGGATCAGGTACTAAAGTTTTATTTAAGGCCTTAGATAATCAAATATGAGAGTCCAAAAGTAGTTTAGTTTAGGTTGATGCTCTTCCATGCTCTTGTTTGCACTTGTCGCAAAAGGGTGAAGTGTCGCAATATATAGAATGGAGCCTGGTCTTATGGTGGAGTCTGTGAACTACTTTGAATTGTTTTTAAGTGTGCCTGGCATTTATAGAACTATGGTGTATTTTAACAAGACCAACCATCCACATTTCTTCAGATATTTGCATATCAAGGTCCCTCTCGCAATCATTTTTCAGTTTATCCTTGGGCACCGCCACACAGTAACGTATTATAAAGAAAAAAAAACTGATCCCTTGGTACCAGGTACATGACGAAGGATGTTGTCCAGTATGTTGTGTTTGGGCAGATACACATACTGTGGCAAATGTGTCCTAAGAATATCCCTGACTTGAAGGTATCTGTAAAAATGTGTTAATGGTACGTAGATCATGAGACTGCTGAAGCTGCCGAAAGGACACAAGGTTTTCCTTCATGTAGGAATCTTTTATTGTGATAATATTTCTATCTTTCCAGATGGAAAAAACAGGGTCTGATAAGGTGGGAGGAAAGGCATGATTATAACCAATTGAGCTATCAGTGTATTCTCTAAGTTAAGAAATGACTGAATTTGTCTCCATGTTTGTTTTTAAGGAATGCAGTGTAACTGGGTTATTAACATAAGTTGGTATTTTTATCTTAGCTGGGTTATTAAGTAATGCAGAGAGCGAGGTGCTATCGCCGGTAGCCAGTTCAATTTGGAGCCATGCGGGTCTGCTCTCATGATCACTGTCCACCAACATACATCCACGGCAAAAAGCTAGCGCATTTAATTTGCCTGCTCATTGGCATAGTTTGAAGTCCAACTTCTTAAAGTAACAACAGGAAACTTAGTTGAGTCCAACTTCTTAAAGTAACAACAGGAAATAAACACAGGGATACACTGAAAGATATAAAGAAATCTGGGGAGGGCAACCATCTTTATGCCATTAATACGACCAACCATAGAGATGGGTAGTGTGTTCCAAATATAATATAGTAATAGTAATTTAGTAGTAATGGCTACTGTGTGTCCATGAGTTAATATCTGAGCATTCAGAGTGTCCAGACACATCTGTAAAAATCCTATTGGAATCACATTTCAAACCACTTTCAAATGTTATTTTGATCGGATTAGCAATGTGCTTTTCGTGTACATGTGTTTTTTCTGCTGCTCAGACTATCAAAAATCAATCTGGGTTCTGTCTGAATATGCCACAAATCTAATATGGGCTGGCAGGCTAAACAAGGCCTTTGTTGATTTTACTTTCTGACCTCAGACAAATCAGGCATATCATACAAATCAACCACAATTTTTAAGATGCTCTAAAAGTGAATTTATTATAATAAACAAAGCAGCAGTAAATACATTTTGCTAAAGAGAGATTTTACAAATATGCACAGAGTTAGCGCTTATGAGAAAGAGAAATAAGAATGCTATGAAGACTTACTCTGTTTTCCCTGTATTATGTGCAGGGTCATAGACTTTTGTAGGGGGTCTCTCTATGTCCGCTGTACTAAGAGTGTTCATGGCCACCGCAGTTCCCTGAAGCTCTTCAAAGGCTAACAGAGCCTAGAAACAAAACCACAGAAGTAACATAAGAAAGAGGAAGAGGTATGGATGACCAGATGAGGTTCAAAATAAATACTCTATTTAGCAGCAGTGTTTTTGTCATTAAAAGTCCACACCTCATAGTTGTTCCCCTAGTTGTCATCAAGCAGGTCTAGATGCAGATAGGACAGCAGTCTGCGATGACTGTTGTTAGCATGGTGCGCCAGAGGCTGTCTTAGTCACCCACCTGGCCAGTCACAATATCACAAAATTAGCAAAGATATCTTGTAGAATTTAGGTAATGCATTACAAATACTAGTAATCTTGAGAAACATAAACATATAGTAAATACACCTATTCCATGTTAGTGCAGTAAAAAGGCCACATACTGGTGTCCCAGTGAGACCTGGATGTTGAGGGAGAGTTCCAGTCCAAACCTACATAGGACTCCACCTGAAAAGAAAGACGCTATAACCACATAATTACCTTAAATAGTCACAGATAATAACTGGAATGAGTAATCAATTACAACAGTGTTTTTTACTGGAACTTTTAATTTACTTTCTGTTACAACACAACTGATTTAGATCTAGATTAGATCCAGAGAATAGTGCAAGGGGAGCCCTGCAAATAGGAACCTTATGATTAAAATAATATTCACAAGTATACACTCTTTTCAACAAAAAGGAGCCCCACAGTGATTGGATGTTTTTATCTATATTACATAAATAATTACTAGTTTTATTTGTGTACATAGTATATTTTAAACTAACTCTGGAGCAATAAATATCCTTTGCATGAGATTTCATGACAATTTTTTAATGATCTGTGATCAAAATAAATCTCAGTCAGAGACTAACACACATTTTATCATGCATGTGTCTCCAGGTAAAAATGGGACTTGCTAGATCCATTTAGTACAACTAACCGGAGGGTTATGGCTGTGTCTGTTGGGTGAAGTGGCCTGTAATCTCAGTGCCTCCTGATGCATTTGTTCTTCTCGGTCAAACTGCTCCTACAAATATAAATCCAGTAGTTTGTGAGATATGCTATATAAAATAAGAATAAAAAAGCAAAATAACATGCTTTACACTGCATGCCTTTCCAACACGAGCAGCTCCCATTTACAATACCTGCAATCCTGTTGTTGATCAGTGTGGATTTGTACTGCACTGTCAAAGTTTACCTCCCAAATCTAATTCTTCTGATTGTTATGCCTCAGGAGCACAACTCCTTCAAAAGGCAATGACTAAATGACAGGGTCAAACTAACATGTCCTACCTGAAGGCTTCTAGTAAACGCCTCATCTTTAGCCATCTGAACCACAGCCTCAACAACCACATCATCCTCCTCATCCTCATCTATGAAGACAATCTCCTCCTGTATATAAGCTGGAATATTTACAAATCTGCTTCTCCTCTCATTATCTGTGCACAATATGACAGTGAAAGCATCTGTCAACATCTACAATAGATCCAATGTGTTCAAAGGTAAAACCATGTCCATGACAATCACTATAGAAACAAATGATGCACACCTGTATCTAGTAACAATGACCCTTCCTCTTCTCCGAAAGGTGCAGCTGATGTAGAGCCAGAGGACCTTGGACTCATTCTATTGGTTTTCCTTAGCTTTTTCTATGTTCTTTCTGTTCCTTATTGCTTAAGCTAGACTCTTTTGGCTCAGAGGTTTTTCCATGTGAAGAAGTTTCAGTCAAGCAACTTGGACCCACAGCAGCTGCTAGGGCCAAGTGTTCAGGAGCTCCCGAAGTTGAAGCTGTAGATGTAGACGCTGAGGGTGGTGCACGTGGAGACTCTAACCAAGTACAGTCAGAAGCTAAAAGGGAGGATGCAGGTGCAAATCCATCTCCTTCTGGTCTTCCACATGATTGCTGAGTGCTTGCTTTAACGTCTTGGAGTCTCCGTTGCTTTGTTGTTCTCATTGAGTTTGGAGTTGTATGGAAATATCCTGGCACCATGTCCCCTCCATGTGATGTGCTGGTATCTGAACCACATACTAAATCCTGTGGGTAAAAAAATATAAAAAAAACAATCCAGACTTTAATCTGATAAAGTGTCTTTATGGTCAAATAATTAAATACTGACATATAATACAAACAGTGCTTAATCTTGCAACTAACCTTAAGTTAGGTTCAATGTCTGGTGTGGCTGGTGCTGCCCTTAACTGTGCTTTATGCCTTGCCTGCCTTTCTCGCCATCTTTTTTTTTCTTGATGTTTCCCTCTCCCTATTAGTTTTCTTTTATTCTGTTCAATGTCTCTCCTGTATTTCTCTTGCTTTTTTACCAGGTAAGCAGTCCTACGCTCTGGGTCTGCATCTCTACGCTGCCTATACAGCCTTTGTCTCTCTGCTGCACTCTGTCTGGCCATACCTAGCTATGATAGCAAAATAATAAAATAAGCATTTACAGACTTAAATACTTGATCACGTTTTCATATAGTTTTTTAAGTGTTGTGATCATTCATGAAATTAACATTAGTCACAACATTAGACTGCGACACCAGTGACATTTTAGATAAAATGAAGGATTTTGTGAAATGGCTGCCTCATTGGAGAGACCATGTGCAACTATTTAAAATCAATGAAATAAAAGACATATGGCAATATATTTGACAAAAAAATAATCATGTATATAGTAAATCTGGATCTGTTTTATGAAATCTCAAAAGTTAAACCTTTTAAAATATTTCTTTACACTAAAAATGTTTGCTCAAGTGTTGAAAATTGGTTATGTGACGTACCATACCTTTGAAATATGATTTAAGAAAGGAAAATCAAAGAAATCATAAGGAAAATGTGGTTTAAATCTTAGGTTAACTGTGAAAATGTATATACTGACTCTTGGATTTGTCCCTAATATTTTAGGCTTTTTTTTAGCCCTCCAACCTTTGTGACATGGTTTCCCACTCCAAATGGAGAATGACCCATATGATTTTTAGGCCATATCAGCCAGCACAGACATACGTCTTCGACACATTTCCTCACATTCTGTTGATTATTTAAGTTAAATTTGGATTGTTTTAAACTAAAAGCACAGAAAGCTGACTCACTAACCAGAAAATACTATAGGCAAATACTGTACTACACGAGAAACATAAGAATACCTCTCTTTAGAGATATACTGGGCCATTTCTTAATGCAACACTGATTTTTTTTTCAACTCAGTCATACCTTGCAGTTTCAGGAATGAGAATAGAGGTAAAATCAGGAGAGGCTCTTCACTCGTCAAACAGCTGGTCGCTGTTATCCAGCAGATAGGCATCATTTAGAGATGCATCTGCTTCAAACTCATCCAGTCTTCGGAAACGACTGGCGTCGGTCCTCGAGTCATTCAGTGTGTTATCCATGTGTGAAGGTAAAAACGTGAAACCTTTCACACGATGCCAAATGCAGCTCGATCGCTGCAAACTCAAATTAAAATAATTATCCGGAAAGTTCGCTCTGATTAAACCTGTGAAGGCTCAATGTTACGCTGCTTAGTAAACAAGCACTGTGAGAAAGCTTGGCAAACTAACGAGACGGTAGAGTAACAATTCGACTTTCTGTGTCTTGGAATGAAAGATTATAGAACTTGTTAATTATGACTAAACACGCTGTTTGACTATGAGTCACGGTTTTGACGGTATTGTGTGACGCGGTTGTTGTGGTTGCTTGTAATACTGGCTCACTGGACTGGACAGAGAATGTTCTGGTAAAATAAAAGAAGGAGCTAACGTTACATGCACGGTCTTGTAGTAATGTGTAATAGTTGAGTAATAAAGTTTAAAGGGACGCTGTACAAATCTGCAGTACTATATATATATATATATATATATATATATATATATATATATATATATATATATATATATATATACACAAGGGAATTTAATTAATATTCTATTAGAAATCTGTAGCCTGTGTGACAGATGTGTACAATGTTCGATTCATACGGAGTTCGGTTCGACCGATTCAGTGCCGGTTCAGAAGAAGGACTCGCGAAGGCACTTAACCCAGCATGTCTACGTTACGGTACAATACAAGCGGTCCTCTTTAATAACGTCTACAATGATCTTTATTACAAATATTATATAATATTTTTAATGAAAACACGCGTTTGTCGGGTTAAGTACTCACAGGGGAACACCAGTGATTTAAAAAAAAATACACAACTCAGTGAGGTAAAGCAGGTCATCCAGGGGGCTCTGGTGTAAAATAATCTGGAGAAACATCTCCAGTGTAGCCCCTCTAAAAGCTCTCTCACAAAAAAAGATATGAAATGAAATGATTAAATATCTGTGTCATTTTTTAATGACAGCTTTATGGTGTGGGTTTTGGGTTAAAATTAATTTTAAATTTTATGTCTCTGAAAGCACCTCACCAAATTTTGTTGCATAAAAGTATAGAGCATTTTTAAAAATCAGTATAAAAGTTATTAACACGCTGCCTGTTATATAGAAATATATTGTTTGTGCCTCATTTGGACCAACATACAGAAATAATTTAGACATATAAATTACAAATATGCATAAACAAAGCATAAACTTAGTATCCTTAGTATGCTTAAATTACAACTGGCTATAATGCCTATACCTAAAGCTCTCCACAAGGGGGCGCGAGTAGTGCTCCAGTAGGTTGTGTGTGCATCATTAATAAAGCAGAAACAAGTTACAAATCAGTTTTCAGCCCATTTTAGACTGTGTATTTAATCTGGTTACTGTTCTTTCGTCTGTGACCGAATAGTTAACGTTTCTGTATCGCTATTACACAACCACTAATCTCAGAAGTACAAACTGTGAGCAATTTGACCAAATCCAAGATGTTCCAGATGTAGGAAAAAAATGCAGGTCAGTCTTTCATTACATCAACGATTCACCACTATGGTTTTAATGCATTGCAAGTCTGCAATATAGAACAATATAATCACAATGTGTACCATTTTATCCATATACCTTATTGCTGTATTTGTACTAAACCTAACACAGCTGGGACAAAGTCAAACGCAGCCAAAATAATAGGCAGGTACGCAAGTCATAGAGGAGATGCAACACCGTGTAAAGGACACGCTGACGAAACCCGCGGGATGGGGGAGAAAAAAGGAAAGTGACCTGACAGAATGATGGAAGCTGAAAGTACAGTCAGTACATATTTATTTTCTTGGCTGCAGGTTCGTATTAATATGCATATAAGATTTCTCCAGTTTCCCTGGATATTTGGGGATGAAGGAATATTCACTACAGAAGCAAAATGACTTGCTTTGTTTAAAATAAAGAAACAAAAAACATTTAAAGGGCCAAATTCATTTTTCGATTATTGAATTTGATTGTTAATGCAAGAGGGCACACATGCAACACAAGTGACAGCAAAGTGAAAAGAACAGAGCATGTACCATTTACTGGCTGCACAAATAAATTTGAAAATAACATCTTTAAAAGATTAAAAAAAACAAAAAAACAAAAACAAAAAAACCCCCAAAGACGTCTGCCCTTTTTCACAGAGCCTTACGTGTATTTGACAAAAACAGAGCTTTCTGGAGAAGTAAACATTTGAAAATGTTGGTCTAAAGAACAGAGGAACAGAGGAGCTATGCCAGGCACAGGCTGTAAAATCCGAATACTACGAGAACAAAGAAAAACAAAACAAAAAACACAAATAACCAAGCAGAGAGTGAGAGTGTAGAGCGCACTGAAACACCCCTCTCTCTACCTCTCTGACTACACACTGTGGGGCCATCTGCTCCCCTGACAGACACGCTCTCTCATCATGACCATCACACTGGCCAACCACTCAGCCCACATACACACATTACGCAGACCACCAACTAACAACTACTGCCCTAACCCAAAAAATTAAAAAAGCAGAGCAACTGTGAGTAAAAGAACGAAATAAAACAAAACAAAGACAGTAGGATCAATAACTTAAACTCTCAATTGTAATAAATTAAAAAGGTAACTAGTGCCTTCAATGAGCACACAAACATCCATTTGGATCTGCGTAAGAAAACTTTAAAAACAGAAATGACAACACTGAGGTTTAAGTGTCTAAAAGAAAGGGAACAGAGGGGAAAAGAACATTAAACATTTTTTAATATGCAATATGAAAATCTCAAAACCTTTTGTGCTTGTTAAATACACCATTAAAACATTTGCATTCACAGGAAACACAAGAAACAGCGATCATGTCAAAACCGAGGCAGACACGAAAGAAACAACAGTACTACAGTATTCACAAGAGATTAAGGATAAATTTCCTATTACTATTAATATGAATGCAGACTCAGTCACAGTTAATAACATTGCAGTTTAGATCAAATGTAATAGCAAAAAATTCAAACAAGCGAAAATGGTCTGGAACATGGATTAAAGATTACACGCTAGGCAATTTACATTGTCTATTTAGTACAAATATAGAAGTAAGATGCAATTACTTTTCAGATTAAAATATATTTTCATATTAACATTTTCAGGTGTACTTTTTTTTAAACAGTTACAAAACCATCATTAACTGCCTCAAACTCTCTTTGTCTGGAACCACAGTGTCCTCAAGATGTCAAATTCCATTCAGAAGAGCTAGAAAAACATCAACAAGGTCATTTTGCATAATGTGAAAGTAAATGAAGAAAGTCAGCCAACCAAACAAAATAATACAGATCTGTATATGCTGATCAACGACTGTAAGTGCCAAAAAACCCTCATATTTCAGATAACAAAAATAATGTTCCTTGCTAATTAATGCCATTCGCCCCCATTGTATAATGCATCCTTCTCCAAAAAGCAAGAAATTCTTAACTACGTGAGAAATCGGTGCCTGAACATGGAACACAACCCTCAAATACATTCAAATCTCTAACATATTAAGCTTTCAAGTAACGTTCTCTCTGCCTTTCTGTCATGGCTTGAATAGTTTGGCCTGGAGTTTCTCCAGATGACTGGTGAATGGGATGTGCCATCACAATATGAGCATCATGTTGGCCAACTGCGCCTCACCAATACAAGTACAGTATCTGTTCAGTTCAATTTAGTTCAAGTCTCTTTGTGTCCAGCCCTTCCGTTGTGTGGAGAGCTGTATGATCTGGCGCCCTCATGTGGACGAGGCGCACAGCGCGATCTGCTGGACTGTTCCCAGGTCTGTCAGTAGTTGTCTGATGCGGTGTTTTAGCTGGGGCAGGCGGGCAAGTGGATCTGGAGGCTCCAACTCACCCGTGTAGTCCAGCCAACTTTCCAAAACTGAAAAAAAAAACAGAAAAAAAACCTTTGGCTTAAGTGCTCTGAACATTACATCACAGTCACTACACCACATCTGCCACCATAAGAACCACTGAGTATGTGTATATTTTTATGGCTGGAAACAAGGCCAAAGTTTTATATTAAAGAAAAGTTTGTATTCTTGGGTAGAGTGCACATGTCCTGCCCCTGCCAGAGTCCAACATAAATGCTTCTTTGTACCCTCTCTGTGCTGACCAAAACTGCAAAAAACATCAAACTTCTAACCACCAAGACTTCTGATTTAATTTAGACACTCTAGCACATTGGCAGCGTTCATTAAAAAGTCAAGATATAAATATAATAAAGTGTTATTGTTAAAATAAATGTAGCATTTGATATTAACTACCTGTCAGTAGAAGCTGTCTTCACTTCAAGTGAAAATAAATCAACATAGACTCTACATAGAGCACAGACCACTTGTTTCATAGTAGCCCACAAGACTGATAACATGAAGAAGAGAGGGAAGAGGTTGGTAGGGACTGAGAGAATGGATTTTGAGTTTATATCTCATCTGCCATTTCTACTAGGGGGACAGAGGTCTGCTGGTTTTGGTATTTTTTTTAAACGAGTCTACTCGGTTGTTAAAATGTGCCACTCCTATGCAGACTGCAACAAAGCCTAGTCAGTGCTGAGCCCAGCGCTTACCATCGAGCTCCCTCTCAATGAGGTCCATCCTGTGGCTGACTTCATCCTGCACAGCTTCAATGTGCTCCAGCAGGTTTAGCTGCCACTGCTGGTGCAGCAGGAGATCAGGATCAGGCTTTGGATCACAGGTCACGGGGTCAGGCTCCTCCTCCTCCTTCACCTCCACCACACAGCTCTTCTCTCTTTCTGCAGCCGCCAGCAGCTTCATGCGACACTCCAGTTCCTGGTGACACAAAAACATCATGTCCATAATGTCCATGAGGCGAGTACAGGTTCCTAAGCACTGAGGAGACGTCAGCACACAACGGAAGCCTGAACCTGATCACATCCACATCCTTGAAGCCAGATACTAAATTGGAGATATCAATCTAACGTGAACCTGCTTTCTTATTTGTCTTATTAAAAATTTCTGTTCCAACTTAAACGGGGCATTCTGAGGTTGCCGTTTAAGGTGGAATGGAACATTTAGAATATGAAGCTCATTTCAGCTTTGAGACACTAATAGAGATGGGTAGCCATAGCCATATAATTACAGGGCTTTGCTTTGCTATTAAGCACTTGAGCTGCAAGAGATAAACTGGTGATACACGCGCCTAAAATACACTAAAAGTACTTTTTACGGATCGCACTTGGCAAAAAACAGCATCCACTGCATCCTCTCATACACTGTTAACACTGCTGCTGCCAATTTCATTCATTCTTACCATATTTATGTTAGCTTTGCAAGCAAGCTGAAAAGTAGCAACTAGTAGAACAGACACTTTGAAATACTGCTTGTCTGACAATCAGAATCTGGCTGTTGAAGCTTCTGGTGACTGATTTAGCTATAAATTGCTCTTACCAGGCAATGTGACCATCAGGTGACCATCAAGTCTGGAAATGACTTTATTATAGCAAAGTGTGACTGACTGTGTCCTGTCTGGTAAAGTCTTAATTCACCTATTAGTAGTAAAGATGGTCAGATTTAATTGCCTACAGTTATTGCACCAGGGTACAGCGGGCATGTCATTATCACCCTTTTTTTTAACAACCTTTTTAACGATTTACGTTCCTTTAATTAAAAATTAAACACACCTCATTCAGTTAGGGCCTTTTTCCCTCCCGAAATACCTAAAACAAATGTTTTTCTTCGAACATGTCTGATCGATGCACATTACAATTCTCATCGCAATTTAGCGAGCGCACTAAAAGAACTTTGTCAAATGAAGGAAAACACAACACCACCAAGCAATGACTGGTTTGTTGATGGGCCTCCATGGGATATTGCAGTATTTTTCTGGTAGCACTGCTCACATTTATGGCAGCACAGTGTTGTGCAACACTTCACAGACTGCACACAAACCTAAAGCAAAGTCGTTTATAGTTTTTAGCATTTATATTTTCTGGCATCTCTATAGTCGCCTGTGAGGCAGAGCTCTCTCTGTGAGACAGAGCTCCCATTTATGAACTTGTAAGGGTGAATCTGCTTAGGCAAACCTCAGCTCAAATCAATTCATTAAACAGCCTGTCATAGCATTCATTTATTAATGTCATTGAGAAAATAGTGACATGTGCATGGTGAACAGCATGTTACAGAAATTCAGAGGTTCAGAGGATCAAGTGTGGCAAATTAAGGCCCAGCACACGACAAGCCGTTAAAATGCCTATTCTATCAGAGCGTCCTGCGCGGCCCAGAGCAATTTCTTAAACGAGACCGGAAGAGACGTCAAGCTGACGAAAAGCAATCATCAGTTGGATATAGCTAACAGATGATAAATGATCCCCAGGGGCAGAACTGGTTGCTGTCCTAGGTTAGCTTGATTACAGTTCTGTTACTATAGATACTCACCTTAGGGTTGGCGGTGGTGAGGTCGGCCAGCTGCAGTTTGCATTGCTCGTACTCCAGTGGTGCGCCGTAGCGGTGCTCAGCCAGCTCCAGCAGGTCCTCTGTGCTGCGTAGGCTGTGCTCTAACTCTGAGCCACCACGCGTCTCCACCACTAGCCGCCGCTCCAGCACTGGGTAGTATGTGCGTGGTTTCTGGTAGCAGTGCTCACTGCTGATGTAGGAGGTGTGGAAGGAGAAGGGGGTGCCCTCTGGTGCAGGTGCTTCAGCCTCCTCGTCCTTGAGCTCTGCTGTAAGAGGGGAGGAGGGCGAGGGCGTGGCCATGCCAGAGTCACCCGCCCATTTTCTGCGCACGCCGTCATTCGACCTCCAGGGTTGCCGCCATAACTTTAAGTCTGGGTGGGCTTGCGTCCTATCAGAAACAGAAAACATGCTGTTCACTTGGGCTGTGCACTGGCAACAACATGGTAAACAAGTAGCGTCATGCATCAGGATGTATATGTAGGAGTGGAGGAGTCTAATGGCTGAAGGGGCTATCCAGCAGATAGGGCAAAATACAGACTGAAGCAAAGGCAGAATAGTCTGCCAACAATCTCTGTATGTAAACTATAACTATACCTACAGTCTTTTTAAATAATTACGTATCACACAACATATTGCGATACTCAAGTGTACCAATATTTTCTTACACTGACCACAAACACTGATTTGCATGTAAAATTCTATACATAAAAATGTATGTATTATGTTTTTTATGTATATTATAGGGCATGTTACACAACATACGAACTTCAGTTTTAAGTGTACCAAAAATGTCAGCAGACCAAAAATAAATAAAGAAATTACTTGTTGTTTTATAGTTAATACAGTTATTTAAAAGCATAAAAACACATTGTATAAGTGTGTCTTTCAGTCAGGAGTTTTTATTTTGGTGCATCACTAAGAATATAAAAAAATGAGAAAGAAAAAACAGCAAAAAGTCGGTGACAAAACTAAACTGCTTACAAAAGTAAGCTACAATGTTTAAGCCTTAATTAAACTTGAATTAAACTGAAGACTTACTGAAGGTCATGTGCTAGTTTTGGTATAATCTTGATCTTTTGCACAAAACTGCTCAACGTCACATCATCTATGGGAATCTTTGTGTATGTCTGTATATGATATTACCAATCTGTGTTTTCCTCTTGGCTGGATGAGCCTTAAGGTCTACGATAAAACTTCCTAACCAATGACCTTCATAAAACAGTGTGTATACTAGAGAATCCCAAAACAAATGATCTACGAGTAAGTATAAACAGAGTCATGAAAATAATGGTAAAACCTTGAAGAGCAAATGGATTTGAGTGACAGGAACTTCCACCTACTGTAAAATGCTCATCTTAAGCTGGAGACCATTGAGCACTTCGAACACGCGGTGGACATCGCCCAGGAGCTGGTGCGTGGCGGCCATTTTCTTACTGTTCTGATGCGAGTAGTTCTCCTCCAGGAAGGATAGTCCGTACATGTGGCCACTGCTTAGCCAGTCCTTGTCATACCAGAAGCGCTGACTCTGTCTCTGAGCTTAAAATACACAAACATGCACAAAGCGACAAAGTGAGTTTCAGCTCAGTCTCTTCTCGTGACAAGACGTTACACACTTATCACACCAGTGGCCAGATAGAAGCGTAGAAGTGGAAGAAATAATTTTGTGGCCAGCCTGCAAGATAACCTGGACGCTCCACTGGCCTTATCTAAGAGAGGAGGCTCCACTGAGGCAGCATGGGAATGGGAGATTATAAGAAGCTCACCAGGTGGGTCCCTGCAAATGTAGCAGCTGTACGAGTCCGGCACACTGTCCTCATACAGGCCCATGCATGTGCCGTGCTGCCAGCAGAGACACTCATCACACTAGAGAAACCAGGAAAAGAGAGTAAAAGCCATTAGACCACACTGAACAATACAACAACAGCAACAACAATTTAGAACGATGCTTTGTTTTGGGGCGCCAACTGCTTTTCATGTAGTCGCATGTGGACCTTTTTTCTTTTTAATGACATACGATCACCACGTCTGTGTGGCCAACCATTATTTTATTTTATTTTTTTCAATTAGGAATCAATAGTAAGCTTCACCAGTAGATCTGTTAACAATCTGAACATCTCTAGATAATCTATGAGGCTACAGTGTACTATAGAAATAAAGTGAGGCCTGGCACCAATTTTACTTTGCACTGTTACTTTCTTCTTAGTACCAGACAGAAGTTAGACCTAATAAACCAAAACAAATGCTATGTTCAGCATACATCGACGAAGGCAGGAGGAGAACAGAAATAGCAGACCTCAGATACCTGTAGACTGACTTTGTTTTTTCTACAGGTGGAAAATAAAACGATATAGATTATCATGGCACATCATGACGCCTTGTGCTATAAACTTGCATCAGTTGACAATACACTACTTTTCCAAGTCCTGCTAATGTTTAAATTAATTAGGCTGACTATATTAAAAAATATTTGTTGTGTAATGTACTGACATCATTTAGAACAACTCTTTAAACAATTCATTAAATTAAATATACTGAACAGGCTGTTCTGTACAGTAACAAATAACTGGTTTAGATATGGCTAGAATCACTCAATTCTGCAGATATCTAATAGTTTAAAGTAGAATTAACTGATCTCAACCAGATTTAGCACCAGTAGGAGTTACTAGATTTGTATTAGTAATTTTAACAAATGACTACAAATAAAAAGTAAAGTAAAATAAATTATGTTTAACAGGTAAAAGGTGACCATTCTGGAACTTTCAAGGCATTAAGCCAGACTGAGAGTTACTCTTCCTGATTACTTTCATTACTTTCTGAGTCTATATGATAAATTACAAATATAAATAAATAAAGTGTCATTGTTTTGATCAAGCTTTTATTAGGTGGGATTACTCCTATAAGTGCTCTCACTCCCCACCATGCTCTTGAATTTTTAGCCTGCTGGTTTTCTTTAAGGGTCTTGGTTAAATCGTAGCATGTGCGGTTGTGTGTTTGAGTGAACATGATAACCTGCTGAGATAAACAAGCGCTGCGCTGGCAAGAGAAGTGTTTATCTGTTACGGAGCGCACTGCATTATAGAGGACAAGTTTGTCTGAACGCCCACTCAGCCTATAGCCTACTGTCGGTGCAGTATTGTTGTTAATAAGCGGGCTTCTATTAAATCTATTATTTGTTTTACCAACTTTGAACTACTGACAGCTTTTAAACTCTACACAAAGCCTTTTCATGGGAACAAGTGCCTGTAGCACAATCCAATGTGACCAATGTGTACCACTGAATCACAGGGAAGAAGCTAAACAAGGAGAGTAGTGGGAGGGAAAGAATCAGGGGAGTGAGCACACCTGGATCATGAAGTCATTCTCCTCTTGCACCTCACACACACAACGAACTATCTCTGAGTCATGAGTTGACGTCTCCACCCCTTGCTCAGAAAGTGTCGTGTTCAGGTCTAGCCCGGCCTCCGACTCCTCCTCGCTCCACAGTGGGCTGTCTGTGGACCAGTCACTGCCACTGTCTTCACCTGCAGCACAGGAGAGCAGAGGAAAATAAAGAAAGGTTGGATGAAGTCCACTAGCTGCGTGTTTGCTAGGCCTTCTGATCAAAACACACACCCTCACATATATACACTGAGTACAGCGATGCTAATAGCAAAGCTTAAGGCAGCAATGACAACACCAGACACACAAAAAGCCACACATGGACACTGGACAGCAAAACATAAGAGCCAAGATGAAATAATTAAGACTGTAAGCAGAAACAGAGTGGACTGATAGTCTGGTTGGAGGAGGAGCTGTGTGTTTGGTACCCACCGTCATCCAGCTCCTGTTCTGGGCTGTGTGCGGCGTAGGAGCAGTGTTTGTGGGAGAGGGGCAATTTGAGCGACAGTTTCAGATTGCAGGGGGAGGAGCTAAAGCCAGTGCTCTTCTCACTGCTGTGAGAGTCTGTCAGAGGAAGGGAGAGCAGACGCCAGACAGCGTTAGGACACACACGCGCACACACAAAGCAGAAGAATGAAGAATCCATAGGTGTGATTCTTGGCGTCTGTTATAAGAAAACATTTGGCAAAAAAAATCTCATTTACCCCAGATGTGCTCAATCAGCCAAGACACGCTTAGAGTTTAATTCTAAGTGCAAAAAGCCAGACTTCAGGGGCTAGCACTGTTAACACACACTAATCTATAAATACAAACCCAAAAGTTCTCCCACACGTTCAAAACATATCTTTGAGGTCCTCAATGGGATTGCACTTATTAATGGAATTTTAATGCTTACTTGCTGTGAGCTATAAAAATGATTAAAACTTTATTGCCACAGTAAAGCAAAGATTTTTATACTGTCACTCCCAGCAATGTGAAGGCATGTGTTTGTGAAGGTAGACTATGGTGTGCAAAAAGGAGATAATCATCCACACAGTATGTATACTGTATACTTCACAATGGGCCGTACTGTGGACTGAATTGACTGACAAGTCTGTGAGAGAAGAGAGGTTTCGAGGATGTATTTAAGAAAAAAAATGGCTGACTATTTGGCTCTAGTAGGTTCTTTTCTTGGAGACTCGTCGTTCCAGAACTAAACGAACAAAGAAAAATTTGGACACCAAACACGTTGTGACTGACTATATCTGGGCTAAGTGAAAAATTGCATACGTTTTATGACTAACTATTCCCTGAAAAGAATTAGCACTGTCTCGACCCCTCAATTACTGAGTCAAATTTCTGCTCTTGATGAATCAGAAAAGAGTTTGCAATTTAAAGGGTGAACTGCGTATCTGCAGGTCATTAGAAAGCTGCTTTATGCAGAAGGATTGTTCCCCACATGAAACATCTACCACACACTAGTCACTTTTAACTTAGGAGCGCACAGAAGAATGGTCAGTTATGCTGTTCTTCAGATAAAGTGACAGTGGAGTCTAACCGGATTTCTGCTTAGAAAGATGCAGCGATAATAAAGAAAATAACAGAATCACTTTAACTTTGGTAGGCAAACAAATCTCACTCAACACTGATGACATGAAGTCTGGTACTAATCTGTATGGATTTAGAGATTTATTTCTAGGAACTCTTATTTTTATCATGCAAAAAATATTTATGTATCTGTGTAATTGTACTGTGTAATTAAAATGCCTACAATATACACCAGGCCTTGTTTTTGTTTTTAAAAGGTTGGACCTCTCTTTAAAATCAAATTAACTTCAATTAAATCACATTGTTTCCTGGTTTTACGATGACGTATTTTGTTTAAAATAATTATTGAAACCAAAATCTTAGGAATCCAAAAAATCCAAAATCTTAGGAATCCCGAATTTATTTTATACCTAAAACTGATACTACAACACCAGGTGACAAGCCTAAAAGGAACAATTCATCCAAAAATGGCAACACTGGAAAAACACTCTTCAAACACTGCACAGACTGCTAGTAACAGCAAAGGCTAGCTCTGCCCAGTTAGCACAATGCAAAATAAGCACGCCCGTTTGCCCTGTTTATGAGTATTGCAAAATAAAAGAATCCACTTAAACAATACAATGAATTGCACTTTCTCATATGTTTAGCTGAAGACCCACAGAATCCCCACCCATGACCCTGACTCAGTGCCAGCAACGAACAGCAACAGGCTAAAGTCACTGTACCACACAGGAAAACGTGCTTAGAGCACCAACATTTGCCCCATCAGTGCTAGACCACTGAAGCCCTCCCATGTTATTAATGACACATCATTAATATGAATGACTTCACCGGCTGAGCATCAAGTTAACACAATCTGAAAATGTGTACAAGAACAGATTATTACAGGCACAACAGATACAGCAGGATAGACATGAGCTAGTGTGCGTTCAACAAGCCTGTAAGTGCGACAGGAAAGCACATGAGGGTGCCAGAGAGAACAAGCAACGTCCACATGTTTCTCACGGTCCAGACCGACTTACCTGATTTGGACTTCTTTTTCTTCTTCTTCTTCTTCTTTGACTTGATGCAGAAGAAATCCCTTTGTCTCTTTTCCCGCCGTGTCTCTCTTTCTACACCCGCGAAGGATGGGAGGGGGAAAAGGGAGAAGAAATTAAACAGATGAAACAAATTCAAATGAGCAATACCTAAACGCTCTCCATCACACTATAACCAGGTAGCTTAGAAGCTTCACCCGGCACTAGACGTGACGAGGGCGATGCTCTCCTGTACCTGTTTCCATGGCAACCCAGTCTCTGTCGTCATGGAGCGAGCGGTTGGCGTGCAGGTTCTCTTTGCTTCTCTCGCGGTGGGAGGAGCTGCGCTGACGATGCACACCGTTGGCAGTAGGGGGCGACGGAGTGTGGCCAGACTTACTGTCACTGAGTGGGGACGGAGTGTCTGGGTGGGCAGAGAGAGAGAGAGAGAGAGAGAGAGATAGGGAGGGAGAGGGAAAGAGAAGGAGGAAGAGAGAGAGATAAATGGAGAGGAAGAAAGAGTAAGGAAGAGGTGAGGGAGAGAGGAAAGAGATGGAGGAAGAGAGGGAGAGAGAGAGAGGGAGTGTGAGAGAGAGAGAGAGATAAATGGAGAGGGAGAGGAATAGGAAGAGAGAAGGAGGAATAGGAAGAAAGAGACAAAGGAAAGAGAGAGGGTGGAAGAGGTAAAGACAGAAAGAGAAAAAAGGAGAGGGAGAAAGACAGAGAAAGAGAGAGAGGGAAAGGGAGCGAGAGAGAGGTATGGGAGAGAAGAAGATAAGTGGACTATTCTTTTAACAAAGTGAGAATGTTTAAAGAAAAAGCAGATCCTTCATTTGCGTCTTAATAAAACATGTCTTGGAAAAATAAACGTCTTGCCCGTATGTAAATATCCAGTCTGGAAGTCTTTACTAACAGAAGCATGAGACGACTGGACAGAGCAATCAGTCATGTTACAAATGGACAGATTTCACAGTTAGACAAGATATGATGACTAGTTTGTTAATGTGGGAGGAAAAGGTTCTTCTATGTACATGACTTAACAAACATCATACACTTCTCCAATGATGATGACACTGCTCAGGACTAAATCTGCATCTTTCGACAAAAAACACTGCATAAAGTTATGAAGAATGATTTGGACTTAAAGTCAACCTGAAATCAAAATGAACCTTTTAACCTTGTTAGTCAACGTCCTCAGTCACATTAGGTACAATCCACTGAGTCAGATCATTTAAAAGACAGGATTCTTGTTTCTCTGTAATCTCTGATTGAAATGTAATTTCTGTTCACCTTTAAATACCTGTCTGATGTTTGGTTACATCACTGTGAGCTATCAGGAGCGAAAAATTATACTAAACAATAATATCTCATAATTTTAGCCCTTCTCCTCCGGCAACCTGACCAATCATTACCTCCGCTCTCTGCTGCATAAACATGCGGGTCTGCAGATGACCTCCTTTCTGCTCCTCACGTTAGTCTCTCTCTGTTCATGTTTGGACTAATTACAAAATAATCACTTAGTTCTTTCAGGTCATTTACACTGAAAACCAAACTTCATGTTCATGTTAAAAGGAAGCAGTTCAGATATCTGCTCAAACATAAAGTAAATTAAAGTAGTTATGTCCTTACAGGATTTATTTAATCGGACTCTTTTCCTCCTGAAGGCTTTTCTCTTGTTTTTGCTGTAAAAATGTAAGAACGAGAGCAACACAGATGCTAACAGGCTAGACTGCCAACTGGTGTTTTACCTTGTCTTTACCAATGAAGTCTGACTATGTGTTTGTTACGGAGGGGCTGCTCCTTTACCATCCAATCAAATCCTAAAAGAACAACTCATGTCCTGCATACACTTGCTTCCCATCTGAGCAGAGACACAACAGTTTCACTTGGAAAAAAGTCACATTAAGGAAAAATGTGTCCTGATTTCCAAAATCACAGACTTTAAAACTGCCCTAAGATTTGGGGATTTGGAGACCTCTCTGGTAAAAAGGTGTAACTGCACATTTGAATAATGATCTGTCATCTTTTCTTCATCAGTATAATGCTAATTTTTTTCATACTTGTTTTTCAGCCCTGGCATGTGACATTTATAGCACAACAGCAAAAGACGCATGAGGTGGTCCCAAAAATAAAAAAGGAAACCTGTGAAATCCAACCCAACGCCTCTGACTCGCACGAGCTAACCATATTATAGCCTTTTCTCTTCCCCTCTGATTCGGTAATGCTGCTACTTTTTCAATTTTAACAAAAATAAATCTTACATAGTGCACCTTTAAATGTATCACTAAGTATTTTTCTTGTCACTTAATTGAAAACCTTCTAAAACCTCTCTCTCATGCACCATATTTCCATTCCCAGTCATATCAACAGAAACATAGCTATGACCCATACAATGTAGAAGGTTCATTCAGGTGACCTTTGCAGGTAATAAAATCTATTTGAACCTAGTCAATACTTTCATTCCACATCCACTACCCAACATCCCACACTAAAGGGTCCCAACGCAGGGGGCATGCTGACCTAGTGATGCAGAAACAGTGCGGCGTCTGCGGGGGGTCTCCTGGCTGTGGGGCTGCCGGTCAGATGCGCGTGCCTGGGCACTGCGTGTGGGGCTCAGGTCGCTCTGTGAGTGGTAGTACTTCATGTGGTAGTGCAGGAGAGAGGCCTTGCGGAAGGACTTGGTGCAGCCAGGAACCTGGCACTTAAACGGGTTGTGGTCCAGCTCGATGGAAAGGATGGGGGGTGGCTGGTTTTTGATGACCCTGTACACTGTTGGGAGGAAACAAAGAGAAGTCATCAAGTGAAATGAGTCTGTAGGAGCATGTACATACTTAAAATACACTCACAACACAGCCAGAGGCTGCATAAGAATGCACGTACATGGTTCCCTGCTGTACTTATTCGTGGTTGGAAGGTGGACTTGCCGCTGGAGCAGTGTTGCTAAGAAAAACAAAAAACAACACGTGTTTATTTTTCCGAACATCATGTTTGCAGGTTTATATTACCAAATAAAAACACTTTTAAATCACAAACATACCCAGATCAGCTGTAGGTCCCGCCTGTCCTGTAGGTTTAGGATTCTCTGGATGACTAGGCTGACAGTGGCCATCTTTATCTTCTGAGTTTTTCTGGACGAAATCTGATTTAGCAGGCAGGATCTGGGATCGACTGGTTCTGTCTGTATTGGTGACACATACATTTTCTTAGATCATAACGCTAATTTACAACAAGTGTGCAGGACGACAAGCACTGGAAAAAAAAAAGAAAAAAAAAAAGACAGAAGAGACAGAGAAACAAGATTAGACATGCTTTAACCTGTGCTCGAGTTGGCTCTGCTCCTCTTGGACGGAGGCGTCTGTCCTGTGGATGCGCGTCTCTTCCTCAGTTCTGGCACGCTGGGTCTTTCTGCATCTTTGCCTGCAAAAAGCACACAAGCCAACATTCAGCATGAGTCAGCAGAGGGTGAAGCGACCAGACCTGCTGCAATCATCACGTCTAAAGAAGATCAGCGAAAGCTGGTTCAGCTGTTTAAATGAAAGTGCCTCGAAAACACAGGGGGTTTCCGTTAGCCAGGACATGGCAGTAAATTAACATCCCACCGCACACAATGTAAAAAACGCTCACTCAAGATCCTATTAAGTAAATAAAATCCCATGGCTGCGCGTCTCGCTGCTGTTATGTACGCTGTGAAGATCTGCCATTTCTCCAATGTCTGAAACATGATATCTTAAAACTGTACTGCCACTGCTTTTTCACTCTGCGGCGGCCGATGCTTGATTACAGTGATCAAATTTAAGTAACATTAAACATTAAGCATTAGGGGAGTGGGGAGGAAAAAAAAGATACACCTAAATAGAGATGGACTGATCAGCATTTTCGAGGCCGATTCCGATCGCCGATCACCTTTCAACGCGATCGGCAGATAGCCGATACCGATAGAGGCGGGGCTATATGCCAAGGAAGGCTACATGTAGTTATTAGCGCAAGCAAATCATGAAACATGGTCTAAACTGGTTTATTACCATTTTTTATTACCATGTTATTACAAAATTAACAGTAAATTAACAAAGTAAATCAAACACACATCACCAAAACTGCAATCATTCAATTTAGACCCTTAATTTAAAACTAAAAAAGCTAATTAAATAAATGTCAAAACTGCAGTCATTAAACGCAGACTCTGTTATTTTAAATGAAAAACTGCAATTATTAAATGTAGATCTTGAATTGTTGCAGCTGTTCTGTTCGTACCGGTGAGATCTGGTCTGCACGATGTTCTGGGTTATCTGTTTTGTACTAGCTGTGCGTGTTAGCTCTGCTGTTTGCTGGTACTCACTGTATTCAGCCGTGGGTGTTCTCTAAAAAACGTATCAGATTAGTAGTGTTAAATGTCGTTTGTCTTGGTTCCCCAACGAGACACGAGTCTGTGTCACATACGGCAACAAGCTGCCAAACGGACGCAACGCAAAGGAAAACTGTTCTCACGAGGCGCGCTGCTTTAGTCAGTCTGTGGAAAATGAAAGGGTATGTGTTTCCACCTAGCGGTTCAGATAGGAATTGCAAGGACCTGGCCAGAGGGGGTTTCAACGAAACACTAGCTGGAAATACAGAAATTAGGCTCATTTGTTTAACACCGTTGATCGGCTCTCGGGATCGGCTAAATTGGAGCAATATCGGCCGATCACTGATCACATGTTTTGATTAAAAATCGACCGATACTGATACATAGCCGATCTATCTTTTCATCTCTACACTAAATATTGTGAGCGTGCACCTCGGTGACTCGTCTTAGAAATGATCTGAAATAATGAAATCATTTAAAAGTCAGAGGCATCGTCATATTAATGCGAGATTTTTGGACCATGTCATACATCTGTATGTATTGCTGTCACACACAGCGAGAGATCTCAAATCCAGCATCATACTGACGAAGAAGAAACGGTGACAATGGCAAATATTTCACCTGCATCCTTGAAAGACAAGTACTAGCCAGGCGAGACTAATAAACTATAGTAAGCTGTAGTAAGACATGTGTGATAATAAATGATAATAAACCTACATTACATTTTTTTAATTCAGTGTTTTATGTGAAATACACTGCACTACACTAAAACCACTAAAACTCTCATTAAGCTTACTTTGTAGTTAGTCAGGGTTTTCTAAGTACTGGTGATACCTACACGACAATGTGCTCAGAAAAATATTATTATACAACCTATACATACATTATCCATTACTATATTACCATTACTAACACAGATTTATACACGGGTGAATGCTGAAGTTTGCAGCTTAAAACTACTGCAGTTCAGGGAATGGCCATGTCATATTAAATATGTATTCTTATTGGCAAAGTGTTTTTTGGGGCACTTCGAGAATATACAGTACATAATGTCATCATGTGAAGACGATCAGAATTTTACTATTTTATATTGGCCAACTGAATCAAACTCTGGTTACAAATTATGTTTATGTTAACATAATTGATGTGTATAGAATTGCACATCACCTCTGGGAGGCTTTGTTTGAAACAGAACCAGGTATCGAACAACATCATGAAAAAAAAGTTCTAAAGCACGGGCAGAAATCCTAACACACGAGTTAAGATGTTTCTTGGCCCTGCACTTGATTGTTTACACAAGCAGGATGTTTAATCTCACTCCTAAATCTGGGACACTGCACTCTCAGGGACTTTCAAAGGCAGCTGCAAATTCAAGATTACCATCCGTTGTCTTGCCCCTTGTCCTCCTGGCTAGGTTGGGACTCTCGTCCTCCTGGTTAGCCTTTGATGTTTCATCTTTCTCCTGCTTCTCCTCATTGTTCTCATGAGCTCCATTCGGAAGAGCTTCTGCTTTCTCTTCCTCCTCTTCTTCTTCTTCTTCTTCTACTTCCTCCTCATCTTCCTCCTCCTTCTCTGCCTCCTCCTCCTCTTCTTCTTCTTCCTCTTCCTCCTTCACTGTCACTCCATTCACTTCTCCTGTCTCTTCTTCTTTAATCTCCAGAGCTTCGGTCTTCCCATCGTCACTAGATGGGTTCTCCTCTGGCTCTGCAGACCCGTTAACCCTCTCTGTAGCTTTGTTCTCGTCCACCGTGCCGTTCTGCAGCTTAGTGGACTGTCGCTCCGCAGCTTGCTGGACTGCTTCCTCCGTGGCCGCGCTAGTTTCCTCCTCAGAATCGCTGTCCCTGTCGTGGTCGGAAGTGCTATGTCGCGTGCCATTGCTCCTGCCTGTGCCGTTCTCTTTGGCCTTCCAGTCTTTTCCAGGCGGCCCACCTCGCCTTCGGCTTTGTGGGGCGGACTTGCCGTTAGAGCCCTATTCATTAAAAACAGGAGACAGCTTTAATGCGCCTGTAAGCGAAAGAATTTTTAATAAATTCATCATAAACAGCCGTATACATTGTTTGGGGACACCTTGTCTTACCTTAAAAGTTGAATTTAGTAAGAAAAAAACACTAGCCGCGGTTAGCAGGTTTGGGGTAATATTTTGGGCATGTGTTTCTAAGGGTGGGTGATGTGCCAAAATGTTATATGATAAAACACAACACATAACCTATATCACAGTATTGACTTTTTCTAAAAATGTATATATTAGAACAGACAAAAACCATAACGTAGTTAATCCAGTTGCACAGAACTAAGTATTTTCTTTTTGTACGTGATACGTGCAGCTGGACGGATGAAGCAACGCATTCATGAAGGAATGGACGCTCGAACAATGCTGTTGTATGAATAAGTAAACAAATGGGTTACATGCAACTACAGACAGGGGGTCTAGCTTTCTAGATTTAGGTTATGCTGGGTTAGCATTAGCCTGCTAATTTTCTCTGATTCTGATATTGTATTGTGTGGGTGGGGCATAAGACACATCCAGCCCTGTGATTCGTTAGGAAACTCTTACAAACGCATTACCCAAGATTAGCACTAACTATTTTCCACGCAGGGAAAAGAAACAAGGAGAAAAACAAATTTTTTTATACCCTAGAAACATATTCACAGGACATACTCTCTAGATGTATACCTAGGAACCATAAGAACAAGGTTAGCTAATTAGAAAGCTGGTTACACAGATAATATACATATTTATTTCAAATTTGGAAATGATAAGATGTCTCCTCATTTCTGACGGTGCGTGTATGTGTGCGCATACATACATACATACATAATAACATAAAATTAGAAAATAAAAAAAATAGAATAATTTATAATTAGGAAATAAAAAAAACATTAAGAATAAAATATAAATTTGCTACTAATGAGAAATAACTACTGCTTATTTACAGTCTTCTGAAGACAAATAGAGACAGTGGATTCTCACCTCTTTTCTGAAGGGCTTGATCTTTATTCCCTTCACAGTCTTGATAACCCCATCAAAAAACTTCACTGTATAAGAATCTAAAATAAGAAACAGTAAACAACAGATTTACAGTCAGGGCGAGTCAATAAAGCTCAGAAAAATTAAACATTCAATTACATCAAGTATCTAACCATCTTTATCGCGGGAAAGGATCTTAGCAGGGTAGTAACGGCAATCTGACCAGCTGGCCAGAACTTTTTGGTTGATATGAAATCCCTGAAAAGAAGACAAGACGAGACGAGTGTTATAGTAATGACTTTGCGACAGGAGTCACAATTACTAAATACCTATTTTTATGTAACACATCTACACAGGAATGAAATGAGTCACCGGGCCCGTGCTGTGCTCCTGGAGGCCCTGTCGTCGGAGCTGAATGCGTTCCACAGGCCGCAGATATGGACTGCTCCAGTCGAACCACTCGTCATAACGATGACTCCACTGCCTGTAGTGGATCAGGACCTTCTCATCCTCATAGTCAATCTTTTCTATGCTGGCAGCATACCTATGTATGCAAAACAGAGAATGTTACTGACAGGTGGGTGGTGAATCTAGAAAACTGGTTAAAATGTCAAATATGCAACCAGCTATTTAACTGCAACGGTAAACACAACAAATAATCTACTAGGAATGTTGTAAGCAGTCGGTGTGCTCTGGACAGAGATCAACATTTCACAGTTAGGCCACTAAAAATACAGAGCCTGTGGTCTAGTGACTAAGCTGCAATCAAATGAATCATGACCCAGCCAGTCAGAAGCTAGAAGATTCACACAGAACAGGAGTTTTTGGGGAAACACTATCAATATGGATGCCATGAGTAATCTATTTGCAGATGTTTAATAATAATAATAATAATAATAATAATAATAATAATAATAATAATAATAATAATAATAATAATAATAATAATAATAAACAATAATAATAATAATAATAATAATAACAACAACAATAATAATAATTTAAAAACAACAACAAATAAAACACAAACACACTGCTTTCCATCCAAGAATCGAATAACGCTGAGGGTCAAGTAGATTAAAAAGAATTGAAAAAGCAAGTTTCCACAACAGGCTGAAAAAATTCATTCTCAACAGGGACATTCAAAAGCACCGCAGCTCTCAACAGAGGAGCAACTTCAATAACAAGGCTAAAAAGAGAGCAGGTACAGTTGATAATGTCCGGACTGGCTGAATATAGGGGGGTTTACACAACAGTTTTTAAACAAGAGGGCTACACTGCATGTTGTGTACACATTATAGACTTTTTACTAACTCATAATCCCCTTCCAGTCATTTTTTTGTTTATTTTATTCTGAATATTATATTTTAAACAAGAAGCCATGAGGCTCCTAAAAGCAGCAAAAGCTACCTAGTTATGAAATATGAGACTCTTGAGGCACTCTGAGAGTATCAGATGATGACATGGTGGGGGCTTTAATGTCACACACAAGGGACTTTTTCCAAGTGAGAGATCACCATGGTTACAGTGTGATGTGTGCATCACTGTCCTGACAAATGTGATAAGAAAAAAACCCCTCAGTTTGTGGCGGCAGGGCAATCACTTAAGAACAGAGAACGTCTTGCTGAATGTGGGGTCAGTGCTGTTACTACCCTGAGATGCAGGTATAAGTAAACATGATCATGAAACATCACGCTATTAATCTGTGCAGTGGACTCCCTGGCCCACAAGAGGGAGCCCTCCAGTTGGGAATCATTGATATTATTCTATTATAAACTGTCTTGCATTATAAAATGTCTAGTGCATATGGTTACTAAATATACTTTTAAATTCTTTCATTTAGCTTTAATTCATGAAATCAACTTTATATAAAGTCATTTACAGACATTTGGAGAGCTCTGGTCAAATTTCATATTTTGTTGTGCTTTTTTCCTGAGTAAAAATTGTGTAACACATTCTCTACAGAACATACATCTGCACTTTTTATTGCAAATGAATGTTTACTTGCATGCAACTGGGAACAACACATCTCAGTTAATAGAACTTGTTTAATAAACTTTGCAGAAACAAAACAGTAAGATTTTAGTTCAGACCCTGTACAGGATAGATATAAAATATAATATCCTCATCATGCTCATTCTTAACAAACTACTGGAAGACTGCTTTATACCTCAGCTTTTAATTCTATTTTGACTTTTTTTTTTTAAACATTTTAAATACAATGTGTGCAGCTGCTGCTAGAAACGGTGGTTTAAGTCTTAGTGGTGAAAATACAGGATGTTGGTTTCACCGATCTGCTGGCTTCTCTGATTGCATCTTTTGCTCAAGATGTTCGAAATATATGGGACATGACTTTCATTTTCTGTTTAAATTAAATATCACAGTCGTTGTTTCTGCATCTGAAGGAAGACAGCATCAGAAGGAAGGCTGTGTTGGCAGTTTTGAATGCTGAGCAGGTTGAAGAGCTCTGGCAGCTGTGTTTGAGTCAATCCTCTAAGAGAGCGGAAGAAGGGAGGGAGTGAGGGAAAGATGGAAACCAAAGCTGTCGCGAGAGAGCGGAGATGAAAGGCATAAAAGAACGATGAAAGAGAGACAGGGACGAAAAAGAGAAAAAAAAACATCCTTACCAGTTCTTCAGACTGTCCCGAGCCTCCAATGGTGCCCCCACCTCAAACGTGATGCCTCGTCGGTGAGGGGGGGTCTTAGTCATATTGGACAGTTCACACCACCTAAAGGACAATGAAGCCATTGATCAGCGATGCATCTCCTCACTTAATGTTAATTTACAATTCAGATGCAATTCAGTACAAAATCTGCTCACAAACCTGCATACACACCATTACAGACCATTAGCCTACAATATACTGATAAAATATGCACAGTTTGACCCCAAGGCACCCTATTAAAGAAACTCTTTAATCTTGAGAAATGACAAAAGTTATATTAGAAATTCAAATTACAAATGCAATTATTCTTAATTTAGTAATTTCATTCTCTTTTACAGCACCTTATCACAAATGAGGAAGTTCTATGGGGGCTGATAATGACTTATAATCCCTTAAGCAACTGACAATATATGCAGAACAAAAATATGAGCATGCAAAAAAATAACAGAAAAAATACAAGTTAATTAGACAAATAAGAAACCCCTTCACCCCTGCTTTATAACGGGCTTTGCTGCATCTGAGTTTTAGTTTTCGTTATGCTCTGCGGCGGCAGGACAATGCAAGAACACAGGATGTCTTGCTGAATGTGGGGTCAGTGCTGTTACTACACTGAGATGCAGGGAAATTTAATGCTTGCATGGGACAACATGCTAGATACATGATCTGCTCAGCGGTCTCCCTGGCCCACCAGAGGAAACCCTCAGTAGAAAATTACTGAAAATTACTCCAGTATCATCAGTAATGCCTAGTGCAGATATACATTTGAATTCTTATTCACCTCTGACAATTCTTCATCAACATTAACACAGAGTGGACATTTGGGGGACAACTGTTTCAGGAAAAAAAACCCTCTCACTAGTTATTCTGCCTGCTACAGTAACAATACAAAACAATAACAATCAGAAGAAACTCAAATCCGCTCATTACTGGTGTTGTCCTAGGACAGTATTTAAGAAATAGTAATAGTGTTTTTTATCTGGAGTTAGAATAAAATCAAGAATTTAGGAACTGTTATTTTGTAATAGCTACTGTGCTAATTAACTTAAGCAAACTTAAGATTTTAGAGTTAAACTGTTTCTGTAATTCTCAAGAGATACATTCCATTAAAGGATTTTTTTCCAAATAAATAAATAAATAAAGAGAGATAAATTCCATTTACACAAACAGATTTGATTCTATGCTTCCAATTATTTGCCCCCCAACAAATAAATGTGGGGAAATTAAATAATCTGACACAAACATTTAACAAATCAAGTCAACAGCTATGAAAAAAAAAAAATAGTCCGCTGTACAGCTTAGCATTTTTAGAACCTATACAATCAGAACCTCAACTGATACTCATGTCTTTAGTATTGGCATCAAAATGGACAAGAAATGTTTACATGCTGTTTCTAACATTGGATCCCTAAATAATAATAAATGCACAACAGCCCACTAGCAGATTTACAGTCTACTGTAACGCAAACAGATTTTGTGATGTCTCTGAAATCCTCCAAGCTTAAATCTGACGCCAAGAAAACAGAACCTAAAATCAGTGCAGAGGAAGAACGTCTAGTCATCATGACTGAGCACAAGACTCCACACAAAGAAAGACTGCACTCCTCTCCGCCCTCTAGCGGTCGGGCCGTAATCCAGCATTTCCTGATAAACCTCCACCACTAAATCTAGACCTATGTTTACAAAGCATCTCAGAGTGCTGACCTAGGATCTGCCCATGTCAGCAACCCCTCCCTAAATAAGAGAGGAATCTGATTCTAGATCAGCACTCCTTACTCTGAGGAGCTTTATGAATACAGGCCCAAACTTCAAATCTCATAATCAGGGGCTGCAGCACCTCTCCATCCCTAAAAGTAGCAATTAGACAGGTGGTAAAGGAGAGAGGGAGAAGTGCGGAAGACAAAAGCTAAGAAAGCAGTACAGGCCTTAAACACAGACGGTCAGAGACAATATTGAAAAGAAAACAAAGAAAAAGCAAAAGCAGAAAACAAGAGATAGTAGGCGAGTAGGGAAGTGGAAAGAGATAAGTGGGCTACATTTAGACTACGGAAAGTAATGATAAACACAGACAGCTTCATGAACATGTACAATCCTTGTGAATATGTGGTTCCCATATTTATGTACTAAGAGTATGTACTGCCATGCATTATTAGTTCATGTGCATTAGGAACAGATGTCCGCTTTGACACCTACAAAAAGTGATGAGATCAGATTTGTTTGTCTAGGTATTGTCAACCTATCTGCATGGGTTGCTCTGGTACTGAACTAGGCATTTGTACATACATAGCTCCACTTGGGACACAAATTTCAAACATGGGTTGAAGAGAGATGGAGGTGAATCATCTATACCCCTAACAACTGCAAAACTTTTCCATAGCGTGAACAAGTAGAAATTATCTGGCCTTAGCATGAACCTTTGGTGCTCTCCTTGAATCCCAGAACTCTTGTCACTCTGGATTTAACGTTATTGCTCGTCATGTTGCAAGTGATGCAAAAGACATTTTGAAATTAGATCTGTGCAACCAGAGCGTCCAGAGTAAGACACGTTTTTAAAAAAAAATCCATTGGAATTGCATTTCAAACCACCTTTAAAAAAGGTCCTGTCACTGTGAACAGAGCTTAAAATAGATACTTTTAAAAAAAACACCACTACAGAAATGTTTACAAATAGACTCCTTTAGGTCGGAGACACCGTTTAAGAGTTTTAAGTTAATGGTGTAAAAAAAAATATTATTTTTAAACTTGGAAAAATACATGCTGAGCATTTTAAGGTAAAATAGTACACTAAAATCTCCCAATATTCCCAAAATGTACCATTACCAGCATCCGTATTGCTGATTGCTGTTAATGATTATTTTTATTATTTTGTAGAGTGAACAACATGGCTATGTTTGTGTTGCGGACACTGCGACTCCTGGTTACCATCAGCAAGTAAAGAAATCTCAGCTGGCCTGTTTCTCTGGAATGAAACATTTCATATCAAACCGTTCTAAAGGAGCCTGTTTACATCACATACACTGAAATATCCAGACATTTTGGAAATTCGGTGGAAACTGATGTAACCCGGTGGTTCACATTTTTAAGGTTTTCGATATAAAATGTGATGTACGTCGTCGCTGCGAGCGTCGTTTCATAACTGGCTCCGCAGATGTGGACCAATCAGATCCGCTCCCCACGTTGACGCGCCGCCGCTCAGGCCGCCAGTCTCGTGTACCGTCACGTTCAGCCGAGTCCAAGCGGTTTCTGATGGGCGGAACCGGCGAAAGATCGAACTTAAACACGAACGGTCAACCAAAACGACTGGAATTCGAGTCGTGGCGAGCCCTTTCCAGGAGAGTTTTATAAGACCATGAGGGCCGAGGCAGCGGTGTGACGCAAATGGCGCGCAATACGTTTCCTCTTCGTTGTTTACCTTCTAGACGAGGCGCCTTTTCGGCAGGAGTTTGTCATAAACACGTCTCTTTCGTAAAAAAACTGAAAGGTGAACAGCATTTTGTGCACGCATACTAAGAAAAGAATGTCCGAAGAGGCGACAAATGGAAACAGAGGCTTTAAACTTTTCCTCCACTTTAGCACGCAGATTGGAGAAACGTGGGTGCAACGTTGTCAGCGAGCAGCTAGCATTTGTACATATTCAAGAAAACAGACAATCCCTCAAACGAAGCGTTGCACTGGTATAATGTGGCGTCAACGTAAACAGACATGAGAACAGATATGAGAAAACGCATTTATACAGTCATTATTCGCATGTTAGCCTATTTAGACCGTTTACATTGTTCACTTGGCCACCACGATGCGCACGGTTATCGAAACAGCTGATTGGCTGAAGACCCTGAGGGACGCTGATTCTAACGCTACGATTGGTCCACTGACTTGTCAGTCATCCAGCGATTCCTCAGCGGCCTCCTTTCGGCCTACTCCTCGCTGCATGGCACTACCGTAATTATGTCTCGAGAAGACGGAACGCCAACTTCACCGAAAGTCATCTGGTCATTCAGAAATCTGCGCGTGCACTGCAGGCAATTTCCGAACGAAAGATTAGCCACCGGCCATGAAAAAGACCCGCCGAATACATTTTTGTCCCCGATGACGACTTACTTAGTGCCCGTTAGCATCAGATAAACACATGTACCGGAGACAAGTTTCGTTTAATCACAACAGCATCACCACTAAACATTACCAATTCTGCATGTACACCGTGTTTCAGGCATCCGTGTATGTCGTCGGTATATAACAACAAAGACGTTTACCTCTATTCGCAAAGAAATCTATCCCCGTGCTTCAGAGAACAGTTGTAAGTGCTCGCTCGGTCCTTCAGGTCGCATGCTGCTTCTCCACGCAGTTTGTTTTCTCCGGCTGAGCGAGGCCGGTGCTTACGAGGCGCCGCGGGCTCTGCGCATGCGCGGGACTTTCAGCCTGTCGGTTGGCTCATGCTCTGTAGGAGATCTCCGTAACTCAGTGAGCATGCTAGACATTAACTGTTCTTTATATATACATATATTCTGTTTATAGAGGCCATCTCACCTGTCCTCTCACATCACAGACTTCTAATAAAAACAAATGAGCCCTCTTAAAACCCGGTATTTAAAGGGGTATTCCACCCAGGTTTCAGAAGTTCCCCATATTGAAATGGTTCGGATGTAAACAGTTATTCAGGGCGGTCTGTTGCGAAACGCTCCGTTCCAGAGAAACAGCCGAGTCCGAATTGTTCACAGTGGTGATGAAAGCAACCAGACGTCGAAAGAGTTTTATGTTTCTAAAAGCTCCCTCACAGAACGAAATCGTGCTGCATTATGTCCTATACATTGTTTGATATGGGAGGTCATTCCCGCCGGGAAAAATCCAGCACCTCATTATCATTATCTTTGTATTACTGAGAGAACTGCTGTGGCTTTATTCTGAGACACTATTATACCGAGACACCAACTCATTACTTGAAATATTATCTCATTATTGTGGGATACTAGTAATTAATTTGAGATATGGTCTCATTAATTTGAGAAACTAATTAATTAATTTAAAATAGTATGTCATTACCTTGAGAAACTTTATTATATTTTTCTTATTATGCACTGTCAAAAAAAACAAGTATCTCCAAAATAGTAATTTTACAGAAAAGACCAAAAACATTTTTAACTTTCAATGTAAATCAATGTAGGTTTTATTCCAAGGGATTTAAGAGCATTTCTATTGGTCCATTTATCATGAAACTCACAGGACATAAAAAGTTCAAATGAAATAGAAAACTGAAAATCAACAAAAGCGGAGATACATGTTTTTCTCTGCACGGCAATGATACATCAACATCACAAAAGTGCGAAATTAATCTTATATTGCTTCATATAGTTTGTGCTCATCAATCAATAATTACCCGAAGCTTTTTCCTAAATTTGTTCTAGATAGAAAGTCCCTAAGTCACAGCATTGTTCACACCTTGGTGCTCTTAGGTGTGCGCAGATTCTGTTTTTACCTAAAAACAAATCCCAAATAAGAAAACACTGGTCAATGTCAGAGTCTTGAATAAAACTGCACGAGTAAAGCTTCTTCTTAAGAACAGTTAGTAAACAAGGCTCACTGTTGAGAAAAACTAGGACACAAAAAAAGCTCATCGTCAAAGATCATTTAAAGGTGGGATAACTAGATTTCACACATTCACTTCAGCTCAGTAGGGGGTTAATGAGCTGATGTGTAATGAACTGATCAGGTGTGTTGGAGCAGGGACAGCACTAAAGTGTGTAAAGAACTGAACTACATGAAAAACAAGCAACAAAAAAATCACCACATTCTGTTTTATGACAGCCCAAAAACAGACACAGCTTTGTTCTTCAGAAAGCAGTTACATGTGAGTTACATCAACATGGAGCAGTGGGCACTGTGACTACAGTCTGTTGATCTGCTGAATCAAAACAACATGCACCACCATAATGGAACGTACAGTACACCAACACTAGAACTGCGTTCAGCAATGCTGGATGTGTAGCGGATACAGTGTGGTTATGGGTGCAGCCACAGCCCAGAGCTGACCATGCCAGTTATCAAACATGGGTCTGCATGAAATATAGAAGTGGTTTTCTCAGGTTCTGCACATGTATGTTTTCCCTTCTACTCACTCACCACACACACACATCTTAATTATTAATTATTCAATAAAATCAGGTGTACTAGGGTTGTGTTTCTGAATGCTGGTCCTGGAGGCCCACTGTTCTGCACTCATTATTGTTTTCTCTGCTCCCAACACACCTGATGCACCTATTCATTTTATAATCCCTTACTGAGTTCAGTCAGTGGCTTAAAGTAGGAAAAGCATTAAAATGTGTAGAGGCCTTCAGGGTTGGGTGATCACCAGGGCTGTGTGGATTACCAGGCACTCCTGCACTGTTAGTTGTGCACTTTTGATAGGCTTTAAAGAAAAGTGCATATTTATATCATTTCATAAGGTAACTTTTAACATATTTAAAGTAAATTTAAATAATCAGTTATAATTTCAGTTTAGCTGAAAAGGCTGCAGTTCGGTGCTGTCCAATGAAAAACAAGTATCTCCAAAATGGCAACTTTCCAGTAGAGGACAAAAACTTCACTTTCAATGTAAGACAACGGAACCAGAAATTTCTCCAAGCTATTTTGGAGCATTTCTATTGATCCATTCATCATGAAATTTCCCACAATGTAAACTGCAGCTGCTGTTTTTAATTGATGTAAAAAAATATAAATCGACAAAAATGGAGATACCTGTTTTTCATTGGACAGGGACGATTTGTTAATAGAAATCAGAGATTCAAAGTGTGTATTTTTTTAAAAAGATGATAAAAGAACACTAATATAAAAAAACAGTTAGATTGAGTAGATAACTAGATATATCACATTTCCTTGTCATAATATAATATGGTTATCTGACAAAAATATGTGTTGAAGAAACTGTGGTACTAGGGCCTAAGGCGGGAGTGTTCAGCTCCTGTCCTGTTCATTTTCAAACACAGTTTGATGATTTAGCTGCTAAAACACGCTGGATGCAACTAATTTGTCAATTTACAGGCATACAAAATGCACAGACATGCAGAAGAAGTTTAAACCTCCCTGTTGCATTTTTAAGTAAAAAATAAATAAATAAATAAATAAAATTAAAAAAAATAATAAATAAAAAAAATAAAAAAATAAATAAATATATATATATATATAATTCTTGTGCCAGTTCAACTGATAATCTGAGTTCTTATTTTCAATGTTCAACATGTCATTTGAGCAGCGCCGCCTTTAATTTCCACATATACCTGTGGGCCTTTAAACTGAGGCGCCCTCTTGTGGAGGCTAGGGGGAACTGCAGAGGGGCAGAGCTCATGGGTCAGAAGCAAAATAAATGTTAAATAACATTAAATATCATATTAGATTATTTTCATTGTTTTAAATGTGGATCTTGTTTTCCGCAATAAAACATGTTTTAGTATCGGTTTATTTTTAGTAACGTTGATTTATTTTATGCAGTTCAAATCCTTTCAGCGTATCTTCCCCTGAACACCATTGATACTTCAGATTGGCACATCCGGGAACTTTGACAACACGTTTCTTTTTAGGCGTTAACAAACGACACAAGCCAGCGACTGTAATGTAACGTAGTTAAACAAAACTGACTTAGTGTTGGCTCATTTATAAACTATTTCAGATAAAAGAAATAGAAATTTGCTCCTCTTGAGTTATGTTCAATAAGCCTCCGGGCATTGAGTTGGTGTAATAACCACTGACTGGCTCGAGGTCTCCAGGTAAGAACATTTCAGTGAAATATTTTACTTCTGAAAGTAAAAAAAATGCTTTTTGTACACAGCAACTCTTCAGCAAAGTCAGAAACACGTTTCTCATTCTCTGTTTTCTTATTGTCGTCTATGCGGAATGTTATTCTCTGTGTTAAATATGTCTGTGTATCGTGCTGCAGTGATTTCTACTGAGGTAGGTGTTCTAACCAGCGAGACTCGGTCTGTCTTGTAATACCACTTTGAACCTCAGGAGGCGACAGTGAGTCAGATGAGTTTAGCATTAGTAGATGCAGCGTTCTGTTATTTCTGCCACAAAGCCTCCGGAGACAGGAGTGTAGGATATGTGATGGATACACTGGTTTGGAACTAAAGGAGTGTTTGGCGTATGCAGTATCCAGGTCTCGGAACATCAAGACCTCCGCTTATCCTGCCAGATCGGAACAGCAGGGGTGGAGCCCACCCCCAAAGAATATGCAAAAGAAAAGCAGAAATAGCCACCAAAGACGTCTTTACCTGGATCAGTAGTCAGAAGATTGCAGTAACGAGCACTCGGTGTGTGGAGTATAAACTGCTGCTGTACAGATTGCCTGTGCATACATAATCTAAGGACCTGGAGTCTACTGTGTTTGCTGCTGTTAGGAATAGTTTGCGGGTGCTTGTGAAATGTGTGCTCTGTCAGTGCTAAAAGTGATTGCAGTTTACATGAGCTTGCACCTCGGGCACAGGTCCCTACATGCATCATGTTTGCTTGATGCCACAGGCCTCCACATGTACTATGCTTGCTGGGCCAAGGGCCCCCACATGCACCACACTTGCTTGTCCCACAGGCCCCCATATGCACCATGCTTGCTTGTCCTACAGGTCCCCATATGCACCACACTTGCTTGTCCCACAGGCCCCCATATGCACCATGCTTGCTTGTCCTACAGGTCCCCATATGCACCATGCTTGCTTGTCCTACAGGTCCCCATATGCACCATGCTTGCTTGTCCTACAGGTCCCCATATGCACCATGCTTGCTTGTCCTACAGGTCCCCATATGCACCATGCTTGCTTGTCCTACAGGTCCCCATATGCACCATGCTTGCTTGTCCTACAGGTCCCCATATGCACCATGCTTGCTTGGGGCATGGGCCTCTACATGCACCACGTTGCTTGAGGCCACAAGCTTTTGGCTGGCATTTATTTCAGGCATTTATTTCAGTTGTGTGCAATTGACAGATTTGTTATAAACTCACCAGAATTAAAACAGACACCAGAGCACAGTTTTATACAGCTGTGGAAGTTACTGCAGCGGCTCCTCATTACAGAAAGAGCTGAGATTGTCCTGAACAGGTGATCTGAACCGACACAAAGTCACATCATGAAGAAAAGTGAATCATTAAAGGACATGCAGTAATCCAGAAATGTTATAAAGAAATATTATAAAATATTATAAAGGCCTGATCAGCGAAACCAAGACTAAGTCAACCAGGACAAGTAGTGAGACTCAGTTCATGAATTCCCCCCAAAACTAATCAACGAGCCACATAACAAACTACAAAACTAATCAAACAAGAAGCTCGACCAGGCACAGCCACAGAGAGGGCTGATGAAGCGGAGTGGTCAGATGCACTAGCAGCACGCGCCATTTAAAATCTGCCGTAGACAAGCTACTGGTCAGGAGTAATAAATGAATGAATGAATGAATGACGTAGCATTAGACTTTCACTAAAGCTTCCATTTCTTATTAGTCATGTTGACAGTTCTGCTTCCAGTTAGATCCTTTGAGGCCAGGTAGCCAAAGAAAGGAAGAGTAAACGCAATGGTGACTCAGGCTCTTGGCAAGCGACCACCACTGCCCACTCACGTCAAGAATCCACGTTCGGAAGTTACACTGGTGCTCCTGAAGAGCGGCTGGAGATGCTCCTGGCAATAAAGTTTAAAGCTGATCTCTTAATGAGTTTGGTATGGAATGACTGGTAAAAACTAAAATAGGAGGAGGGTCTCTCTATTGGTGATTTGTTACCCCCTATTTCTTGGAGTATGAATTTGACAGGTTGCGTCATCTTAAAGATTGCTCCGTTAATCACGACACCCTGAAACACAGATCTTCAGACACTAATCAGGTCTACTCTGTGCTCTCGTGAGATGATTGCAGTGGAGTATTGCTGGTTGGCTGTTTAAACATCAGCTAAACAATCAGCTAAATAAAATTGGTTCTCATTCCTGCTGCATGAACACACAACTGTGTAAAGACATTAACGCATCACTTTCACCACTGTGCAGCAAATCTCTTCCCTCTGAAAGTGTGGCTGCTGTCGGGGACATGTTGCTAATGTTAAGATGATCTAGAACCAGTCTTTCTTGTCATTATCTCCAGAAACAGAGGAATCAGGTCTGAGATGCTTTAACCCAGGACTGCTGTGTGTATACTAGCGTGGATTAAAAGCTTTTGTGGAAAGTGTACAGATTGAAACAGAGGTGACTGCAGTCTAATTGTTTAATAAATGATTTATCTAGAGTAATTATCTCCCACTGAACAGATGTATGCTCTTTTTGCTTTCAGGAGATCTTGACATGTTAACACTTTTGTATTTAAACATCTTGACAGTCTTGCTTTAAACAGTAAAGGGTTATTTTATTTTGGTGGTTTATTAATTGAAGGATTTAAAGTGTATCTTAAATAATTTGCACAATTCATTGCTTGGCAGGTGAACTATTTGGTTGTGCTGCACTTTAATAGCTACTGTAATAAATAGATAATTACAATGTTATAGTGAATATGCTTAAGTTACTGAGAAATACTTTGTGTCTATGATGTGTTCTCATTTGTGACCACAAGAGGTCAGTAGAGGTCTGTTATGACGAGGGTTTTTTTCTTTTGGCTCTTCCTTTGTGTGTTGTATTTGGCGGATGTTACACACCTATTACCTTTAATTGTATTTAAATTTATATTCTAATTAATTTTTAGGAATTCAGTATAGATTCACATCTCTTGTAGTGATTTACAGTTTAATAGTTTTATAACAGGCGTTCCTGAAAGAGGTGTGTCAGTTTCTTTCTTACTCTTTTAAATAACTATTCAGTCTTTTATTCAAATGTCTATTCAGCACTATGCGAGAGGATCACAAAGCATGAGAGTTCTGTCGTGATAGTCTAGTAAATATGAAATCAGTCTTTATCTATAAAAGCAGTCTATTAAAGCAGGACATGTATTTATAATGTTAACTGTCAGTCTTCATTCTGAAGGATACACTTATTATTGATCACTTTTTTAAATGATGATTCAGCAATGTGGAAAACTGTCGCCAAGTCATTGAAAGCCCTTGATCCACACCACTTACTTTCCAACTGAATACACATCCTGCCCACCTTCTGGCTAGGGTGTGTGTGGGTGTCTATAGGCGCAAAGCTGAACAGCTGATCGGGGCTTTCCATCTTTAAATCCTGTTACACGCATGAAGAAGCACAGAGTGAGACAGACCAAGCCTAGCACAGTACGCATACTCATAATGATATACACAGATCCCTCAACTATATATTGAAAAGTACATAGACATCTCCTCAATGCAGTCAGCTTGTATTATATCTACAGGAAAGCACTCACATATAAAAGAGGATGCTCAGGAGCATCAGACTAGATAGACACCCAATGACAGACGTAGGCTATAAAACCTCCCATGTTTGGGCTGGGAGCAGTGGAACTGCATTCTGTTCCACAGTGATGGAGTTCCATCTAATACTGTTGGGGTGAACTGAAGTGATCTAATCATTCAGCATCAGTACCTGACCTCTCTAATGCTCTAGTGGCTGATTGTAACCTGAGTACAACCAAATCCTTACAGCAATGTTGCATCAGAGTCTAAAACTTTCCTAGAAGAGTGGGCTGTTGCTGCAGCAAACAGGGGACAAACTTCCTATTCAACATTCCTTCATTTCAAAAGAACATACATTTAGTTTAGCCATTAGCTTTTGTTCTATATGCAGGCTTGATATTGGGGCTCATTTACAGGTGGTTCCTAAAAAGAAATGTCTTTTTCTAATACATTTTAACACATGCTGTTTCTGCCCCCCCCTTTTACTGTTTTCCTGTTAAGAGTCAACAAGCATTATCAGCCCAGGATGAGAGAACACCCTTGGACGGAGAATAAATCTAAACTCTAAATCTAAACTCTAAATCTAAAAAGGTATGCTCCATCTTTAGTTTCCGATTATTAAGCTCTCACCTGACATTCCCGGTCATGTAATTGTATACAGATAACAAAAATGCATTCCGTTTACACTGGTTTTGCATGAGATCAAGATTAATCTCTATATTAATCTCTACCACCTCTGAAAGTGGTTTGTTCGATCTGATTGCAATCTGATCACACTGCAGCCTGGGGGTGTTTACAGCTGGCTTCTCATGCAGTCAAGTGAAATCAGACCCTGATCCGATCAGCAAAAATGCATGTTGATACAAGATGTAAACAAGTCCCTGGTTTCATCTAACCAGAAAATATGCTTCTAAAATTAATCAACATTCTTTTCATGTTCCTTTTGCAAACTTGATTCTATTAGTAATGGTTTTCTTCTTGGACACCATTTGTAGAGGCTGACTTCCAAATTTGGCACACTGTCTGTGTGTGTGTACACTGAGAGGCTGATTTCTGAAGATAAATCTTGTGCTGGCCTGTCTTTTCCAATCCAATACCAGACCGTGCGCTTCATGTTTTCAGCACAGCTGCTGCGCCTTTGCTTTTGTCTAGCAGCCATGGAGCCATTAATGATTTATTGAAAGGGTGTAGCAGGGCTTATATAATTAGCCTTATTTGGAAATCACAGGTGTAGTTCTTTTGTTGATATCCTGCCTTTCTACAGTGGAGTCTGTAAGTTCAGTACAGTCTGTTTAGTCTGCATGTGTCCTGTTTTTGAAAGTAAAGTGTATACAGTCATTTAAATAAAATACTGTTTTGTAATTTGATCTTTCGTTAATAATTAAAGAACATACTCACTTTTAGTAGAGATGTAGCGTTGACTGCACTGTGTGTCAGTTTAAAGTCAATGTTAACAAGACACCAAGAAATAAGAAATCTTGCGTCTGTAAAATCACTTGTATGGTGATATATTTCGAAATGAAAAGCATCATCAGGACAGATCTCAGAGCCAACTGGGGCACAACAACCAAACTTAGAAAACAGGCAAGTGTTTAAATCACTCTGATTGGTCATTACAGGAAAACCAAAATCATGACCTGTTACTATCTAAGGTAAATGTTGATTAATTAAGATCTGAAATTTGTTCGTAGAGCAGATTCAACTCTCCCTGACACAAAGTCACAGTCACTGGATAATCAGGGGTTTGGGATCATCTATATTGGTTATGCATGTTTTGATATGCAGGTTCTGTGTCAGAGCTAAAAGCTCTATAGCACTAGACGCTACAGCAGACTGCTTTAGAAATCTGAGGGAAAACAAGACACAGTTTCTGAGCAGTTTTGCAAACTTTTATTCTCTCTTCATGAAATGATGCAAATTGCAATACACACCATCCACGTTTTCCAGATCAGCATTAGATGCTGTTTTTGCACCCTTAGGAGCAAGCACCTGTTACGCTGCACCAAAAAAGAAAGAAAAGGAGCATTTACAGTCAGACTCATCCATCCCTGTAAGGACACCCTAAGATAGGGAGGGGACAAAGGGTAAGTGCAATACAGCATTTGGGGGTAATGGGGTCGGGTGTCAACAACACACACAGTTGTGTTGTTACTGTATTTCGTTCATTTCATCATAAACAATCATAAACAAACAAGGGAGAACTATACTTAAAACAAGATAAGACAACCTGAACCAAATGAGAGTGAAAATTGAAGGTAAATCCAGGAACAAAGTGACTTTTTATTGTAATAAAAGTGATGAATCAGATAAACTGAAACTATTTTGAGACATGGAGAGCACAACAGTATTCACATAGGGTCATATGTACAGCTAAAGAGGAAAACTCCAGTGGGATAACCTGCTGTTTTGTCCTGTAAAACGATGCAACCATTCCTAATGAACCCGAGAGAAAAGCTCCAATCACACTGGTCAGAACTACAAGAGGTGTTGATCCACTACGGCTGTCACAATTAATGTTTAAACTTGATTAATTAAAGTGTACTTTTAGTTGAATCAGCCATGAGTAGTTGACATTATGCATAATGATAATGCATATATATGCATTTTATTGCATGTTGCAACCATTCACATGCTTTCTTTTGCCAAAGTGTTTTTTTTTTAAGCAAAGTCTTTTTAAAGGTCTCCTAATCCAAAAAACTATTTTGGATTTTTTGAAGGCTATGCATGGTGTCTTATTGCTGAGTTACGTTCATTTTCTTCTTTGGCATAAAAAAATCAAATAAATCTAATTAGGCAACCAATTTTCAAAATAACCATTACATCTTTACTAATAGAACTGACAACGACAGCCCTACAATCCATAATCATAGCCATTGGAGCAAAATGATTAGTACCTGGATTACATCATCTAATCAGGTTGTTCATTTGCTTTGATGGGTGCCATGCCAATGTGGAAGTATTATTCTGAAGTGCTTCTGCTAAGTCAGCATCTCTTTCAGAGAGGCTCATTCTACGGCAGCCCAAACGCAGCGACATGTGCTCACCCCCCTCGTTCTAGTCGTGTAGGGAAAGTGAATGGGATCGAACTAAAGTGCAGTAACAGGCTGTCTGGACCAGCGGGATCTAGGCAATCGGCTGTGGAAATGCTAAGGGCTGTAACCAGCAGCTAATCATGCTGGACCTTTTTTCGACAGGCAGAACCCTCTCATTTGGGGCCTACAGCTTAAAAACACCCCAGCACAGTCTCTTGCCAAAACCAAGAGACATTCCAGCCCCATGCTGGGTGCTAAACCCCAAATCTCCGACCACAGAGCTAAATATACTACAGCCAAACTCGTGCCTGCCCCCTTAACCACACTTCAAATATGAAGTCACTCCCACTGTCGGTAAAATGCTTTTGGGGAGCAGCAATGTAAGAATTCACTCCCCAAACAATACTTTGGGCCCGGATTTTAAATTGTTTCAACAGAGCCAGAGATGCTAGCTACAGGATGTACTTGTTTCCCCTGCTGTTGTGAACAGTTCTGAACGATGAGTCCTCATTAACTGCGCGCCTTTCCGTTGTCCTACTATAAGCTTAAAATAGCTTGGTGCGGTTCATCAGAGGTCTAATTGTTCCTCTCTCGAATGAAAAGGAGAGTCTGAAGAAGGCTGTTTGTTTAGAAGCACTGTGCAGGCCTTGCCCTCCGGATTTGAGTGGAATGACCTTGCGGCAGGCCATCTGGGCAGGCCATGTACACACAGATAAGTCATGGACTTTTGCAGGCCATCAACTGTTACTCCACTGAGCTTCTCTCCTACCTTAAAGACAAAACTGGAGCTTTGCATTCTCTCCATGTATGCTTGATATCATACAAATAGCATCCATTAAATACCCAACACAGTCATACCATATTAAATTAAAGAAATAAACTGAAGATCTAAGGAACATCGCTTGCATAATCTGTCAGAGTAAGAGAAACAAGGATCACGATTGTCCACAGAGCATGTCTAAACCCTGCTTTTGACATAGACAGAATTAGTAGTAATAACTCAAAGAGCCATTCAATATGGACTTGTTTTAAGTCCTTGCGCATCATTCGTATCCCTGCACATGTGGTTTCATGTGCTCAGCAGTCTGGCTGCTGTGGACTTGCTGAATCATACATCAGCATCGGCAGCATGACGATGGCAGACAATTCACTCCTGCAAAAGATCCAGTCTGTACAGTGCTGTGGAAACTCCTTGAGGAACTTGCTTCCTGGCCGAGGAATCAGAGCAGTTTCAGATCAAAGGATTAAGAGGAAACCTCCTGTGGAAGCTGGTATTCGGTGAGTCGCGGAGCCATACGTTCGAGGCTTCACTTGCTGGTGATTCAGTTATGAACTAAAGGTCTGATAAACAAATGAGACGACATTTGCACAGGACCGAAAGGCTGCATCCACTGCAAAGATATTCAACAAATGATTCCATAGCTCCCTCGTAGACATCAGTATCCCCAAGCTAAGAAGGACAACCAGACAAGACTTATCTTACTGCCACCAATGCCATTGTTCAGTGTCTCAAGACGAGAGAAACTGGGCACTCAGTGCTAGTTTGAAGAAAGGAAGAAAGGTCAAGGTTGTGTGGTCAGATGAGGCCCTTGACGAAACTGGTATCCAGATGCACGATGAGGATGCGAAGGAAAGACATCTCTTTGCGTGTGTTCTCGAAGATGATACGGGGGTCATCAGACTGGCAGCGCAGACAGTTGGGAGCCATCACCATGGCCAGATTATTTACGTCCATCTTAGTCTTACTGACATTCACTGGCTGGGCAAAAATCTGAGGAAGGAAAATAAGGTGAGATATGGATAGTGAAGAAAATGTATATATGGTGGATCAGCTTTCTGAAATAAAGAATGTCTTTGAAAGCATGTCTTCTGAACCATGCAAAGGCTAAAGTAAAGCAGAAATGGGGGCCATTTAGCGACAAACGTTGCACATTTTCACTTATACAGGTGTTTTTCAGTATGGCATGTACAGTTTCTAATCCAAACCACAACCTGGTCGAATATCTGTCTCTGTTTACCATCAAACTACAGATTTGTGAAAGTAGGAGTTCACTTGAGCGTTAGTGCTGGTCACAACATGTCTTTTATACACACAGTTATTTCTTTAAGTGAAACAAGCTCAGCAGAAAATCTTGATCATCCAGATCTTACCTTCCACAATTTCAATTAAATGCTGTCGTTTAATGACGTTTGGGACAGTGAAAATGCAGACTAGAAGCACATTCATGGCCTTCTGCTGTTTGTATGAATCAATTAGCTACATTTTCAGGTCCTCAGCAAACTGCTTAGAGGAGCCCAAGTTGGTTGGGTGTTAGCCAAAGGTTTGATGAGTCAGAATTTATTATGCTCATCAGCTGACAATTCCTAATGCTTTCCTGTCTAACCAGTTTAATATTTTAAGAACTGCAGAGGTTTTGTTTACTTCTCTGCACTTCATTAGTCACAAAATATGTCATTTGGCCAGGCGTGCCCACATTAAACATACTGGCATAGCACAGTTGGTTCTCAGGCAAGAAGGGTAAAAAAGCTCATGCTAAGCCATTAAAGCAGAACATATTGGTTCAGAGTTTCAGTATAGACATTTTTTCACCCTTAGTGTGCGTACATGACTGTAATTAATATCCAAAAATAGCAGCAAACCAGTCCAACAGGTTCTAGAAGAGCTAAAGTGTTTACAAAGTAGGACAACATCAGGTACTTTAACTGTTAACAACTGTACTGCAAATAATGGGAGTCTGTATTGGAAGGAAATTGTGCTTGATCCCAAGAAAATTATATTTCATTTATTCATTAATTCAAGTTATTCATTTGTGAGAGTTACCTGTAAGAAGTGAATGAAGTAGCAGAGCACTAGTCTGTTGAGCTCTGGTAATGACTGCACTACGTTGATGGCTGCATCAGGATCCTCATAGTGACTGATACACTGCGTATAGAAACTCTGCGGAATTACCGGCTCCTCCAGCTCCCTGTACCACAGCTTCAACAGAGACGCTGAAAGAGAGAGACCAAAAGTCTGATCAGAGGCTTGTCCGTCTCTTCAAACCATCTTACAGTCTTCATCTAATGAGGACAGGCAGCTGTCAACAGACAAATTGTAGAGATAAAATGATGATGATGATAATAATAATAATAATAATAATAATAATAATAATAATAATAATAATAATAATAATAATTATTATTATTATTATTATTATTATTATTATTATTATTTAATAGGTGATATTGCTCTTACCAGGGACGTTAGGGTCAGAGAGGTTCTCTGGAACTTTCCACTGGTCCACCTGTAGTTTGAGGGCATTTACCTCATCAATGTCTCCTGGTACTCTGCAGTATAAAAAAAAAATAATTTACATAATCTGTGAGACTATTAATATTATTATTAATTTGTGTATCATGTATAAAATACCAAGATGAATCCCACAGCTACACTAAAGCTGATTCACTACTCAATTATATCAGTATTAATATTAAGCTTGTCTAGACAGTGTTTTGTTATTCTTTTTATTTATGCCACTTTCTAAGAATGTAGGGTGATACTGAGGGGCAGTATTTGTAAAGGTACATTCAGGTACAGCTACATTAATATATACATAAATATTTAGAAATAGTTATATTGTTCCATGAGGCATCAGTTGTCAGTAAAGTGGCTTTTGTTTTTAAATTTAATGTCATTTTACATCAGCAAGTGTAATGCCAGCAGACGTGTTGGAATATATTTTATGAATATCTACATGGAACCAAAACTGAATGCAACACTTGTAAACAAAATACTTGTGTCAGTACCTGATGTGACCACCATCTGCCTAAAGCATCGTGACATGTTTCTATGTAAAACCAATACTCTGCTCTGCAATGGGAGCAAAATCCAGAATGTTGCATTTATATTTTTGTTCAGCAAACTGATGTTGTTAGAACAAAACCACATAAGAAGACTTCTTCCCAAAATATTTCTGGAGCATTTCTATTCATCTGTTCTAGATGTTGCATGATTTCAGTTTTTTAATTAATTTATTTATTCAGCAGTTATGTGTCGTGAATAGGACCACAGGAGAAAGAAAAACTTTGTAACAGAGAACTAAAAAACCTGATTCTGAAAACTGGTGATTTGGCCAAACTTGGTTAGTACAGCATGATGTGTCTTTTCCATCGAGCCCTGTATTGCATTGCTAGCCAGGAACCAAAGATACAGACTCTCAAATTTGGCAAATCTGAACACAGCTAGGGTGAACCCTAGGCAGCCTTGCCAAGATGCTCACCCGTGGTGGAGGTCTGGAGAGCCAGAGAAACTTTATTATTATAAAAATAATTATTATAAATGTTATGTTCGCTCTCCAACAACACATGACTTTGTACTCTAGTTTTTGGGAAATCATAGACAACAGCGTTCAGATCAGTAGAATATGATGTGCCAATTCCGATGGATTGGATAGATTCCGGTGCAATTAGGTGGATTGTATTGACAGCCTATGGGAAATCAGACACATGGACCCTGAAATCACCAGACTGTTTACTTGTTGACCTTTATCACAGGCTCAACAGGTCAACTAACAGGTGCAATCCCAAATCTGTTCATCACGAAATGTTTAACATAATATAAATAGTAGCTGTAGATTTTAAATACAGAGATACAAGGTTTTTGTGTGATATAGGTTTGTCACCCGTCGTAAAAGGCTGATGTAAGTGTCTTGCAGCCTTATAAATACTGCCCTTCCATAAAGTGTTCCTAAACTAAAAGTAAAGAACACACAGTTCTTAGTTAATGGAGTTGACCACAAGGTGGCACTAGTTTACACAATACAGTCCTCTGCATTAGGCTCAGAAGACATGGAAGATAAACATGCTTTAAGATGAGCATGTTTTTCTGGCATCTCTGTCAACTAGCACGATCAGTTTTAATCAAAGCAGATGGTCCTGTGTATGTGATGGATTACACACGGGGCCTGACTGAAGAAGAATGAGGATAACCCTTGTAATGTACAAGTGCCCTGAAGCGAATATCATATTTAAAACAATAAACTTTTAATGTGGGGTGATTAAAAACAGGAGATTTCGTTTGGCACGAGAGGATGAAAAACAAACGGCCAGGGACAGACATCCTGACATAACTCACATTGGTCGCAAGCGTCATAAAAAGAGATAATTAGAAAAGACATAGGGAGGGATGGAAAGAATGTGTTTGTCTTTTTATATCTGCACACACAAGGAAAATGGCAAATCCCCACTTAGCCATCGGACCACATATACACAATCTGACAGAGCAAGACTGCTGATGCAGGATCAGGTCTGTTCTGCCCATAGCACTGTGTTGATTTTAATATAAATAGAAAACAATGATTCCACATCAACTTTCACAACAATAAATTGATCCATTTGGTCCACCGTGTTCACATTCCCAGCCCAGCCCAGAACAAAGTCAGCACTGTAATTTGGGCTCGTTTGGCTCTCATGCGTATCGAGGCTCGTTTTTATAAAAACACATCAGCCAGCTTTACAAATGAACGTGTAGATCTGTTTAAACGATTAATGCATTCAATTTTATTCCTCCTTTTGCCAAATGTCAAACAGACAGGGGTTGTTTGGACACGCAGCTTCTGAAGGGACCACCCAGCCATGGGGCCGCTGTAAGAGCTTGAAGCAACCGCGTGTGAGAAGACACACTCTCTAATGTCACATGGAATGTATTGGTTTGCACAGGGCATTTTGAAGTGAAGGCGGGGAGGAGGGTTTGGGAGAGGGGCAGAAAATAGGATTGAACCATCTGTCTTTGAACTTCGTATCGCAGACACATGTTTGTTTGGGTCTTATAATTAACTAGGCCAGACATGCAGAGGACAAATTAGCTTTTTTCTGCCCTCAAACTTTGTTGGTTTTGCCTGTACAAAAAAATGCGAGATACAACCATATATTGGAATGTTTTACCATCAAAATGAACGACTGACCGCACTTGCATGTGGAATTTCCTTTCTATTGCTGGCCTGTTGAACAGATGGTATCATTCTCTCACAGATCATAGATATTTGGTCACAGCTCATATACAGTGGTCAAAAATAGTACATGACAGTAGATGTTTAGTCATAGTTAGTACGTAAACGTTTGTTTACAGCTTATATATCGTCACTGTCCAATGAAAAACGTGTACCTCCATTTCTGTCGATTTTGAGTTTTTTACGTCATTTGAACACACCAATAGTCGTTTACATTGTGTGAAAATTTCATGATGAATGGACCAATAGAAGTGCTCCAAAATAGCTCAAAAAACAAATCTAGTTCCATTGACTTCCATTACAAATAAAGTATTTTTTGGTCTCTCCTGTAAAGTTGCAATTTTGGAAATACTTGTTTTTCATTGGACAGCGAGGATATGCTGGTTGTAAGTTGTCAGGTGTTAATTAATACAGGATGATGGTAGATGTTTGGTCATAGGTAAGTCAGGATGCTATTACTCATAGCTAATACGCGGTGGCTTTAGATGTTTGGTCATAGAGGTCATAAATGTTTTTATTTTCTAAGATATACATGTTTCTAACAGCTTCCTCTATCTACATTTCCATCTACATTTGTCGTTACGTAACTTAAAAACTCCAGTTATCTCTTCTATTAGTTACAATTTCATGTTAAACTAACCAATAAAAGAATAATAAAAGGATCTAGAATTACTTGGAAAACTATAATAACAGCTTGTTACACTTACAAATAATCATTCTTATGTAAATATATTATTTTAAGGATACTTGGTTTTGTTCTGACAGCAACAACAGGCTTCCAGAATGACTGAAACTTTTCAGGGGCACTCATTAAACAGAAGCACTAACTGCACCACGGTAAGCTCTCTCTCTCTCTCTCTCTGTATCTCACCTGAAAATGCCCTCTGTCTGAGCTCCACCAAGGGCTAGCACACACTGAGACAGCTGCACCTGCACCCACGGCAGTCTCCTCTGAGGAAACAGCTGGTTCTGCCTCTCCATGATTTCCTCCAGGGCACTGCCAAACAGAGATGGTGTCACAATGGCGTTGCGCCCGTGATCAATCTCATCCAGCGTGGGCTTCCTCAAACCCTATGGTGGGAGAAGGACATAGAAAGGAATGAGTGTACAGAAGCCTCATCTACATTAGAGATGCCATAATAATGTTTGACAAGAGATTAGTTAATTAATTAATTAAGCATAAAATATATCTATATAAAACTTAATTTTTCAGTTTGACCACCCGTCTGCAGTACAGTATGAATTCAGGTCACTGTACAAAGTAATGTACGACTGCGTGGTGTGCCTTTAAAAATAGCACTCCAGTAAAAACAGTGAAGGCAGTGGTGGGACAGCTGATTACAGGGTAAGGACTGGAGAAAGGACAGGGAGGGAGGGGGCACAACTTTTACTGTGATGCATGTGACTGTGTGTGTGCGCTTGTGTGTGTGTGTGTGCGTGCATGTGTGTGTGTGTTTGGGGGGTAAAGCTACCATCACCCCCCCACTTAAAAAAAGGCTGAGTGGTTCTCATGGAGCTTTCCTAAGGGCTTAGTGCTCTGATTGCTAACACATGTAGGCACTTGCACACTGCTACACTATGTTACACTTCAGCAGTCAAAGACCAGTCTGAACACATTACAGGCGGCTTTGTTTCAGTACCATAAACCTGCAGCGAGACGATCTGCGCATACCTATCTCTGAAAAAGCCTTTCAAATCCTTGACCTTTGTGATAACCTGCCAACGTCGCTTTTCTGTATACCTTGAGTGCAGATGACTTTAAATAAAGCATCCTATGTACCTGCTGGCCACAATTAGTGGTCTGGAATCAGGCTAATCAGGCTAAAAAAAAAAGAAAAGAAAAAAAAGAAAGAAAGGCCCACTCTTACCTTCTTGCCCCCAGTCACAACAACCTTCTGCAGCTTACGGTAGCAGTACTTTGCGTATGTGCTGATTGGCAGGCCTGTGGAGAAAATGGATAACCAGCAATGTAACTAACGAATGAACAATGAACAGAGGGTGAGAGTTAAAGCTTTGCTGTGAGAACAGAAGAAAATCCTGCGGTCTTGTGACAGCCCTGACTTCTGTGTGGCTTTTTAGAAGACAGAAAGGTGAATGGTGGTTTAGAATAGTGTCGTTTGACTTGTTAGCTAAAATTTCAGATTTACATATGAAACAAACAAACATGCACAGTGCTAATACTCAGAGACCACACTAACTTTATTTACTTTCCAGTTTGAGATCACTTGTTGGTGGCTGTTAGAAACAGAAAATACAAACACTTCTGACTGAATTGTTGAATTAAGTGTCCAGTAAAGAAAGGAAGCTGTTGTAAAGGCAAAGATTCATTCTGAACTAATCTGATTCATTTTTATATATAATTATATCTGTATATTTGTCTGTTAAATATATTTTCTAAATGATCCTTATTATCCGTCTGCTTGTACACAGTAAGTGATGTGTCTTGTGAACAGTTTTTGTTGACATGCTCTTTTACATTTCTTAAAAAGCTCTTTACATTCTAACAGAAATCAGCAAATCGAATGCTCTACAGAACGCTCAGACGACCTAAAGAACATATCTGTTTTCTGTATCAGCCACAGGACTGAAAAAACCCTGTCCAATCTTTTTACTCCAACCGAACAAAATTGCTGGATGGCTAACCTGCCTGTTAACCTACCTACCCACCCAACTACCTCATCCTGTTCACATGCATGTGTGCCGCACATGTGCTTATTTGCGAATGCAGACTCCACATGCAGACACACAGGCAAACACACACCACTGTAAGGTGAAAGAATGGCATAGAAGGGTACAACAAAAACAAAAAAAGAAAAACGAAGGTGGAAAAGGCTTCATAAAGTAGCTGGATAGACTCTCCAACTCTCCTTGTGTGACTAGTCAAAAGCTGGGCTCATATAGAAGGACTTAATTTCCTAGTTTTTACAAAATCATCCACTCCTCTAATGCTCATTCATTACATCATCGCTGTCCAATGAAAAACATGTTAATTTTTGCTGATTTTAAGTTTTCCATACCATTTGAACACACCAATGGCTAAAAATTTAATTATGGATGGACCAATACAAATGCTCCAAAATAGCTTGGAATAAATTCTGGTTCCATTGACTTACTTTGAAAGTAAAGTAGGTTTTTGGTCTCTTCTGTAAAGTTGCAATTTTGGAGATCCTGTTTTTCATTGGACAGCGACGATATTCAATATTAAATAAATAAAAAATGGTCTTTTCCACATACTGTACCTACATAATGGTAAAAGGCCAAAAAATTCTAAACTCTGAATGGGAGTTATGTGATGAGATTTTATTCCAAATCATTTTACATTCATCATTACATGTTCAGAAAGTGTAGAAGACAGCTGCTGTGCTCAAATGATGTGGATGAATAAAAAAATGGTTAAAATGAAGAAACACTGATTTGATAGGACAGCTTCTATATGAATGCGTGTGTGTGTGTGTGTGTGTGTGTGTGTGTGTGTGTGTGTGTATTGGAGCTGAGCGGATGTGTGTTCTTAGTTTGGACTGCCACCAGCATGAGTACTTTCTGCTCAGGATGTTTTACTATGCTTTGGCTGAAGCTAAGAAAAATACACAGCACAGTGTAAATCAATATGGCAGATTTTGTTACCAACACAAGATCAAACAAACCACCATCAGCCCTGGACGCTTTCCTAGGCTTCCAAAAAATTCTTCGCTCATTACAACAGTATGATAACATTTCTGGAAAGTGGAGTATCTTGTAGCTAAGAAGTGATGAAAAACTACCATAAAACTATTTTAGTAACCATGACCCTTCATAGTGGACTGAAATCTGAAACACTGGTGACGGACAAAAGGCTGCATCTTAATGATCCATATTACTGAGATCAATGTTCCCAACACTGTGAACTACAGATCTCTTCTCAGTTCTTTTACTTTATGCAGGGCCAAATGCTAATCTCACCAACCTTCTAGGCCACTGAAACTAGTGAGAAGCAGCACAGTGGAACACCGCTCCACACTGACTCTGGAATCTAAACACAGCAGTCTAGTGTTAGGGCTGCTTTTGATGCAGGACCGACAGCACAGGCTGAGAGGACATGCGGTATTTTCTGCTGCCCTGTCCCGTTCTGTGGAAAGGTGAGTCATTCTTGGCTGTATGTGTGAGACAGACACTGATCTGAGGTCAGTGGTTGTGTGGTGGTGATTTACTGGTAGCAGGTGATAGTAGCTGTACCAGACTTTATAGCACAATGCTCAGCATCACTAACAGAGGAAGTTCTGCTCCTCCCCAGGGCTGTTAAACATAAAGTGAAAAAGAGAGAGAACCATGGTGGTGGCGGGGGGCATGCGTTGTGCATAGAACAGAATACAAAGAATATTAAATATCTGAATATTAAATGTACAATAAAGTACAACACTGGGCAATCCAGCAGTGTCATGATTACTCACTTAAATCTGATCATTTATTAGCTTATGGTAAACAAACGAAACCTGATAATCATGTATCTGCATTTTATCTTTTTACAAGATACTTGAAAATACTATAGATGAAAGGTTTAGATTTATTATTTGATTAACTATTTGACAATTTTCCCCATTTTCTTCTGAATAATAAATGAATCAGTCATGATTTACAGATCAACTGTTTATAGAAATCATTAGTTCAAACCCCTAATTTATGTTATAATGTTATATGATAACTATAATATAATATGATATTATATTTTTAGTTAAACAGTTCTTTACTGATATATGACTGTTAGTTCTCAATTGTTACAATTCTTAAATAAAAAAAACAAACTAACTAACAGAAACATATATTCAAATGAAATGTTGTATCAGGGGTCCCTAATCAAAGGTAGGAGCTGTGGAAGATGGAGGTGAAGCATGATATTACTGGTTAATATTCTTCCCTTCCCAGCAGCACAGTAACACAATCCAAACTTACAGATGTGTATTGTCACTACACTTCAATATAAGATAAAAAGAAAACCACAGCTTTCTCTTTTAAACTGTGCTTTACATGACCAGAGGCTTGAAGTACCAAGGGTAAAAACTTTAAACATGTGTGGTACTCTGGGAAAAACAAAGCGAGTGCAAAAGAGTGATGGGAAAACTGCTAACACAAGCTGAAGAACCACTTTTTGAAAACAAACAATACACTGCTTGTTAAAGTTCACAGCTGCATAAACTTTATGAGAAGCATTGTGGCTTCTTAGGTCTGACTAAATGGTGCTCATACTGTACGTGAGCAGCTTGTTCATTTGTTATAAAAGTGCATGCATGGTGAACAGAAGGGTCAGTTATGAAAGCACAAAGAAGAAAAGCTGAACAGCTGCATAAGTGACCAGAGAGAAGGCGTGTCTATTACAGCGGAGCAGGGATGAGCGAAGAGGAGTGACTACAGTGGAAGACTGGGACTCATTCAAAACCACCTGTCTTTCTAGACCGCACGGACAGGAAGAAAGTGCTTATGAAAGTGTGCTTCAAGACAGACTTGGACAATTCAGAGGTCCAAGCCTCTGGCTAGCGGCCCTCGTGGCTCATTTGAACAGGCAAACCGTCGGCATTTTGTATTAAAAACACAAACACTAGGGATGTTATGGTGTCATGGTTTCCTGGTTAGCCATAGAGTATGATAAGATGATTACATCACCACTGATCTTTCCAAAATAGCAAAGCTTCTGTCTATTCCTGCTTACAAAGCAAAGTTCTCTTCCTGTTTTATGTGTGACTCTCTGGCTCTCAACTGGACATGAAACAAATCATGGATGTCACAGTGCTGGTGAGCAGCATTGCAAGTTTGTAATATCACATATGCAGCTACCAAACCCAGCATGAAAAGCATGACGCTGTTGGCTATAAAAAACGCAACAACAAAATTTAGCAGGTATCAGACTCTTTTACTGCCTAGTTATTCTGAAACCGATACAGCTTTTATGCACCTTTTCTACGTAGTTTTTTTTATATAAAAATGAATTTAATGAAGAATTGCAATTATTAAAAAGCCTATGCTGTTTCCCAATATTATCTAATAACACAGAACTGCTTGGTAGATGAGTTGGACCAATCAGAAGCAACCAAACAGTACGTGTGCATGGTATCATGTGCAACAACAATAACAAGTACTACTTCTTCATTCTTTTCCAATGGACTGATTTGACCCTGCGCTACAGTGACTCACTATCATACCTCTCTATTGAGGTACAAAGTGGTATTACAGGTAGGATGGGCCGAGGCTAATGGGTTAACATGATACATATATGTCTTTGACATACAGTTAAAACTGTTATTTCTTCACTTTCTGATCATTTTAGTTCATTCTGGGAGGCTTTCAACTAAAAATTTACACTCATGTAATCACGTTTTTCCACTTTACTCATTACACAGCTCAGTCAGTCTTTACACAAGAGTCAGTCTTGTGTAATCAATTGAACTTTTTTTCCTTTTTTGATAACCATCCAAAATTAACACCACAAGATAACATATTCATGTACATAATTAAGACCACTAATGACTCATAATGTTATGTTAATAATCAGTAATAAATGTGGTAATAATTCTTTGTTTATTATTTGTTCACTCTTTGTGCAGAAACATCATTTGCCTTAAATACAGAGCACACAAACCAAACCAAAGAAAATGTCCTGCACAACAGAAAAATATTTTTTTAAAGGACAGTTTAAGGAGAATTCCAATGTAATGAGTTAAACTAAAGCCTTATGTGCATGTTTACTATTATTTCACTGTAACTTTCATTTCTTGTCCGTTGTTCAATAACATGAAACTAGGCAATCACATAGTATAAGAGTCAAACCATCAGAACTCTGCCACACACACACACACACACACACACACACACCTGCAGACACAGGATGAGTCAAAGCCACCCAAGATCTGTCATGACCTGCAAAGGAAGTTTGTAATCTGAGAGTTGAAAGCCGGCTGCTGATGGGAGTCACCAGTTCACCACGACCAGTGAAGAAGGCTGGAGTGAAAAAAAGAGGGCAGGTTTTACAGCTGGTGATTTACATGGATGACATGGACGGATATCAGGCTGTGAAAACACGGTCAACGTACGGGTCAGATATTTCACAAGGGCCTGTCTCTCTTTGAACCTTCTCATACACACGTTGTCACTACACCCCCCGCCCCCACCTCCTGATTCGCTCTCTCAGCTCTTCTCACCTCTTTTCCTTTTTTTTGGCTCATAGAGTATGGTCTATTCATCTATTTATCCTTCCCACCCTCCTCCTCTTTACCTACTGTTTTCTCTCCATCTTCCTCTGCTTGTATTAGCAGCCTCTTGAAAGGGAAGTATAGCCGATTGACACGGCCACTCCAGGCCAGACAGAGTGGGAGGGAACGAGGAGTGAGGTGGAAAGAGAGTAAAAAGAGAGGAGAGATGGGGGAGGCTGTTTTGCATACCAATAGTCGCTGCTGTAACTGCCTCTTTTTAATCCTATAGACTGGAAGAATTTCCACTTTCCAACAGAGTGCTTAACATATTAACGCTTGTTTTCTTTCTTTCTTAATGGCCCGTCCTGGTCTCCCGCCGCCAGGCCACGCCTCTCCAGCTCCAGGTTGGCACACAGAGAGGGAGTAAGTGGGCCCCAGCACACACAGACTACACAATGAATTCCACTGAATGCACTCTCACCCGTTTCAAAGAGGAAAGAATCAGGGTGAAATCTGCTCTTCCTGCACAATGCCATCTCCAAGTGGCCGCAGCGTTGGCAGACAGCTGGTGAGGCCTGACATTATTCATCCCACATTCTTCCTGCCACCCATGCCACCAGCACCCTTTGGCTAACTGACCACTGATGTCATACTGAATCAGTGTAGCCAAAAGAACGCCCCAGGAAAACAACTTGTGCCAAGAGGGAGATAGTAATTAAATGGGAAGTGAGTAGCACTGGGATCTAAACCGTCTCTGGAGGGCTGCAGTTCAGCACACTTTACTGAATTCCCTTTTAAACATACTTGGTTTAAAACCCATTTCATTAATTACAAGGTTACAAGTTTAACAAAACATCACCACACTGTGATGCACGCTGGACCGAAGCAAGCAGTAGGGGTGATTCTTGTATATTTATTAAAATAAAAAAACATATGCAGGTACATATGTTCTGACATTGAAGCATGCAATGTCTGAACACCCTTGCATGGTACTCCTGCTACAGCTTCTTAAACTTAATAGCATAGTTTTGGCCTCTGCGATACTAATAACACAGAGGTCGGAAACATGCAAATAACCATTCTAAGCAATCACAGAGTTGTTTAGCTTGTGCTGTAAGAATCAGTGATGTTCTTGATGAGTTTTCTGTGGGAATTTTGAGAAATGGAGTTCACATGCTCCAATTAATTTAAACAGTTTTGGTAAACGTAATACAGGACAGTGTTAACTGATGTGAGCAATGTGTACATTTCTTAGTTTAACATGATAAAATGAACTAAAATTATTAACAGATTAAGACACTCATCTTGTCATCTTGCATGTTGCTCCTTTAATGTACAGCATTGGTTATATGTAGCCAAAACCAGCTGAAACATTAGGATGCCTTATCTGTATCATTCATTTGAAATGAATAGTAGGGATGTTAGTGGGTATTAGGATTTGTGTTTGACAAACTATTATTTTCATACTGAAATCACACATCTTGAGTATTTATTACTTTTTATCAAAGGAGGTTGCGTTACACTTTGCTACAACAAAACAATAACCATCCCTGAACATGCACACACTGACAATTATGTATTGTTAGGGACATTCCAAAAGGTAAACATCAAGCAGCCAGGTCTGGTCTAGGCTAACTGCTGCAGTTGATGTTCTGGATAACTGTAGTGCTAACTCACTAGCTCTGAAGAGACAACCTCTGCTGTTCATCCAATAGAAAAAATTAAAAATAGTTTAAAAATAGCCCATGGAAATATGTTGTCATATCTACTGCTCAGCCCTTTTTTGTGCTACTTAACTGAGAAGTTTCATGACCTATGTTTAACCAAATATTTGTTTATTACTTCTAACTTCTATTATTATTAGTCTGAATCCAAATTTTGAATAACCCCTGCTTTAGAATTACTTCACACTCAGACACAACCACAAATCCTGAAACTTTGACCCTTAAACTAATCCTAGTCCAACAGCCAAGGTCGAACAATTGAGACAGTGTTGCCAGAGAATGTCACATGGCCTTGAATAACACCAGAGCCACCAAGACAAAAAGTCTGGGTCAGCCACCATACATACACTCACTTCTCTGCTAGAAAGCCAATTTCACTGCCCCCCAAAAATGCTTTGGTATTTGATGAGCTATAGAGTAAAACAGACGTATGTGATGTGGTCTGGAAGAGCCTAATGGATCTTAGAACGCAGCTGGATGCAGCTTTGTGATTGGCCACAGCAGGTGGTGACATCAGTAAAACCACAAACACACCACTAAATACAATGCATAAGAGTGTGTTGTATAAACAGGGCCAAGATGACTGAGACACACACTTACATCTTGACTCAGCCGATTACACCCAGCAGAGCCTCAGGCCACGTCTAGAAGCGGTGAGTAACCACAGTGTGCAGCTTTGAAGGCATCTATCATTTGCGCAATATCAAAACAAACATTCTTCAGACATAGCCATCCAGGGGAGGACATAGCCGACCACCAACAAAGTCTTCCACATCAACATCAACTTCTATACACAACTTCTTGACAATGATACTCTTAATTCTTTTTAATATCCTGAAGCGTTTTTGCTTTGGATCTATAATTTTCTACAATTTGGATCTATAATTTTTCAGGTCTGGATTCTGCAGTAGCCAATAGAGGCTATGCATGAAAGTCACTGTCCCGTGGGAATACACTCCCTCAGTCCGACTGAGTGGCAAAAGTGTACACAGCAAGGCCTAGTTTATTAGGGAAATGATGAAACTGGGAATAAAATAAGCGACTATCTGCTTAAATGTAGCTGGACTCAACAGTAAAATATGAATTACTGTGGTCATCCTAATATTAATTGTTCCTTTGTTTAAAGAATAACACACAAAATCTACAAGGTTATTTGTAGAGGACAGGAGCTGAAAAGGCCTGGGTTGAGGAAACTATTCACTTGAAGCTGCTTTGGGGAACTAGAAGAGGATCTTCTATTTTTTAAGGTGCTATAGAAGTAGTATTTAAATTGTGCTCTGATGTCTACATAGAAGATATGTGAGTGGTCGGAGTGAAGAATACCCAGATGCGCTTTTATACGCCCATTACGCCCCTATCATTTCCTGCACGCCAAAAGAAAGCTCCTCCAGCCGAACAGGGCTCTGCCTGCCGGTCAAAAACTTTGTATCTTTAGAATGAAGGAGAGGGAAAAAAACATTCTTAACTTTCAACTGAAGTTCTGGTCATCGCAAAAGTTTCACACAATGTAAACATTGATAGCTGATATTTTCATATTATCTCGAACAATGCCAAAAACATGCACACAAAGTTTAGTTCTGATAATAACCTGGCAGGCTATTATACTATCATACGCAGAGAATGAAACAGCAAAGTCTGTTTTTGGAGTAGCGTTCACTGTTCAGGAGAGAGAATGAGAAAAATGGTGAAAGGGAGAGAGAAAGGAAAGAAGACGAGGGTTAAACTGGATGGAAGCAGTGAGGGCGTAGCCTGATAAAAATGGCCTATCTTTTTTTGTTGGTCTGTCTATTCTGTGCACGCTTCCTAAATGATATCCCTCCCTCTTATGGACTCACACAGGGACTTTCTTTCTTTTCTGAATTAGGACTCTCTCTCTCTCTCTCTCTCTCTCTCTCTCTCAGTAGTTTGGCAGAGCACCAAAAGAGCGTGGGAGCTCTAATCTTATTTGTGTGTGTGTTTTTTAAAGGCAGACAGACTGATTGACAGACGGACAGTGAGTAAGATATTCCAGTTGGTGTCTTTTCTAGCTAGATACATAAAAACCAGACCTAACAATCTTTAGGCAAGGACTATGTTGAGACGTTTCCCTCTCTTTAGACGCTAAAACTCATAGCCATAGTTGTTCAAAGATATTTAATCCACCAAAGAGAATTCCACTAACTTCATTAAACCATCATTTGTGGCTTTAGCAACAAGGTTAGAAACACTACACCTCCCACAATGCACAGCAGTGCACCTCCTCCAACACTACAGGAAATCCACTATCTGACAGGACCACATTGCTCCTATCTTCTAGTGTGTATGCGTGTTAGTGCGTATGTGCCATGCTGTAGTAAAAACGTACCCTGTTCTTCCTCCTCTTCATTGTTCTGTTTCCTCTTCTTCCTGGACTTTGAGTTCTTCTTGTTTTTCATGTCCTGTTGTTCCATAATTCTCTGTAATACTGAATAACCAAAGAAAGAAACCTTTTTAAGATAAAGAAAAAAGTTCTACAAAATATCTGCCCAATTTAAGCATCTGAAAAACACATCATCAAGGTTTGTTCCATGGCCTTTGAACTTCGACCCTGAGTAGCCCAGCTTTTTATTTTCCTCCCGTCCCCAGCCTTGCATCCTGTTTGAATTGGAGCCAGGCCATCATAATTTTAGCACTGAAACTAATATTGACTTGCGATGTAAGTGTGTGTTTGGAGCCACAGGGGCGTACCTGAAACGTAAACATTCGCTGTCTGTTTAATAAAAACGGAAAAAGCAAAGAGAAAAACATCAACTTCAAATTCTGTACCTTCAGACGCACGCTGCTTTCAATGTTTTCTTTAAAAGATTCACATCATTTAAAAGGAAAGATCTACACTTCCACTGAAACGTTTGGAGTCGATGTTGTCAGTGTTACTAAACTCATTTGACTGCAGATGTTAAATTTTTCAGGCATATAATAATTAGTAGAAATAAATACTGTCTCTTATTTTAGAATGAAAAAAGCTCTAATAACAGTAACATCTACAATGCTTCATATTTATAAAACGCTGATCAACTCAATTCATCTCGAGAAGTACTCACGAGATGACTTCTCGATTAATTACAATATTTTGTGTACTTAATCACGACTAAGTGGACTTGTCTTACTCGCACAAATCTGGCCCAAAAGGACAGTTACAACAACAAAAAAAAAAAAAAAACTCCACAAATCACACACTATGGACGGAGCTACTGGAAATCAAAGTCTGGAATCATTGCATATAGACGACTGCAGTTTTAAATTTTACCAATGTCCATTTAGGAAACAGTGGTTGGGTGTTCCAACTCCTCTGTGAGCATTTGCTTCAAGAGAACAATCAATGGAACCTGCCATTTAAAATTTGTATTTAAACAAGTAGGCTACAGTATAGGCGTACTGTGTGAGCAGCTGGGCTTCAGGCTGCAAGCTAAGGATAGTTCAAAGCAATAAAACTAGCAAAACGTAGCAGTGGTAGAACTACTAAGTTTAACATCACTACATATAAAATAAAAATGATGCTTGATTGTTTATCACACGATCACAACTTGCATACTCACTCTTCTTGTCATTACTGGGCTCTAGATGTCTCTGAATGTAGCCCTCCAGGTAGCGTCTGAACTTGGGTGAAGGAGAGAAAAAGGCCAGGCTGATGGCCATAAGCTCCCAACCGGCCTCCAGGCTGTGCAGGCACACATTGTCCGTGGTTTGCCTAACCAGCTGCACGTACAGCTCGTCCCTCAGGCCCTGCGTACCCCAGCACTTGGTGACCACCAGCAAAGCAGCATGGCGGCGCTCGAGGCGGGCCGGCCGGTCGCCCATGTACACCTGCACCAGCTTAAACATCTCACAGGCTTCTTTCTTGACGGCACGCTCACTGGTGATCAACATGGGCTTCTTGATAGACCCGCCATTCCAGGACAGCATGTTGGCGATGGAGACGCGGCGGCGGAACAGACCCTGAGTGTGCATGTTGAAGTTTTTGCTGGCCCAGTCCTCCATGTCCACGTCGCCTGAGGGCTTGCACAGGGTGGAGTAAGGGTACTGGTAGGTGGAGCTGGATGAGGGGTGGCGGGCTTGTGCATTGTGGCTGTGACCAGAGGGAACGGAAGTCGTGCCATGTCCAGGTCTGCCGTTGTCGTCATCGTCGTGGTCGTCGCCGTGCTGGGGGCGGAACTCCGGCTGGCCTTTGGATTCCAGTGTTCCTGTCTGAGTTGGGGGAGAAATAGGGCTTTAATTGGGTTTGAACTGATGCTGAATATGGTCAGAGAACATTTAACCCATGTCTGACCGGCCTTAACCTGCAGCTCTAAAACTCCAGACCCTGGTAGACTGCTGCTGCATCGTTCTGTGCTTTAAATTGAACCTAAGCACACAAGGCTTTATCTGGCAAACAGCAACAAGCTTACACCACATGCTGCCACCTACAGTGTAGAAGCGCACAGTCTCATGTGGATAATGTTGGAAGATATGTAAAAATAAACATGCATGCATTGAAGCGTATGTGTCCCACCAATGACACAAGATCATTTGCTATTTTGTTGATGTATCAGTGCACACCAATGAGTAGTTACACCCCTACTGAAAATATTTTAAAAATACCTTTTACGCTGAAATTGTATTTCAAAATTATCCTAAAGCAAAGCCTCAAGCATTAGGCAGTGCATTCATAACAGATTTGTAAAATAATTTTCTTTGATGTAGCTTTAAAAAGCTTTACATCTGGTTCCTGTATTCAAATTCCATAACAAGATCTAACTCTGTTTCCCTAGAATGAAGCACTTTATCTGAGAATGCCCCCTGTAAGTTTTCTTTCTGAAACAATAACGTCCATCACTGGACCACTAATAAACAAAACTGACAGCCTTATTATTAATTATTCAGAATTCAGATTTAATTCAGCAATAATTAAAACAGGAGTGAATGCAGGTTTAACTGAAGTCTGAACTTGACCCGAGCCACACTAACATTTGAGAAATGATATCCAAACCTGACGTAACTCATGTCAGATTAGAACATTTAAGTTCTACAAAGAGACTAAAGCTAAAGTTACATTCACATCACCAGCCATATAAACCCATATCTGTCATTAGTGTGACTAATTAGTGCGTCCACAACTCATATCCACAACACATATTATGAAGTTAGCTGCAGTGCATTGATGTTTAAAACAAATCTGATCTGATAGTCATTGTTTTGGGTCACATGACCACATATTGCATATCGTCGCTGTCTAATGAAAAACATGTACGCCTATGGTCGTTTACATTGTGTGAAATTTCATGATGAATTAATCGATATAAGTGGTCAAAAATAGCTCTGAAATATTCTGGTTCCATTGAGAAAGTAAAGTATGTTTATGTAAAAATTGTAATTTTGAAAATACTTGTTTTTCATTTCACAGTGGTTCTAATCTGACTGGAAACAATCAGATTTTTGTGTCCACACAGCTACAGTAAGTCCTGTAATGTGAACAAAGGCAAAGAAGAAGAAGAAGAGGAAGGGAAGGGAGAGAGAGAGAGAGAGAGAGAGAGAGAGAGAGAGATCTATGTCAGTACTGAAGGAACTATGCGTAAACCTGACCGCGAGCGCATATATGTACATGTGTGCAAGAGCGACGAGAGCAGCGAGAGTATGCGTGCGGGGTACGCTGTGAGTAGGCGGCAGGCGATCGGCTTACTCATTCCCCCTGTAACTGGAACAGGCGCACAAATCTGGAAAAATTCACACGGATTGCGCTCGCTCCCAAAATAGGTGACCCAATATGGAAATCACATCCTAACATCAAACAATACTGCCTCCCCACTCTCCCCACCATCACTCCCTCTCTCCCTCTTCCTCAATCTGTCTCTACTCCCCCTCCTCATCTCGTAATGCTCTTAATTCTATCATAACCCTATTACACTATTACAGTGCACAAAGCTAATAACTTACATGTTCTCCTTACTTACTACTGATTTAGGTATTTTGGGCTTAAACAGCACAATTTATTAGGGTCTCTCATTATAGCCACCATAATAGCTGTTTAATCCTGAATTTTATTCATTGTTGTTCATAGCAGTAAAAAAGATATTACATAATTCCTCAAAGAATTCCTCAATCATTCAAAACAAAACGGGCAGAGTGGAATTTTCAATAAGAACCACATCTCTTCATCAGTGCTTCATCAGTGAGGTACTGGCTTAAACGGTTTCCGTTATTAGATTGTCACAAGCTGAGGGATCACCCTACATTTATGAACCATAAAATGCAGGCAGACTGCAGGCCACATGTGATACAGGTTTAACGATGCGGTCAAATTGAGTATAAAGTGGAGTTGATGAATTCACCATGCCATCAGCTCTGTACTCGAGAGGGGAAACTTCAGACCCAGGGGGAGATTTTCCAAAGCTAACATATGATTTAACTTTTATCGTTGAATGTTAAAGCTTTCATTAAAAGAACTATAGAAAATAGAAAGAGAAACAGGGGGACGGGGGAAACAGTGAGACAGACAGCACAGTGTGGTTGATTTACCAGCTAATGAAGCATATGGAAGCATGGAGCAGTGAGCCAAGGCAGCAGATCACTAACATAAAGATTAAGACCCAACCACTCCGTCCACATTACATTCACCTCTCTCCTGCCTCACTTCATCCTTCCCATCCTCCAATTGAGGGCTTTCCTCCTCCTGATTTTCCTCCTCTCTGTCCAAGTATGTAGCATATTAATATACTGTAATGAATATGGATAAACCAAAGCTCAAGGCCAGTCCACACTGCTTGTGCCAAGCCCTTGTATAGAGAGGCTGCCGCCTCTGTCTCTCTGTTTGGCCCATGTGTTTTCTCTATAGGGATGTCTATAGGACACTGGCTCATCCAGCCTGGCATCTGCGTTGCTCCTTATGGCTTCAGACACCAAGCAGCGACACCTTCATGGCACATTCTGTCTGCATGTAAACATGATAGCTGCTACAGTGAAAAGCAAGAAGTTAACGTTCAAATGAAACGTTCAGTACGCTGTAATGTAACTAATGAAACTAATGCTTACTTGGTTTACTCTGACCACACAGACTAGATTCTACATTACAATCGCTGTAACTGATTACATGCAAAAGGAAGAACCATGCACTTGTTGTTTAAGCTCTGTAGAAACAAACAATTTTAACATACAGACTATTGAAGATTGATCTGGTTCGTGACCCCAGGAGGCACGCTCAACATGGCAAAGCCCTAAGCCTTCAATGGTCTAAACAACAAATAATTAAACAAACAGAAACTAAGCATGGGAAGCGTTTCCCTTTAATTTCTTTAATTAGTAAAATCACGGTGTTCACAGATTTTGATAGTATTTTTTTCCATCTGACACTGCTGGTTCTTTCACATGACGTCACGTTACGTCACATGATGTCATATTGCTACTGTTACTGACCAGCAGATCAAATTTCTAAAAAAAGAATAACCATAACATAACATCATGTGACATAACGTGGCATATCGTGTATTGTGAAAATGTCTAGAAATATCGCAACATTAGCTTTTTGTCAGATTGCCCACGTCTCCCAGAACCTTCTAAAAACAACGACTCGGAGATGAAAATCATTTAATGTTTAGTGACATTAAATACGCCAGGCGTCTGATTCCTATCACCAACACTGTAAACGAATTCAGTTTCTCTAGAGGGGACCATTTCATGTCATGCCACTATGTGTGACGCTGTTTATGTTATCTTAATGTCTGAATTATGAAGAAAGGAATTTTCACATTTACAGAACGCGTTCTTTAAATAATCTTTAAAAGGTACTCAATGTGCTCTTCTTCAGGCATGTTTAGCTGTCCAATGACAATGTGTTAGCAGCAGTTTGAAGAAAGATTGGCTTCAAATGAATTGGAGGAATGCATGTGCTCTCTCAGTCTGGCTGCATGGTGCAATAAGGAGACACGTTGATAGCGGGTGGACTTGGCAATGACTAAACTGAGTAAAAATCAAGTAAATAAATAATAACAGATTTTAAAAGGCATTGGCTCAGTCCCTTCTGTTGGGGATGTTCTCTATTTTTCACTTTTTGGAACTGGACCAAGGTTCTTATTATGGCTTAGAGAGAGAGAGAAAGAGAGAGAGAGAGGAAGTTTATGGAGAGGTCCAGAGCACTCTCTAAGTAGAGGTTAATTTATGTTCCAGTGGCTTAATAAAAAAACGTCTCGCGGGGGAAGAATGATGTGGTAGCCAGCGTTAGAAACCCCTGCATCAATGTGGGAAAATCAGAGTTTGAAACCCACTGACTCAATAAGCCATCTGCTAATAAGCCAGAGGGAGCACAATCTAAAAACACCTAGTGGCACCAAGTAAAATCCCTGCTCCCTCCCTCTTTCAGTACTTGTCTCTTTCTCTTTACTAGGAGAATGATGGAAGCCCAAGAGAAGTCCCCTAAAGTTATCAGTCTTCTTGATTACAAAGTGCACACACACACACACACACACAAATCAAGTGTACATAGTGACCACACTGTGTGGAGTTCTGTATGACTGAGAGAAACAGCAGGGGGAACCATAGTGGGTTCCTCCTGCTGAACGCTGACCTACTTGCTGCACAGCAGAGCTACTCGATTCTCTTATTTATATCTAATGCACTGACACATACACTCACTTCATGCCCCCTCCCTAACATATCTTGTCCCACAAAGACCCTCAAACACGGCCACAAGCGCACACAGACACAGCACTTCCAAACTCACCTGAGCTCGGGTCGCTGAAGTGGAATCTAGCTTTCTCCTTTTTGCTCTCGTTCCCCTTATCCCTCTCTCCTCATCTCTCTTTCTCGCTTTCTCTCTCCCTGCCTGAGTGAGAAGGTTTTCCTCTTCTACTTAGTGGAGGTGACTAAGCAGCAGCAAGCCTTTGAAAAGCTTTGAGCCCACGTGTGTGTGTGTGTGAGTGTGTGTGTGTGTGTATACGCCACAGCTTCAATTTAGGCTGATTCTCTCTTTACAGCACAACCCATCATCACCACTTCACGTGTCGTGTGGTTCTCTCTTGCTTTCTAATTCCCTATAGAGGAAAAGGCCTATCGGGATCAGTAGCCGGAGGAAAGCTGCGCAAGTCTTGATTAATTGGGTATCATGATTTTATCCTCACAACTGAGATCACAATTCTCACCTATGATTCAACATGATCTAACAGTATGCATATTTATTACGTTCCACATATTTAACTAAGTTCAGCTAAACTTATTTTACTGCACACTCTGCATAAATGAACTTGAAATATCGACAGCAATAATGAGGTGGCGGTGCTACCATGTCGACTCGACATGTGCACTGTGGTTCCTATTATGATGGTTGGTGCAGACCTAGATGATAAAACCAACAAACAACAAAAACTTTGACTTTGAAGGAGATATGGAAAGATAAATACTTGGTCATTTCAAAAATATGCAATAGCTGCTTTTTAATAGCTTATATCATCAACAATTCATATCATCAAGTAGGGGGAATTAAAACCTAGTACTAAGGAGCATGTGAAATACTAATGATCAGCTAGACCAATCAGAGGCAATTAAACATCTATGTGCTTTGTACATGACATAAGCACAACTAACTGTTAGCCTGACTAAATAAACAGACTAGGACCAAAATGCAGAGAAAATAATACCCATATAATTAACTTTCTCTCTAACAACAGCCCACCGAATCTAAGTCTCCACAGTCACACGCCCCCACTCACACCCACTCACACACAGAGATACTCGCACACACAGATAAAGAAAATCACTCTGGAATGGAACACTTCACCCTCCGAGACAGGAAGCCCTTAGTCAGTCCCTCACTGCTATATTGTTTCCACGGCGACCGGATGGAGACTAATGTTTTGCTTTTCCACTCGGACAAACCTTATGAGACACACTGGGAATCTGACCCAGAGGCCAACAGATAGAAAAGGAAGAGAGGATGGACAGTGTGAGTGAAATTAGGAACATTAAAGATGTACATGTCTAGTCCTGCTGTGATCAGAGAAAGAAATGAAAGCGCAGTGAGAGAAAGCATATCCAAACTGACCTCACCCCAAACTGAGTAACAGCTCAACATTGAAGAATATCAGATCGTGCTCAAATAAACCAGCTCATAACATCCTTAGTATAAAGGATACAGGGACAACAAAACACACTAAGGCTGTGTAACATAGCCAAAAACTCAAAATCTAGATTATTTCAATATCTTTTTATGTCAGTAAATATCAATGATTGTTATATGCGTTTCCTGATTTATACCGGATTTTAAGCCTGGAGGAGAATGGCATAATAATTTTATCAATATTCCTCAAACCCATATTATCTACACTGTCTCAAATACGCAAAATGATATTAATGTTTTATCATACTTCCCCCACCCCATCACCAACCACTTCCCACATCCCACAACCACCCCCTACACATACACAGCTGTACCTGGGAGGGGGACATGGGTGGTTCTGGCGAAGACAGGCTTGTCTGAGATGCTCCGCTTTTCTCTAGAGAGTCCACTTTCTCATAAGTCCTCTTCTGCCTCACGGACACACCCTCCAATGCCAATGGTGACAGTGGCAAATCGCCATGGCTACTCCCACCGTTGCGGTATAGGGAACGCTCACTTGCTGTCACATCCTCCCTGGACCCTCGCATGCCGCCCGCCCGTGTCCCATTCCTTAGCGATCCAGGAGGGGAGCGGGCGGCTCCACTTCCAGAAGCTTCCGAGCCCATTTCAGTGTCCAGGCTGGCTTTGGAGACTGAACGACTCACTGCTGCCTTCATCTCCGCCATTAGCTTGTCATTGAGTGCAATGAGTTCTCCGCTTCCTGCTGATCCGGGGCGTCCTGAGCCCACCATTCCAGGCCCTGGCGCCCTCCTGCGGTTCTTCCGTCGCAGGCTGGGTGAAGGTCCAGTGGAGTAACCTGAGTCCTGGTAGGTGACGGCCGCTGGACCTGGGTACTCCTGAGATGCCAAGCTGCTCTGCCTGCTGTGCTTGGGCTCTGGCAGCCTCCAAGACTGCTTCTTCTCAAGAGAGACCTCCTTCTTTGATTGGGCGGGAAGGCCTGAAGGAATCTGAGATGGGACCTCACTCAAATTGGAGGGCAATGGAGGCTGGGGCAGAATCAGGCCAGGATTAGAGGTCAAAGGAGGCTGAGACTGGATCAGGCCAGTATTGGAAGCCAAAGGATTGTGGATCAGCCTGGAGGTGGATGGGTCCACGTTGACCATGTGCTTGATGCACTCACGGCCAGCTGGGCTGTAGTCCCCGGCTGAAGGGTTACGCCTATGCTTGCCGTGGGGGAACTGAAGAAGTTTGGGGGGTTGAACTGCTCGTGGCAGGCTGTGGGATGGAGTGGAGGTGTAGTGACTGCGGGCTAAAGGCTGAACCCCTTCTACCTCCATCTCCATTGGTGGCTCATCATAAATGGGAGGATCCATGGATGGTGGTTCATCATAGATGGGCGGGGCAGGTGCAGTGGGCGTGACTCCATAGGGGGGAGAAGAAGGACGTTGACCAGGAAATGAAGCAGAGCCGGAGTTGGGCACCACGCAGAAGGTACCATTGTCACCCTTCTTGAGATGGAAGGCTTGCTTAGTGTCTCCTGGCACGGCCATACTGCCAAAGGGTCCCGGCCTGTTGGGGTGGGATGGGTTATAGGTGGAACTATTGGAAGATGGGCAAATGTGAAGGAGGTGGTTGGCGTTAGCAGTAGTTGCAGACTGGTTTCTGCCAGCATTGCTCACTTTCACCAGCAGAGCAGCCTTGGAGCCAGGAGCTGGCTGCCATCTTTGAGTAGATTCCCTGAAACATCAATACAGAGAACAACATTAATAACAAAGCCCATTTTCTGACAAGCCAAACCAAACAACAAGCCAATGAACAGTAACATACTGAACGTTTTAATACAAAGAACCTAATTGCGAGGGTTGGAATCTCTAGGCACCATATAATTTTATTCCACTTCAATTTAAGGGGTCAAGGTGTGACTATTAAACCAAATCTTGATTTATCTCCAGTTTTTAATTCTACAGCCTACATTATGATTCTCTTGCCTGTACCACATAGCTTAAACTCTGTGTGCATGCTTAGTTGCCATTTTTCCTTTGCGTTACATATCATTTACAGCATAACTTGTATGGTTATTTTTGGAACTTCTTTGCTATTGATTAAATATTTAATTAAAATCAATGGGTAAGCATGAGTTTATTTACAGTAAGTTAAATTCAAGGCCTACGTAAAATCTGATTGTACAGTTTTATGAAATAATTTAGAATCAGTCAAGAAAGAATTACATTGCACCTAAAAATCAATGTTGAAAAACCATCATCTCGGTGATTTCATATCCTAAAGAAGGAGGATAGATGGCTAGCAAAATCTGGTGATCTACCTGCTCAAACATCTACTAAACCAGTCAATTGGGAATGTTCAAACAGATAAATCAGCAAAGTGTACTGGACACCAGTTTGTAGCATAATTACAATTTGCTTATAGTTACAAAGAGTACATCAGAAAAACTGCAATGTTCTAGATTTATAATACATTTATAATACTGTCTCTATGCTGTACGACGTTCTGTCATACAACATCTCATGTTTATTAAATAAACATGCAGCTTAATCCAAACGTCTCCATATCTAATAGAGAGGAATGCATGGCTGAAATGCCACTCCTGGCACTGGCTCTAAAAATGCATTCCTATGTCTCTCTCTCTCTCTCTCTCTCTCTTTCTCCCTCTATCCTGTTAGCCTCTCAGCTGCAGGGACAGGCCGAAGCGAGACACTGTAGTTTCTACTGAAAGGAAAACTTAACCAATGCTAAAATGGAGCAGGAGTGGAGAACCATCCTAGGAAGTATTCATGCTGATGGAGCTTCACAGAACTGACAGTGGAATTTCTATTCCTTTCTTATCTGGAGCTGCTGCATGTTTTGATTAAAGAGTGGGCAACAATATGAAGCACAGACAAGTGCATGTTTTCCTCTCCCTCTCCCTCCCTCCCTCTCTCTCTCTCTCTGTAACAGTGCGCAGGAGAAACACAACAGGAAAGGCTGTGTAGGGAGTGTGTTCCAAAGAGGCGGAGGCCGAGGAGAAAAACAGGATTTCACACAGAACCGTTCCACACACTTATTAGAGCGATACGAACCCCCACCTCCCCTCTTCTTTTTCTCTCTCTCTCACACACACACACACACAAAATGTAAAATGGTGAAATGTGAAATGGACATTTGCATGTTAATCAGATTTAATAGAACATGCTTTTAGTCATGTCCTCATCATGCCTTATGAATTTCTCCAGATTTCTCCACCCTGCAGACAATTTGTATGACAAAAGTAATGCTTTTAATTTTAAGTGTTTTTCGATTATTCACTAGTGCGTCACAAAAGTTACAGAATGTACATCTATACTGTTTTAATCACTCTTTTGGAGCTATAGTATACCACCACTTCATTTTTATAAAAGAATAGTTGTTTTGCATCGGTTGCCTTTTGCATGACATTTTAGTGATGGTAAAAAAAATTATACTGATATAATTAATATATACTAACATAATTTTAAAGGGCCATAGTCTCAGCATTATTTTTTACCTCCAAGGCCCAATTAAATTGTTTAGTTGATTTCATAGACCAAAAAGATAAGAAGTCATTTTTACATTGTTTATTTCATTTTTAAATAACTATTACATCTAACACAGATTTAAAACAGGCTGTGCATGTAAGACAATATGGGTAAATGGTCTTCTGATTTGCAGCTCTCTGTTTTGTCTCATTCCAAAAGCAGCCCAGGCTGAAACACTTCTTATAACATCAGTTTAATGGAGAAAAAAGTAAATTCAGTTTTCTATGATATATGGGATCTGTATTAAAAAAGTTTTACAAAGAACAAAATGTGTGGTTATGCCACACTCATAAAACACAACCACACCCACTCAAGCACAAGTGTAGTAGTAATTCAATACTGTTTGGGAGGGTTCACCTCATTAATGGCGTAACCACCTTCAGACCCCATACCACAAATCCAGATTTGTGTGTGTGTGTTTGCTAATCTCACCTCGTCCAGTTCTAACCGTTTCCTTCCTCCAATGTTGGGCCACCACAAACACACACACCACACCTCTACAAAACACGACCTAACCACAATTACACACCCTGTGCACTTCACGTACAACAGCCAACCTCACCATGTGCACAGCCAATACTACACATACAAAGAGGAAACGCACATAACACAATAATTTCGATTCTGATAAATCACTTTTTTGCCAACTAAAGACATTTTAACAACTGTGTCATTTAACTGTGGGTGGGTTTCAAGTGTAATTCAATACATCTCAATTCCACATGTACTAATTCAAGAACACACTTAACAAGTACATAATCTACAAGTACCAACTCAGAAAGTACACACTTAATAATTATACACTCAATGAACATACTCAACAACTACTAACTCAAAGTACACACTCGACAAGTACCAACTCAAAAAGTACATACTCAACAAGTACCAACTCAAAAAGTACACACTCAACAAGTACCAACTCAAAAGCACACAATCAACAAGTACCAACTCAAAAGCACACATTCAACAAGTACCAACTCAAAAGCACATACTCAAGTACATACTCAACAAGTACCAACTCAAAAAGTACACACTCAACAAGTACCAACTCAAAAGCACACATTCAACAAGTACCAACTCAAAAGCACATACTCAAGTACATAGTTAACAAATACTCAAAAAGTGCACACTCAGCTACTACAAATTCAAAAAGTGCACACTCAGCAACTACCAATTCAAAATGTGCACACTCAACAAGTACCAACTCAACAATCAGATTTTATTAGAAAAACTCAAATGTACCGCCTTATTAAGTAATGCTAGAAGTACCAACACAAAAGTACCAATTCAACAAATTCCAACTCCGAACTTCCAAACTCTGAGTGTACCAGTTCAAGTAGTAACTCAAATTTAAAATTTCAAACTCAATAAGCAATCAGTTAAGTATCACCCTACAAAGTAGCAATTCAAACAACACCAGTGTACCAACACAAAACAACTCGGTGGAATCTAAGCTATTTACATGACATTAATTATTTCAGGTTTAAAATAAAAAAATATATTAGATGTGGCTTGCTAGTAACTAGTGTTAATCATGCTTACACATGCACATGCACGCCCACTACAGAGATGTGTGCACGAGTGTGTCTGTGTCAGTGCACACACACTTACCCCTGGTGTTCCCGCAGCACTTGGGACAGCACTTGGTTTGGCTGAGTTGCAGTGTGCCCCGCACTGGCGTGAGAACGCGCCCATGAACCAGTCCAAGTAAGAGGAGGGAGAACGGACGAAAGAATAACAAGGGGACAAAAACCCCAAATGGCTAAAGTGGCCCGTCGTTTCGCTAATGCGTCTATTTTTAACACACAGCTCCTTCTGTGTCAGCTCGCAGTTTAAAGAGTCCAGTGTTAATTCCTACTCTCACTGAGGTACTCTTCAATTATCTAGTGTCAGAGAGAGGGAAGGAGAGATAGAGACAGAGAGAGAGAGAGAGAGAGAGAGAGAGAGAGAGAGAGAGAGAGGGGGAGGAGAAGGACGGAGGAGAAGCAGAGAGGAAGGGAGGGAGGGGGTAAGGCTGCAGTCTCAGCCCTCCTTCTGTTTTACGGTAGCAGACACACATACACACAAACACACACACACACACACTGCATTTGTTTCATACAGTGTAGGAACATGAGGTCAAACTAATGTCCATATGTATTAAATATGTATGTAAGTATGAGGGTTGGACAGTATGGCGATAAACTACAGCACATTATACTTTTATCACATGATATCATTAGTACTTTAAGAAATTATCTGTTTCATTACAAATAGAGCATCATTAGTCCCTCTTAACAGCTTTTAGTGCAGCGCAGTGTCCTAATGTGGAGTAAAATTAAACATGCTGTCGTCTTATAGTACTTCTTCTATTGTGGCACTATGTTTTTCCCGTCACTTCCAACTTCATTTTATCATGCACCTTTAATAGCTATCTAATATGTAAATGTTTCATATTTATTATATACATGGAAGGGAAGAGTAGTGTAAATTAATACTCAAGCAAAAGTACTGATAGTTGGATTTAATAATGGCAATCAGTAGAAGTAATTTTCAAAAAAAAAAAAATTACTTGAGTGAAAGTACAAAAGTGTCAATAAAAAAACCTACTAAGGTACTGCGTAACTAACAACTGCAGTGGAACTTCATAGTAAATCCAACATCTATCAGTACAGGAACTAAAGACTGGTAAACTCTATATACATACTCTAGAATAAAGTGTAGAGTCTAGAATAAAATGCTAAAGCACCAGCATCAGAGGTGTGACCAATCCCAAAAAAGTATAGATGTCACCCACAACACACAATCAATGAAAAAAAAAAGAAAAAAAAAAAAAGAATTGAACACTATTTAAATATAAAAAATACGAATGGGTAAAATATATGAATATATTAGACTAAAATGATTTGAAGACTAAAAATGTCATGGTTCATGAATAAATGTGAACACCCACCAATTAGCATTATGCAAATTATGACAATGTATCAAAATAAGTACACAAACAAACAAACACACACAATTTTGGATCACCACTCCCCTAAACTGTTCCAGTGCATGAGAAACCACCTTCAGTCCCCAACAGGCACTCATCTAACTCTGTCTTTTACCGCTTTATTACACCACAGTCTTTAAGAATATCCATCTCTTCAGTCTTTCTCCATCCCTCCCTCTCTCTCTCTCTCTCTCTTTCTCTCTCATTTCAAATCACGTTTCATGTCTAAAAACGTCCCCCCTCTCAAACCCAATTGTTTTCTTTAAGTGTCTCTTCATCTTTCTCGACCCTCTGACTAATGTGCTCGCTCGTTCTCACACACAATGCCCATTTTGTTCTAATAGCTTTTAAAAGTCTCTCTCTCACTCTTTCTCCCTCTCTCTCTCCAAATTGTGGTCAGTCTCCTCCCTTTGTGCCTCCTATCTCACGGCTCCAAATGTCAACAATCTTTTCGTAGTGGCGAGTAAATATGGAGTCTACAGGCCGTAAACAAGCTCAACAGTTCAATGCAAAAGCTGGAAGAGTGGAAAACTCCCAAGCACAGACACACACACACACACACAAGTTGTTGTAAATAGTTGCCATGATTATTTGGTTAAACTGAATTCCTCAACTACATAAATCCTTACAACACAAAAAGCATTGATTCTTGATGAATCAGAAATGTTTAGCTGGCCATTTACGAGCTGATGATGCATACTGTACAGCATCTTTCTGATCTCAGCCCTTGCACACATGCACTCTTACATGGGACTTTACCAGTTATTCCAGGAGAATTGAGGCCAAGACCTATTCCCAGGACATCACTGGAAGGCCTTATGTGTGAACAGAAGCTGATACGTTACCGTGAAACACGTAGGCGTCCATCTGGATAAGAGCCTGCAGGGTAGCTTTAATTAATTTATTTATTGTTACTAGAGAAAATGCCACAGACATATCATTTGTACAAGATTCTAGAGAGAAGTACGAAGCCGCTACTGCATTAAAGTGACTACCATGGTTTTCATGGTGAGTGTGAAGGTATGCATTCTGGCAAAGTAAGTTTTAAAGTGTAAAAGCAGAAAAAAAAATGATATCCTGGGATTTAATGATGAAACAGGGCTTCATGGACAGAAACAGCTTGAACACACCCATTTATTGCCAAATGCTTGTAAAGCTTTCGTGCTTATCTTTTTCCAATACTGTAATCTGGAATCTTGGAAATGTGTTGCATGTTTTGTTAATGTTCAGTTCTTTTGTTGTCTTTCATTTTTTAAAAACAAGTTTGTCAGTAATCATTAAAATCGTCAACTTGTTTATTCGTTTAATCAATAGTGACAGCCCTAATTTTAAGTTACATTAAGTCATTAAACCAGCAGTGAACAAATTGGGGGAAAAAGTCCACATTTGGGGTCTTTTTTTCTTTCTCCCTCTTTTCCCACACTCTCTGGCCCTCGCTCTCTGTAAGCCCATTGAAAGCCATTGCAGTCATTAGACATGTTTTCACTCAGAGAGACGCTGTGCAATTCACACTGAGCTACTGTGGCTCCCCAGGTGTTAATAATCACACCTGCACGTGTGTGTGGACACACCCACCCATACCCACTTACACACACAAACACCCACACACACATACACAAACTTCAGAAAACTACAAAAAAGACCCTCTGACTAAAACTAAAGCACAAGCATGCATTTTTGAGCGTCTGGTGTGTGTTCACAGCACGGGGGCTCAGGGGGCTGCTGGGGAAATCAGGGCTCGGGGTTAGGGTCGAGTGCTGAGTCGGGACGTCCTGGGGTTGCGGCTGATGAAAAAGTTCAAAGGGTGCCTTTCAGAGGAATAAACAGGAAATAGCAGCAGAACAACCCAGCCATCAGCTCCTTTATGACTGATGGAGAGTTAATAGAGAGAAAAGACAAATATACACAAAAACACTGCGAGCCAGAACTCGGTTTCCATTTCTGAGTGTAACACACCAAAAAGTAATAACAGTCAGAGTTACAATTAGAGATGGCATATCAGTATCAGTGGGAATCATCATCAGGCAGATATTAACAGAAAATATTGGATCAGATATTAGATAGAAAAATGACGAATGTGCTCCAACCCTAAAACAAATCCACCCTGAAGTATTTCTACACCTTGTGTGATGTGGTTTGGTCGTTTGAGCATGATGACCTACTGTTAGAGGCCCACATTAACTGAACTGCTTCAATTAAACTATACTGAACTATACTATGGCAGAATACAACACATGGTTTGGATTGAAAGCGTGAAGAACATGGCCTGTGTAAATCTTCATATTAAGAGAAGGTGATATAGCAAAATGAAAGATCATGATGAATTAATTAATCATTGTCTTTTTTATTCAATGTTTGTTTAATAAAGAAAAGTATAAAAAAAAACCCAGCATAACAGGTGGACATCCAACCAGCTACCTGTTAGTATGTGGTTTATGTAGTTACTGTATACTAATTCTGTTGTTTACAGACTTTTTTTAATTTAGTGTTAACTACATTGTCCAAACTAGCTATAGCTCTGCTTATGTCTGCCTATTTCGACCCAGAATTCTCCGTACATCTACACTGTATAATCAGCCAAAACACATACAAATGACAAAACAATACATGTATTACTTATTTTACCTTAAACTAAACATGCCGTGTTTAAGAACCCGAATAAGTTTATAAACACTATGTTGTGTTTGTACATTTGAATAGTGGCATATTTCTCTATTCCTGTTAACATGCTTAAATCAGGTGCCTCTGACTAGACAGTTCACTGAATATTAAAAATGCATCTCCCTAAGCAGTGCCGTCACCCATGAGGAAAGTGAACTATGACTGTAAGGAAGTGTGCTAGAAATATCAGGATGACGCAGATACGTTTTTCAAGCACACAGTAAACACACACATGCACACGCTCTCATGATCTTCCTACCCCTCACAGATTAAGCAAACATGCGTGATCTCATCCCACAGTCATGTAGATCAACTTTAACTGTTTAAGATAACATTATGGGGGGTTCCCATCACCCTTACCCTCCCCTCTAGAATAACACATACAGAAATACAAGCTTCATATCACTCACTGACATTATCCAGCCAAACCAAACCAACAACTTCCACAGCCAGAAATTCTATAACAAATAAATACTCATACAGGGCAGCAGGGGGAAAGAGAGAGACAGAGACAGAGAGAGACTGAGATTGGGTATAGGTCAATCACAGCTCCTTTGAGAGTGGATGACTTTATGTTGTATTATAATTGCTAAAAGGGGGAAAACTCCATTAGGGGGCTTCATTGTTATGGACTGTTCCAAATCCTCCAACCAAACTTTGATCATCAATCGCACAAGAATGGTGTTTCAGTGCAAAGTCATTATGAGTCAAACAAAACAAACATGCACCATTAAGCTTGACTTAGAGCTGGACTATTGATTTAACTCGTGTTTAGCAAAACACAGGAAACACTAAACACACACACACACACACACACACACACACACACACACACACACACACACACACACACACACACATCAAGGTCAGTCTTCTAATCTTTCACTCACTCACAGACACAATGACAAGGCCTTGAAACTTCATGAGCTTGTAAAAAAAACCACAACTCATTCAAAAAAGGTTATCACATTGAAGATGAACAATGTTTAGAAAAATGTAAACAATAATTTGGAAGTTGACGAAAAAAAGCAAGGTACCTCCAGAGATAGAAAGACAAGCAGTAAGAAGGACAGAAAAGGAGAGTTGAAGAAAGAAGAGAGAAACAACAAATACAGAAGAAACAGTTCAAATCCCTACTTTACTTCCAGCAGAGACTCCTGTGCAGCTGCGAGGGGCTGTACACTGGCCTCTGTAATGAGCTAAGGAGGCAGCTATGAGATCTGGGAGCGTAGAAAAGAGATAAAGGTATAAGGAATGAAAAGGCAGGACAAAAGGAATGAGAGGAAAAAAAAATACGTACAAGATGAAGATTCTGGCCTGTGAGAAAAATATTCTTTGGAAGGGGTGGAATGTGTGAGGGTGAGAACCAAGAAAGGGAATGAAATTAAGATTGTTTAGGAAACGGCTAATGAATCGCCAGCTTACTGAAAGGAGGAAGACCATCAACTAAGGTTGGCTATTTGAACCATTCTGCAATTTGAATGTTCACCTGGTAAACGTGGCGTTCGGCCGTCTCAGTAGGAAGGTTGTATTGTACCAGCAGTATTTTAAAATGTTGACTTTATCTATAAAACTAGGAGATTTAAGATATTTTTCAGATTTTTATGCAAGAATTCATGGCCGACGGATGAAGTTTTTTGGTTTTAGGTACAATGTCAGCATTCACAGAAAATACCTCACTTTTACATAATCATTGTTTTCATAAAATATCTTTTATAGTTACATGTTTTATAGTTGCAGGTCTGAGAACATGCCTCTTTTATTCTCCACTCTCTCTTTCCTTCTCTCACTAATTATATAATGCCTTTTTTGTCTCGAGACAAAAGTGAACAAGTCACCGCACACAGCTCAATGTCACAAGGGAGTGAACAGAGGAGGTGTTATCTTTTGCCTGGGCGCTGGATACATTGACTGGACTGCGGTGACCAGTGATCTTGACCACTAAATACAACCTCACTGAATACACACCCCCAGCATGAACACACCCAGCTTCTTACAGAACTCTACACACACCCAGAACAGCTGAGAGGACACTGAACACTGTAACAAAGTGTGTTCATCACAAACGCCCAGCTGACCATACTCTAAATTCAGAGAGCCAGAGGGGAACATAGAGATGGTGGGCGGGGGCATCTTGAAGAGATTTGTCATGGGAAAGTTGAGCAGGGAATTTGAAAATTACTCTGGAATTCTGGGATTTTGGAATGCTGGGGAGAATGTAAGTGAGTGAACATGAACGTGAGAGTGGAAGGATATAAACAAGCAAACTGAAAGAATGGAACTCTCTCTCTCTCTCTCTCTCTCTCTCTCTCTGTGTGTGTGTGTGTATGCATTCACATGGGAATATCAATATCCCATCCTCTGCTCACTTCTCTGGGTCAAAGCTGTTGACCTTTGCCCTCTAGACTGACCTTATTGACCTGATGTATGGAATATGAGCCAGAAAAAGCCAGCACTCCATATGCCAGACTTCTCTGTCTTATTCATCCTGCACCACTTAATGCCACTCACAATAATTACTCTAGGTATCTCGATCTATCACATCCTATCAGTACAGACATCTGTCAGAGGACAGGGAGTTCCACTGCTCTTACATGCTAGTGCTGACGAAGCTCTGTTTGAGCAAATATTTATATAAAAGTTAATAGTAAGAAAGACATAAAAACAAAACACAATATAATAAAATAATATTAATTAGGGACATGGTATGGTATATATTTATAATAAAATAATTAGGAACAAACTGAAATGAAGCTAGACTACATCTACAACTAAGATACTTAAGATTCTGCTGTTTGAATGGCATATTAAACACTGCATTTCATAATCCGGAGTGGGTGTCTTTCGAAAACGGCGGGTGTTTGAAGCTGTGGAATTCTGAGGAGGAGGCAAACAAAGTTAAGAAGCATTTGAAAGCGGAGCTAACTAGATTTGCACAAGCCTGGTCCAATTGGGTTAGCAGTCAGGAGTTTCAATTAGCATGAAGAGAGCATAGCTGAAGGGGAGATGGGAGCTGATGGGAGAGTTTTTCTCTCCAGGAAAATGTTAAGACTCAGACTAGACAGTAGAGAAGGGAAAGAGAATAACAAAAAGATAAGACAAAAAATGTATAGAAAAACAAAAAGTAGAATATTAAAAAAAATAGAAAATTTGAATACAAATATAAGCATATATAAAATGCAAGGAAATAAAAATCTAGCTTCGTCAGCACTAGCATGTAAGAGCAGTGGAACTCCCTGTCCTCTGACAGATGTCTGTACTGATAGGATGTGATAGATCGAGATACCTAGAGTAATTATTGTGAGTGGCATTACGTGGTGCAGGATGAATCTAATGGGAATATGAGATTAGAATAAAAAATATTAAAAATATATAACAATATATAACATTAGACTAGAAATACAACTGGATGTAAGATAAAAACCAAAGTATACGTGAAGAAAAAGAAGTGTAAGATATAAGATCAAAGATATCAGATGAGAATACAAATATGAAAGAATATAAAACAAAATTTGAGATTTTAAAATAGTATGGCAATATGAGACAAAATATAGGGTAATAGGATCAGTATAAAAATATAAGGGGATTTATATATGTGTGTATGTGTGCATGTGTGCGTGTGTGTGTGTGCATGTGTATGTGTATGTGTGCATGTGTGTGTGCATGTGTGTGTGTGTTTGTGTGTGTGTTTGTGTGTGTGTTTGTGTGTGTGTTTGTGTGTGTGTTAAGCGAATGTTAAATAAGAGATAAGTTAGGTAATTAGAGATAAGTATAATAAGAAAAGCTAAGAGTGTTTTTCTTTCTTTGAAGATGAGAACTTGAGTTTCCACATTTTATAATCATTGTTTCTCTGTACACCTGACAGGAAATGAGTCAGTTCCAAAAGCGCATGCCAGTAAGTAAGATATGGGTGTGTCTTGTAGTTGTAACAGCCAGTTCACCTGCATTAAGAATCAAGTGATTAGAGTGGCAGGTGCAGTTCTGCTGGGGCGTAACTGCAAACAAATACCATTTTAATATGTCTGCTTCTATCAAATGCTGGTAAAAGGTTTCTAGCATGAATCTAGGGTTTATTCCCTCTCACTCTCTCACTCTCTCTCTCTCTGTGAAGTGATATGGGTGGTGCTTGGGTCCTGGCCGGGCAATGCGGAAAAATATGGCAGGAATTTAGGCCTGGCATAAACACATCCAGCTACAGCAGGCTAGTACAGTATCAACAGCACTACTGCACAGAAACCTACTGCGAACTGCACAACCTGCTACAGTGCTTAGCAAAGTGCAGCAGAACACTAGCCAATGTGGTAGCCTACTGCTAAAATGTATGCAGAAAGTTCTGACATGATGTTGCATGAGACACATCAGTGCAATCTAAAAAAGCCCCATAGCCCTTTCCACAAAGCTTATGATGATATCATCTTGTGACACAATCTTTATTGCCCACCTACCCGCAAGCTTAGCACACATTCACACAACACACAAAGAGCCAAAAAGTGGACCAACCACTCTGTTTCAGTCAGGCTTGCGAAGGTGAATCAGGTCTACCAGCTTGTTTCACCTGACTTTTAGGATCAGACTCAAACTGATATAGCAGAGCTGACGCCATTGTTAGAATAAAAGTTTTAATGGGTGCTAAACTATGATCACTTGGGCAGTCAAGTAATTACAACAGAAGGGGTGAGATTACTTATCAGCACACTGGGCTCATCAGGGGTGTGTCTTTAGTGTTTCAGACATTTACATTTATGCCTTTTTACATACCATCTAACATTTACACTGGTAGGTGAAGGTAGTGGTAGGAGTCTTACCTCTTTTTGTTGGCACTGTGTGGAGTGGGTAATCGAACCCCAGTCTACAGTGTAATCCACTACACTGTACCAAAACATAATAATAATATAACAAGAATAATACAGTTGTTAATAAACAGTCTTAACTGCTGAAATTAATATATAGCTTCTAATTTACTGATCTTTAACCCTGGAGACTGCTGGTCACATAGCAACACAGACAATAATCTTGCCTAGTGAATCACTGATGAAATGATAAAAGGAAAAAGATTGAAGATGAACATGGAAAATTTCAATGGGAGTGCATGGACCCATTAGCCTTTATATGCAGTCAAGCTGATTTCCAGTATAATATAACCCATAATATTCCAATATATCCTGCAGTAGGAAACTGTCAACCATCAAAAAAGTCAAAGAACTTTTGCAGAAAAGTATCCTACCGAAGACAAAACGGTCAAAGCAAGAGCTAAAGCCTTTTGGTCCATATCATAAAACATTTACGTTGCTGATCCCTGTTTTAGGGGATAAAGAGAGGTTCAACAATACAAAATAAAACTGAATGATGACTGTTTTTGGTAAACACAAGTGTCGAGAGGGCAGCTGGGTGGAAAAATGAAAAAATAAATAAAGGATGAGAGTTACAACATATCCACAAGTATGATTCTTACATGTGTTTGCCCATCACCTACTATCCACAGCAACATGTGCATTTAACTGTTTGTAGTTATAGAAGTTGAATTGTCTGCTCTAGAGTGTCCTAGTGGATAATATCTATTCTCAACCATGTCTTTTGGTCCACTGCAATTCATCTGGAGTCATAAATCTTGTAAAATGCAGCACTTGTGAAATACATGTCCATGCACACACTGAGAGGAAGAAGGCATGCGCATGCAGATGGATCAGTAAAGGTTTACTAGATGAGAAACATAACATGACATAAAATAACATTCATAAAACAGTAAAGACGCCCTTTACCACAGGAATTTCATCCAGGCAGAACAGGTGAGACGACCTGTTCAAACACCTGCAGCTGCTTTTTGACATGTTTTTAAAACACCTCATGTTTGTACAGCCCTGTGGAACAAGCTTGCTCTGATCTCAATAGTCTCATTCTTTCACTTTCTCTCTCCCCCTCTCCTCCCTCGCTTGATCAGGCTGGCGGAGGGGATGGGCGGTTAAGTGCTAGCTTTGTTCACTAAAGGAGAAAGGAGGGATGTTTACACGGGGATTCTAATCCAAGCGGATTTCTCCACACGGGAGGAGATAATACAGGTATCTGCCAAGCAGATTAACAATGACATCCCAATCCTCTTTATGAGAAGAAGCCTTTAGAAAAAAAGAGGGGAGAGGGGAGAGAGAGAGAGGGAGGAAGGGGTACACAACAGAGTATAGGAGCCTGAGAGAGAGACAAAGAAAGAGTATATGAGAAAGATAATATATGAGAGAGACAGAGAGAGGATAAGAAAGAGAGAGAGTGCATATATAGGAGAATATATGAGAGAAAGGGAGGGAGGGAGAGAGAGAGACAGAGAAAGAGTATATGAGAAAGATAATATATGAGAGAGACAGAGAGAGGACAAGAAAGAGAGAGAGAGTGTATATATAGGAGATTATATGAGAGAAAGAGAACGAGAGAAAGAGAACGAGAGAGAGAGAGAGAGAGAGAGAGAGAGAGAACACAGTATACAAAGGAGACGGAGAGGATATAAGAGCGAGAGGCAGAGAAGAAAAATTATTTGAGCCCTAAATGACTAGGGCTGTGAGTCTGGGACCTTAAGGGGTTAAACTCTGGGGCTGCTGGTACTGCAGCTAGTACAGTAGCTCAGACTGTACAAACTCAAGCTCAGTGACTCCCAGCAGCTCTAGAGAAAAACTTAGCTCAGCAGCAACAATGGAACAGATTCATGTGTAAATGAGTGAGTGAAAACGCCTGGTGCCATACTGACTGCCCTTTGTGCTTCACTGGCAAACAACTGACCACACACAAAAAGTGGGATCTAATCCAGAGAGATGACCCATATGCTAGCGGGGACGGGGGAAGCAGGGGGGACAGAAAGCCAAAGGCTGATTAACTCCTTTTCCTTTTCAAAAATGCGATCTGGAGGTCTTTTACCTGAATTATATTTATGTCCTTGAAAAGTGTCTGATGTGGCAGCTGCGTATTATGGTTGGATATCATAAAAGATGTGGTTGTGCTGTCTTTTTCGTGTAAGCATGTCTTTGTGAAGAGGTGTGAACTCTTTTTATAGCAGGAGGTTCTCATCCTTTGCTTTTACTCCACATTGCTCTATACCAGCTCAACGCGTTTCAACCACAGACAGCCAATAGTGTCCTCTTTGATCTCTTAGCGGAGATTACTTGACTGAATTTATTTAATATATCACAGTAGCTTTCCATGGCCACTGGAGGGCCTGCAGACGACAGGTAAAGGATAGATAAAACATTCACGCCCACGCCCACACCCACACCCGTGCACATGCACTTTGACAAATGGAAAATTCAAGATCTCTACCATTACAGGCAATTAAGCCTGCACGTCTTCAAACAAATACTGTATGTACAAAACAAACACACCTCTACGAGTGTTTCTGTGAATTGTGTGGCCATATAGACTCCAGGAGCTAGACCTAAACCTTAATCAAAACCACTACTAATCTAACCCTAACCCTAAAATGCAAGCATTTACACTAGAAGTATATGAACAGTCCCCACAATGTGGCATAAACCTGACCCACACAAACACACAGGAAGACAAATGAAAGGGCCTGCATTCCCAAAATCATGGAGTCAGCCTTCTCCATTTATAGTATGTACTCAAACAAAGATACACACACGTATCTGCAGTTTTTAACTGTGGAAATCATTAGAACACTTCCAATCATAGCGTGTTAACATCACACACAGTCACACAATGGGCCTCTCCAGTGGCTCATACCAAAAATATGCTGCCTCTGAATGCAGGGAAAGCCCTGCCCCTGGGCTGCAAGTTCAAGTCGCAGTTGTGCCACGTGCCACCTAACGCCTTGTGGTACCTGACTATACAGAGTTTGAGGTGGGATCATAAGCAATGCTCCAGCCAATCAGAAGTGATAGTTAGCATGTAGCAAGTGGCAGATTGCACATACACACCTTGCGTGCAAAGTTCAATAAAACTGACATCACAATAATTATCAGAACTGATAAACGGCTATTAAAGTAATGTGTCTGCCCGGATGTAACACACATTCAGACTACAAACATAAAATTACAAAAGCACTATAAAAATATATATAAAAAAAAAAATATATATATATATATATATATTTAATATAGACACACAAGAATACATATCTTTGTTAGATTTTGTTTATTGTTTGGCTATTAAATATTTGTATTTGTAGCCCCATTTGATTAATTAATTCAGTCTTTTCTGTCATTGCTGCTCAGTGTTAATCACTGAAATTTACATTGCAAAAACATTTATTATACAGCTCTACTGTCAAGTTGCAGAAAACAGCATATTATTACAGTATGTGTAGTAATTTGTATTAGTATATTACTATACACTGTAACTGTAATTTGAATATGACACACTGCAAAAATCAATACATTTGAACCAACTTAAGTAGTACATACACCCCTCCTGTTTTAATGAAAAATGTCTCGTAGATCTAACAACAGTAAAACTGTTTATTTACCAAAGACAGCACTGTAACTCATCTGTAACAGTAAACACATGTTGCACATCTTGTTACAGACACATAAGATTAAGTGGCACAAATTAAACAATGCCTGTGGAACAAATTCAATAATGTTTTACAAACAATATACTGTAAATTCCTACCTCCCTGTCTGTAAAACTGATATTATCAAAGTGCTGCAGTTACAGGACTGTATTGGCTATAAATCTACTGAGGAATAGCATGAAAATACATATAGGGCAATAGTATAGCTTGCATGTGAGTGAGCATGTAAATAATCTGTAAATACACATACAGATTATTTACACACACATACAGGAATGCATGCCCGCACACACACGCATAGATCCAGGGGTCTTCTCACCCTCTTAGTAAACAGGAGAGAGGTTGGTGGATATCAAGTGTAGCTGCAGGAATGTCACGTTATATTAAGCAGTAATACACCCAAAACTGTGTGTGTGTCTGTGTACATATTTCAAAGTATCCACCAAAAATGGCTGATGGAGCAGACAAGCATCATACCGGCTTCAACTGTGATCAATATTTAAGCCAGGGGTAGTGGGAGTGCATTACAGTACGTGTTTAGTGTGGATGTGTGTTAGTGAGTAGAGTAGAGTGTGTTGTGGTAACAAACGAGAGTGTGTGACCATTTAAGGCTGACTCCATTAGCTGCTAGAGGAGCCTGTATCACATCCTCATTCTCTTACACGCATCAGCTGTGGTGTTCTCTCAGAGCAATACTATAAGCCTGATGCACTATAACAGCTGCTTACACTTCACTATGCAGTAAAGGCTCAAATATTAAAAACTGGTGAAAGAGGGGGCCACGCACACACAAGCACGAAACTGAAGCCTGTACCTGTGACCAGGCTTGACCGGTATTTCTAAATCTGAAACCTGAATCTGACCTGACCTCACATGCAGATACTAACAGCGGTGGACAGCTACAGCACAAAATGTTACAATTGCAGAGGTCGATTAATTCACAGTGGTGGTGATAGAAACAAGTCTCTAAAACCTTCCTTTGAGATATATATATATATATATATATATATATATATATATATATATATATATATATATATATATATATATATATATATATATATTTTTTTTTTTTTTTTTTTTTTTTTAGCCTTTATTTAACCAGGTCGGTTCCGATGAGACACAATGATCTCTTTTTAAGGGAAGCCCGGCCAAGACAGCAGCCTAAAACTCAGTTTAACATTTAAAACAGACAATTCACAATTACACCATAAAACACCAAATCAAACAACAATAAAATGTACAAAATACTATCTAGTTGGATCAATAGGATTGAATAACACAACTTTCATACGAAGCAGGGCAGGAATGATGAGAGACTGATTCCAGGTTCCTTACAAGATTTGTGAATGTTCCAACAGAAATGAGTTCCTCTAAAATCAGAGTGCTCTGTAGTGAATTCCATGTAGTGGGTGCCAAATTTAACAAAACACACTAAATAGAAGAGACAGAAGACACTAAATGGTTACAAACATGTTGCCTGATGTCAAAGACATTGCTTAATGACTGTTCTACGATTTTGGCCTAAAAAAGATACATGCAGGCAAAATCATACCACTTTTTTACCATCATTAACATTCCATATAAAACTCAGGCGGGTGTAGGTATGCTGGTTTCTATCTTCACCACTGTGAAGACAACGTCTCTCGAACATTTCACATCATATTACTGTGAATTAACATGCGTTTACATCTCAGTGACTGAATTATGCAGAAAACTTTACAATGGATTTAATTCCCCTTCACCAAGCAAGAAGGATCTGCCAAGACCTTTACACCACTCATCATCCATGATTCACCCACTGCTCTAATTGCAGAGAAAGACAGAGAGAGGAGGAGAGCAAGAAACACAGAGTGACCACAACAGGGAACGAGAATAAGAGGAGACAGTAAATGAAACCTACTACACTGGAAGACAAACCAAAGTATCTGTGGCTGCACGTTAAAAATCAGCTCCGGTCAGCTTGCATGTAGCATATTCTGATATTGACCAACATCTCTGTTTTCATCATTACTTGTATTACGGAGAATACACAGCAACAGACCCGGATTTCTCTATGCAAGTTTGAGAGCTGCTGAAGTGGAACTTTCCTTTCAGGGGAGGGAGGGAAGGAGGGAGAGAGAGAGAGAGAGAGAGAGAGAGAGAGAGAGAGATGAGACAGAACGTGCATATGAGAGTGTATGAGAGAGTATATATATATATATATGAGAGTATATTTATGAAAGTATAGAGAGAGATAGGGAGTGTATATGAGAGCGTACCATATAAAGTACCATATAAACTCTACTCCCTCTCTCTCTCTATTCTGAAGTCTCTTCAACTCTCTCTCTATTCTTAAGTCTCTATCCTTTTCTCTCTCTCTTCTCAAGCCTCTCCATCTCTCTCTCTCTCTCTCTCTCTCTCTCTCTCTCTCTCGTCCCATCCCACAAAGACACACACACCATCTCTCAAACCGCTGTTCGCCATATATAGACAGACACACTTCAACTGCCGATTTCAGCCCCTTGTGCCAAACCACACCCACCTCAGCTCAGGCCCCGACCTACATATACTCATACACTCACACACTCTCCAGCCAACAGGTGTGTGTCCGTCCAAAGTGAAGAATTAGAAGAAACACAGAATATGTGTCAGTAAACAGTAAACAGAAAGAGGTTATGCCACAGAGTGACCGTGTGTATGTGTGTGTTCATACAGAGACATTCACACAGGTGTCTGGTAACAAGCGTCCATGTAACAAGAATATGTGCATTAAGAGGAAAGTCTGACATTTTTCTGTGTCTCTCCGATAATTAATATTCCTGTTTGGACCTTATATACCAACTGATGCTTGTTTTTTTAAATCCAGTATCCTGTCCAATTTAGTTATGGTCAGCTCCACCCATTAGCAAGGTCTCCCCCGTCACACGTGCTTCCGCTGAGACACACAAACACAGCCTGTTTTCCATCTGCTGCTAAAGCAACATGAGATATTTCAACGTGCTTGGAGGAGAAGGCTAACTGCCAATTCTGTTATGTCAAGTCTAAATACAATACACCATTAAATCGAGTTATAATACACTATTATACATTTTCAATAGGCTTTGTCAATTCAAACTGGATCTTTGAGAATGTGAGTCCGTTTAACCAGTCAGGTAGAATTTCCAGTCTTCTGGTTTGTGTTTTTGGGCTATTCAGTGCACAGTGATTTTGTCTGCCCCACCTTGGTTAATATGACAACCACAACGACAATGTGAGCAAATGGAACTACAGTTTAAACATGAAACACTTCCAATGTGGATGCCCAGTTTAAAACTGAGTTTAAGAAATGTGCCTTGTCTTGTTCTACTGTTTTAATCTAAAGAGACAAAAACATTAGGGCTTTAAATTGGCAAGAACCTGGCGATTCACAATATGTATTGTGATACAGCTTTCACAATTCAATATATCGTGATATACTGCAATTTTTCAAATCCTACTATTAAAACACACCACTACATGAACAGGTTTGCCAATGCTAGCATTGCGCCCTTGTGCTGCTTGTTTATGTTGGAGTGGAGCTCAAAATGGATTACAGAACGGCCATCTAGTGGTCAGAGGTTTTAACACAACATTCAATGATTCACTGTTTGCCAGGAATCTGTGTATCGATACTGTTTTTTGAGAATCGACACAGTATCACTAAACATAATGTCCCGATATTCGATATTTCAATATTGTCTTACACCCCTAAAGAACACTGTTCCTCTCTGCTGCGGATCTCAGAATAATTCTAATGCTTAATGATTGTACCTTTATCTCTTCTCATGTGTGACCACAAAGCTAATCAAAAATCACAACTTCTTTTAAAATCCCTCATCCTCATCCTTCTCCTCTAACACTAAACAAACCCTGCTGCCTTAGATCATTAAAAACAAAGAGCTCTTACCTAAAAATGCACAAGAAACTCTTCTCCGCCAAAGATTTGCATGTTTTTTGCATTGACATTTGCATAGCACAGGGTTAAGGACTATCTCCACATCCACAGGTGTCCTGTGTTGTTATTCATACTATTCACTTGAGTCATTTAACTACAAGCAGCATTATAAAACGTACTAGTGGGAAAATTCTATTTTTGTCACTACGCTTAGAGGCTAAAAAGAAATACTAGCATAGGAGCTGCATACAGGAAAATTATGAGATTAGCCTAGTGGATAACACCTTCTATCTTCGTCTTTTTTTTTTTTTACCCAATCCTGCAGGGTATGATTTCCTGAACTGACCTATGCCGGCACATTGGCCGGTGCTTAGACAGGCTATCCGTTGCAGCTAACATGCTAATAGGATCAGGAGTTAAGATGGCGCCCAGCTGAGGGATGATCTGGGGTAGACTTTAGCCTACTGAAACAGATCAGAGACCACCAGGGAGAAATCTCATTTCACACCACAATATCCCCCCCATAGTCACACTCTGAGTCACAGTCTGGCTGCATTCAGCTTTGGTGGAAGATGTCAGGTGGAGAGAATGATTGAAGTCAGCTGGCCTAAAGTCTGAAGTGCCTTTTCATGACTCATAATCTGGTGGATGTTTTCAGACTCCTGCAACTAGAGGCCAAAATACGGAGGTTTCTGATAAGAGAAACGTGATTCTACACAGGCCCTTGAATTACGGTCTACAGAGTACAAACTAGAAACATCTGTGTGTAAAGATCTATGTAATGTGTCAGCACATGAATCATGCACAAACATTTATGCCAATTTTATCTTCACTTGTGAGTCACATAAATCACAGCTGCCTGAAACGGCTCTTTAAACCTCCAGCCCTTCTCTCTGTTACAAGGCGTCATCATCTTGGAACAAAATCCTTATCGCCCACCTACCGACAAGTTTGGCTCTGAGCTCTTCTGCTTTTACACTTCCAGTCACACGTATCTTTTTAAGGACATATTTGCATGTTAACCTTCGTCTTATCTCATAAAGTGTGTTTAACTTATGCAAGTGTCCTGTGACGGCAGTTCTCAGTTAACCCAGGTTCGCTCCCTCTGATACGCTCCTTTTCCTCACCTGCTGCCTTGGCTTCTCTTCTCCAGACTGTCTTCTCTCCCTGTAGCCGACGGCATCTCCCTCCCGATCTCCAGCTCCTGAGAGGTGGCTAAGACAGAGGAAACCATTCCGGGTAGGGGGGTGTTCCGGCCTTCCTCTGACCCTGTACCAGGCCCAGGCCTCATGGGCCGCTCGTGGCCCTTCAACTCGGCCTCAGAGTTCTTCTTTATAACCTGGAGCTGGGCCAGGGGCACGATGTCGCAGTCCTGTGGTCGGTGCCACACAGTCTGCTGGCTGGTGGAGTTGTAGTAGTAGAAGCGATTGTTGTTGTTGTCAAACAGCTCCCACCACTGATTGCCGTCAGCCTGGCGAACAGGCACCCCCAGCGGTGGCTCCCAGCCACACTCGCCCGTCAGCAGGTTGACATACATGCGCTCCCTCGAGCGCGGCTCTACGATCTCCACCCAGTCAGACCTGCACACGGACACAAGGGAAATAAGAAAAAAGAAGTTTCAAAGACACACTAAATCAGACATTTACTCATCAGTCCATTTAAGTCTATAACAAAAGTGAAGAAATTCTAAAAAGTGTTGATTTTGAGCTTTTGAGCATATTTGGGTCTGTGTTTGTAGAAAAGTATAATTTTACAGTGATTTGTCATTTAATTATTTGAAGTTGTTTTGTGGATAGTTTGTGGACTGCTTTGACTTGCCAGGCACAGCAGACAAAGCCTAACTATCCACTGAGCCAAACAATGCCCCCTGAAATCTCAATGTCACAATAATTCTATTTCGTTTGATTATTCTGGTACAAAATAATCCTGTTATGATAAAAAAGATGCCAAATACACATATGTAATTGGAAATATTGTTTACACAGCAGCAGAAAATGCAACCAATTTAATTAATATTTTTTTAGCCAAGAACTGGGACTTCAAGAGGCCTTAACACTGAGTGAGCCAAAAAAAAATTCCAAAAAAATAATATTAATAAAATAAACAAATAAAAACATTGAGAACCTTTCCTTTTTAGTGTGTTTATAGTCAGCAGGGAAAACGTTGTAAAGGGTTAGTGCTTAGACACTGGTTAAATTAGCATTTCCTTCATTTTGGTTCATTTATTAGTTTAAAGTTGGTGCAGTTGAATTACCACATTTAGGTTTTTTTTTAGGTTTTTATACCTCTAGCAAGAACATGTAAACCAATGTAGACAAACATTTTCCCACAGCCTGTTTCTGTCAGGTGCTGTGAAGATGCTCTCCTGCATGCCAGCCTGGATGAGGTTCAAGAGCAAAAACGGGGGCCAGGGCAACAGGCCTAGATGTAAAGCCTGTAAGTGGCTCCAGAGACTGGCCCCTGGCCCGAGATCCACACCTCTAATCGACTCTGACCAAGAGGTACAACAAAGGAACTGCAGATTAAGAGACCCATTCACCTCTGCTGCAGATGGCCAACCACACACAGAGCCACACACTCCTACAAAAACACCTCAGTAGTTCAGCTACCATTCTTTACAAAATACTGTAGTGCCACTGTGAAATGTTTAATTTCACCATCACTCTTTTTAATCAATATAATGCAACAACACAAGTCTGACACAAAAAAACAGTTCAGCACCCAGTTTCTCAAGACCCTCCCCTACACACATTTCTGTCCAACTCAACTCGCAATACATAGAGAAACATCTCTGAGGTCTCTGAGGACCGGCTGGTGAATTACTGCACTAAAGACCATAATCTGACGTATCTGACCACAGTCTGGCCTGTCGCCTCTGGGGAGTATCCTAGTGCCCCTTGAGTGATTATCTGGAGCTTCCTGCACGCTGATGCCTTTGTGCAGCTCAGGACTCAACAGTTCAAAAGTTTAACCATGCCTAAAAACAAAATACACACCTGTTCATGTCTTCTGTGTCTCATCCAGAAAACCACACGCTCACACACACACACACACACTTAGGCCAAATGGAGACTATAGCAGGAGAACACCTGCTTAAATCAATCAACAGCTCTAACCTCCATTTCACTTCTCTCTTTCTCTCTCAAATACTCTCCTCTTAAATTAAAAGGTTCCTTAAACCATCAACTATTAATTCAATTAAATAATTCCTTCTGTGTTCCTTCTCCCATCTCTCTTCACACTTTCCACTTCTCTTTTAACATCTTTCCATTTCTCTCAACAATGTCTCAACAATGACCATAGGACATAATTTTTAATTTATTTTTTTTAAATTTTCTCTCTCAGCTTTAAATTTACAAACTTCCTTTAATCTTGTTTTGCTCTTTCTATTTTTCTCGAATCTACACACTTCTTTTTCTCTTTTTTTCTTTTTGCTATTTCTTTTTTCTGTCTTCCTGATGTTTCCTTTTCATTGCTAGTTTAAATTTGATCTTTCTTTATATACATGTTTATGAGGTTTGCAAATCAAATTCTAGCAGATGTAACTGTGTGATATCTCTAATATGGACAGAGTTTTTTCTTTAGGGACAACAGCGTCTCATAAAGCCCCAAACAGACAAACACACCACTATAAAGACTACAAGTACAACACCGAGCCCTCACACCTTCATCAGATCAGGAGTGATACAAACTGTCATCAATAACCATGCAAACTTGATTAAACTTATGAGAACTTATAACATATGCAACATTATCCAACACTAATTAAGAGGAAAGTGTCCACTCACTTCTCAAGCTTTTCGTCTAGCAGATCCAGGAGTCCACAAACATGCAGCTTAAATCCATTACACTCATTACACTGCAGGTCACTTCAAATAGTGCGTCTGTATTAAGGCAGGGATACCTTCCTATTCCTCACGAAGACCAGGCAGAGGGAAGGGGTATGTGTGTGTGTGTGTGTGTGTGTGTGTGTGTGTGAGTGAGTGAGTGAGTGTAAGACAAAAAAAGAGAGACTTTTGTGACACATTTGGTTCATCCTTCCCACTAGGAGATCCTGGACCATCTGCTAAGAGAGAAGCTTGTGGTCAGTTTGGTCTCAATCACCCTCTGTTGCCCACGCCTGTCCACCAGTCAGTGACCCGCAGTCACACCACCTCAGCACATGACCAGCTGCATGGCCAAGCTGACCCCTCTGGGCAAGAGTGCATATGTGGGGGGAAAAAACAAGTGTCTGGGGTCAGAGCACTGCGTCAGTGTTAGGGGTGTACTGACCATGACTTTTTAAATTTCGATGTAAAGAGTTTTGTTTCACAAAGCATTACAGATCATTTTACTCTACTTTTCTATGATCAGTGGATCTGGGAATTGGCTGTAAACATAGAAAAATATCGAGTATGATTCGTTTTCTGAAGCTCACGTTTTTTTCTTTCACTAAAGAAGCTCAATGTAAACGTACGTAGTCTTTCAGAGTGGTTTGATGTAAAATGCTCCATTCTAGAGAAACTTACCAACAGTGGTGAACCAGAAGTGATTTATTTCCTATTCAAAACCAGCACTGAATTTCCACTCATCTGACTTTTGATATGTAAAGCTAATTATAGTAAAATAGATATAAATCTGAAATCTGTTTCTTTGGGGATCTTATCCATAATGCCTGACAGTACCTCTTCCATAAATTAATTAAAATAAACATTGGTTATAAGCCAAAACCTGATCACAAAAGGTATTAAAAACAACAAGACAGTGCATTTACAATGTTAGAGGCATTATATTTTTCAGACCTCTGTTTCTTCTCTGTTAGACATCAAACCACTGAATTACTTGGTTTACATCTTAACCACTTCATTAGCTAGAATGCTCTAAATTTATATTTGTTATATTCTATAATGGAAGCCATTCACTAAAAGTAGGAGTTCATAAAAAATAATACATAGTTAAGAATATCACATCACACACTGAGAGTGCTACTTTATACTAGGTGTGTTTGAATCACATTCATTTGTTCTTCTCCCTGGTATGCGATACAGCATTTCTGCCGATCTCCTGATACCCATCAATACCGATATACTGTCTCTAGATAGCACCAATAAAAACACACTGCCCGGTGGGAAGGATAATGGATGGATAAACACAGCATTCAAACTTTAGCGCAACAGCACATAGCTCACAGATCAGCTACAACAAAGATCTTCAGGCAGCAATTTTGACCGATTCTGATGCTCAATTTATGACTGAAATTAAGATAAATACCTTTAGAGCAAGGAGAGACAGAGACAAACTCTTTCCTCCTTATAAACACATACACAATAGCGCCTCTGAAGGTTCATTACTGTAATGTCAGTTTGTACACAATGGCAGTGAAGAAAAGATAGAAAAAAACAACTGTCTCTTTGTTTATGAGCTTTATGAGCTAATAATTGACCTTAGAACAGCAGAGGCACTAGCCCCTACCGACATATCTGTCTGGGACTGCTCTCAGATCAGAATCTTGACAGCTTTAATAAAAACAAACTATAATAACAGTCCACATTCAATGTTATCTTGTCTGAACATTCAGAAATGTATACATGTGCCCTGTGTCTGCTGGCCAGTAAGCTTTCACTGGCATTAGAAAACTTCCCACGCTCAAACACACACATACACACAGAGGCTTTGCTGAGCACAATAGAAGGGGGTTTTGTTTCAGACAGCAGTGTTATCGGCAGTTCCAGTCCCCCACCAACCTCATAACGCCCGCCAAGCCCCTCACAAAAGAGATGAAAGCCGTGATGAGCTCCTCACTGGGCCACATACAACAAAATCTCTGTTGTCCTTTCCATGCACAGCCTACATCCATCAAAGCCTCCAGGCTGCTATGGTATATGTAGTCTCAGTAACATCATCAATGATAACAAAAAACATCAACTAATCAGAGACTCCTTTACTGACCTATCTGTAAACAGCTTTGAATGAGCCTAAGCTTTATACAAACAGGATGTATCATGTCATAATATCAGCATCTAAACAAATCTGCTGGTAAACGACAATTTTTTGGGTCACTGTAAGATACAAAATGTCTTATAACGTACCTTCCTAGCTGTCAATACAAAGCACCTGTTCACTGCTGCGCCCGGGTTGAGTTCAGACTCTTCAGGCGTAAGAATATTATGCTTTCATTCATATACATCTGCCTCGATCCATCAAATGATGATGAGTAGAACTCATTTGCAGTCAGATTTCGGGGTCAGTGGGGAAAAATGACACTGATATTTGAAAAAGATCAGACTAATTCAAAAGGATGATGCTATTTCAAGAGAGATGGGACCGATCCGATACAATATCGGTATCAGGGCCGATATTGACGTAATGTAACGTATCGGATATCGGGCGAATGCGGCCGATCCACTTACCGATCCATTTTCTATTTAATTTCTGTTTAGTTTTGCACATTATTTCAACTATTTGAAATCTTGTTGAAGTTGCTGCTGCTGCTGATACAATTTTCTTAATACTTGAACCGTTTAGATCATGCAGTCAGTCATATTGTTGTATTTAGCATACTAGAAAGGTTTTTGATACATAAGATGTTTATTTCAGTTTTGTGTTTTAAATATTAGATATGAAAGAAAACTATTGTGTTTGTATATGCCTTTGGAATGCATTTATATTAAAAGCATGTGTGTACTCTTCTAAGTACCAATGATAATAAACTAAAGAGCCTTTATATCGGTATTTGTATCTGTATCGGTATTGGCAGTAATATATCGGTATCGGATCGGAACTGAAAAACACTGAATCGGCCCATCACTAATTTCAAAACTAATCAGCTTTTAAATAGCTAAATAAACACTTTTCACAGACTTTGTCATGTGACAGCTCACCCAATAAGCAAGTCTGTTTGAAATGACTAGGTATTTATGCAATCATAAATGGTTAGCTACAAATAAAAGTGGCTTCAGTGCAAAAGTCAAAGATCTAACTCACAAAAATGCCTTTATTTGATGTAAGGGAAAAACCGTCCACTTTAAATAACTGCCCACAAGTTACTATCTAAACACTCGCTAGATTCATTCGAAAGTAGCTATCTTTTCTGAACAGCCTCAGCCTGCGAGACCACTGATAAAGTGATTTGTGTGCTGCTTGAGTTAGGAACCAGCAAAACAGGGCAAAAGCACAACTTTCTTTACTCTGCGTAACGCTCCCTATACATGCTCACAGCTATAGCTTTACATGTGTTTGCTGTTATATGTGATTACAACAGCAGAACAGTTAAACTGCTCCATGGCTCACTGCCAGCAGAATCTATTCTGCGCTAGTTGGAGCTGGGCGATACGGCAAAAATGCTATATGTAGAAGTTTTCACGTTAAAATTATTATTTTTTTATTTTAATTAAAAACTATAAAACTACAAAACAAAATTAATTTTGTTCTGACGCAAAATCTAGTAACGGCAAGTCTAGCCCCCTAACGCTGCTATTCCTACAATGCTGTCAGTTCTGCAGTAGCCATTCAAGACAGAGTTCGAACCTGAAAGTCAGGCAGAACAAGTCAAGGAAAACAAAGAACCATAATAATGATAATAATAATAAACACTATCGTACTGGGCAGCAGAACCTCTAGCCGATGCTTGGCACCAGTCATGGTGACCTTAGGTTGATGTCCGCTGCTCCAGAGTGTCCCTTTCTATTAACAGTCCTTTCCTTTTGGAGGTTACACAAGCTATGTGTGGGGGCAATTTAACTCCATGCTACGCTGACACTTGCTGTTTGCATTCCGTTGGGCTGCCGCTGCTGCTGTGGTAATGAAGTGCCCTTCAAAAAGAGTTATGCTCTTAGGATATGGAGTGAAAGCTGCATTCTGAAAAAGGATCAGTGTTCATTCACCAGACTTCTTTTAGACATGTCCAGACAAGTCAGCAGTCTAGCAATAAGGGAATAAAGCTGTTCTTTGCTCACTGATCTCCAAACAGTCCGGCATCTCCTCCCATAGTACAGTTTAGAGCTGGCTGAGAGAAACCAGTTGTAAGTCAGCTCTTGAATGACTCTGAAATGAAAAACTATGACAGGGAGACGAAGGGAGTTCATATATTTACATTTACCAGACTTTTGTAAACGATGAAAGCAGACTGGAAGGCTTGTGAAGCTGATCTTCGACATGTAATACTTTGCTTGGTTTCAGATCCAGCCTTTCGTAGGGACCTGGGTAAACAGTGAGGGGGTCTCTCAAATGTGCTGTGTTCAGAACCGTAAACAAACTATAACATGAAACATGTCTAAGGTGTATTAAAAACACACTTATGTCTTACAACACCTGGTCTGAAGATGCCTAAACTGGGTTCACATGAAATATGTACATCTACTACATAAACTTTGTGGGTTTTGTCATGTTTCATAAAGAGAAGTGATGCATCTGCTCATCCAACTGAGACAAAAACAAGCAAAACCCTATTATGGATGTTTATACACATGAACGTCCCACGGTGAGTAGCTGCGTGGTGATGTTTGTGCATCAGTATACATATGGTAACGTCTCTTAGTGGCTAGCAGGAGGACATGGTAAATACATAAAAATGGTAAATGGTAAACACGGAAGATACACTAAACAAATAATCTGAAAAAGAACATCTTTCTTGTTTCTTCACTTCAGAAATGCAGGAGCCTTCACACACATACAGTCCCATGTGGGAGGGAACACAGTAACTAACCTCACCCCCAACAGATATAGCTCCACTGTTAAGTAGCTCCAAAAGCAGCATCCCATGCAAAGAAACACGTTTACCTTAAAATAGCTGATCAGCTAACATGAGTGGTGTTGAAAAACCTTTTTAGATTTTTGCTGAAAAAATTACAAGGCTAATGTAAACCCATAATGAAAACCTATACACCAATTAGTTTAGTTAAAACTGCCTAAATCATTACACACTCTTCTCAAACAGTGTCAAGTTATTATATGGGAATTCCAACAATTTGCAGGACATAATTTGAATCACTGAGATAAAACAATGTGAACTAATGTGGATTTTTAATAGTGGTGATAGGCATCAGAGATCCTAATGCCTAAAAATACAGCCAAAGCTAATTAACCTACATGAATTTTCATATGTAATGATGATTATGCTGAAGTAGATATTACCCAAAAAAATGTTTATTATCATTCAGACAACAATGTGTTGTAAATAATATGTATTAGGTCAAAATCATCGTATTTGTAAGCATTTTATGTCATAATTGTCTGTGAGGGACCCTTAAACACTTCAGACGTCAGGCTCCTGTCACCACCACTATGAACAATTTGGACTCAGTATGGTTTTTCTTGTCATATTTCTTGTCAGGCCTATCTGAATGAATATATAGATTTAAATGATTGAATTATGTAGAAATCTGGGGGAAATAAATCAGCGGAATAATTTTTATGATTTTAAACAGACTTGCTAATGTTGTTAGTCACACTGACATTGTATCTATAAAACAATGCATATCTGAAAACAGTAGCATCCAAAGTTTCTCTATTTTTATAGATAACAGCATATCAAACATTTTCGATAATCACATATGCAAATCTAATCAGGATGGCTCAACTCAGGCAAAGCAGATGATAACTGGGACAACAGTATTAGTAAACTATAAGCTTCCATTACTTGTAAGATATATTAGCTAGTGCAAACATGACATGGTGAACTGCAGTCACCAAACATGTCTTGGCTGATTAAATACAGGTGAGGTCAGTGGGGGAATTGTGTAAATTTGATGATCTGCCAAATTATTTCTTTAAAGTTAAGGTCACTTGGCTCAGGGCCAGCCGCTCCTGAAGTGGGAGAGCATCACATGTGTTTGGCCTTTGTTTTGTTTATGCTGCGGTCAGAGCTGGACTCAAAAATCTTTCTGTTTGTTTCAGTGTGTGTTTGTTTACATGACGTGTCTACAGTCTGTGTGAAGTTGCGAACAATGCAATGCTTTTTCTTTCAAAAGTCCAAAGTTTAATCGCATCAGGTTTAGACTTTTAAACTATGTTTAATATTTGCAGAGGCGTATTCACATTCCACACTCAGACAGACCTACAGAAGACAAGCACAGTATTTACACCTGCCACACCTGATTCACCTTAAGAAGAACCGTATCATTAGCTAATGATATTACTCCGAGAAGGAGCCCGAAAGCACTGATTTAGTGCTCAGTGCTATATTTAAAATACTGAATAAATGACACCATCTCATCTTTTTACAATGCTTCTTACGTGCCCAGTGTGGCAGTGAGCCTTTATCGGAAGAATAAAGCAGAGCTTTTAACGAGCCTAAAGGCTCAAACCATGAAGCTTCTGGCATCATTCAAATCAGAAATCAACACATCGAGTCAGTTTCATAATTACAGCACAGTGTTTGCAGCACAATAGGCTGTTAATCATTATTGTGATACTGATCTTTGCAATACTGAGATTTAAGAAGACAGCAGTACACAAATGACTGTAATTAGAAAGCAGCCTGACCAATCACAGATGTTTCTGTAGGAGTTGGGATGAAACAAGACACTGGAAGTGGCACTAAAGGAATGTTACTGGACAGCACAACACGCTTGGAGGAGAAGATTAACTGTGAGTATCACACTGAGGATAGGGGGACGTCATTGGGAGGGTGGGCCTATAGACTATTGTATTTTTGGTACAAAGATGCTGAATGTCTGTGTGTATATGTTTGCATGTGTGTACATTTATACATATATGCACTTATTATTATACTTATTATATATGTATTATTTCTCTCCACTTAAATACTTTATTTCTTCTGTAGACTGCTGTATTTATTTGCCTGTTTGTTCTCATGGTTGTGGCTTGGCTTGTTCTATTTTTCACCAAATAAAAAAAACAACAACAAAAGTAACAACCAACAGTGTACCTACAGTGTACCAAAAATAAGCAGCTGATTGGATGTCAGCCCATTATCCAATTAATGTATTCATTAATCTTCAACAACTGTTTAATTGTTCTTTGAATGATAACATAAATCAGGTACTATTTGCTGGTGCATTATGTCTGTTCCAACTTGTTTGCAAATAAATAAATAAATAAAGATACCATGTGAAAATGAAAATGTCTTAAAGCATTGTGGTATTGTTGACACATCACCTGCCTTTAGGCTTAAATGCTGACCTTTTGGTTCAGTATAGACAGTAAAGCTGAGAGTCGCTGAGTCACAGTGAAGCTGAGAGTCAAACATATGACTCAGACAGCACATCTGTGTCTACGTCTGTGCGTACGTACACACACACACAAACACACACACACACACACCAGAATCTACACATGCACACATACCAAACCAAGAAATACATCCACACCCATCCAGGTAAGATTTTTGCTGTCATGTATGTGAACACTCTTTTAAAAGAGTTCTCACACCCACTCACTCACACAATGTCTGTTCAATATTCGTTGGCACCACCATTTGCTAAGTATTTTTAATTAACTACTTATTCAAACAGGAATCTATTTTACATAATGCACCACTGCTAAACCTACGTCACAAAAGCACTACCCCTACAATAATGACAAGCCTCTCACGAGTTATCTCTTTGTTGTGATGACAGCATTCAAAACTTTCCACTGTTTATTAAACTACCTTTGGACCAACAGAGGTTCAATATTTGCTTGTAACAATATTTTGGAAATGTAACAATTGGCAATTAATTATTTATTACACCCTTTATACCAAAGGTAGCACTTTGAGGGTTGTAAAACACACCCACAGTACATATTCTAAATATGCGTCATGAAGAGGTAAGCAAAGTTATTCAGAGGGGTTTGATGGTAAATAGCTACTTCATAGAGTTCTTACAGGAAGTGATTAGAAATACACTGCCTGATGTCAGACACAGTGCTTTTCTATAGTTTTCAGATCAGATTTCATATCATAATGTTTAAGAAAAAAACATAAATATATACATAAATAAATAATACTCATACAAATATAACATAAATATATTTTTTCAACATCTCGAGCACTGAATCACACTGGAATAACAAACTCTCTGAATAAGGAGTCACAGTGGAAAAACAAAAACTTGAGAACATTTTCATGGAGGCACAGTGTTTCTAAGGTTTTGATGGGCATACATGTAAACATGTAAACATACACAAACACACATTTTCCAAAGCTTCTCTAATGTATTGTGGCCATGGCAACAACTGACACCTGTTCGAGTCAGTTAAGGAAAACAATACAGAAGCTGCTTCTTCTCTCAGACACACACACACACACACACATATATTTCACACTTGACCATCTGGTTCGCTTCTCAGTGAGAAACACAACACCTCTCACCTTTCTGACAACACACACACACACACACACACACAACCTCACAGCTTTTCTCTTCATCTGCACTATTAATAATTAAATATGATATCATACAGCAGCCTGTTGTACTGAGCAGACCTGCACCTCTGATCCTGTGATAGTAACTTTGTTTTGTGCTGAATGTGAAAGAGAAACATGGGAACGTATAATAATAAAAAGACTGCACATGCAAGGGTGTGTACAAGCAGCAAACAGCACAAAGTCCAGCTTGAGAGGTCAGTGTGAAAGCCATAGTAAAGTTCAACACACAGCAGCAGCAGCTGGACTCACTCCCACTGTGTACGTGTGTGGTAAAGAGAACAAGGATACTGAAGCAGACTTCTTAATTTGCTTCTCTGATTAAAAAAAGGCCAAACTCCACATATGGTATTCGCACTGGGGCTATTTGTCATTTCCTCTAAAACTAAACACAAAGCACTAACGCAATGCAATCGTAACTCTTATCACAAGTCACAGTTACAGCCAGAGAAAACAAAGCACGCCGTTATTCAGGATTCATTATTTCTAACACACTGCTTATTGAAAATAATGAACTACTGCCAAAAACTCAGATTCTAAGATTTAAACGGTGGTACATTTGTGTAAACGGTTCAACATATCTTTGCATTTTTGTCCTGATCTTGTCATGTTGATATCAGAACAAGCAAAGAACACTGTTTCAAACCTGACAATCTAGGATGTAAACGTAAGTCAGTACATAATCCAATTAGATATGTATGAGTAATGATTGGGGACGGCACCAAAGCAAAACTTGAATATCCGCAAATACAGATGTAATAAATCTTTAAGCTCTAACATGAGTGTTTTTTGTCAGCATGTGGGGGTTGTCATGATCACAGAGGTGGAAAGAGGAGATCATAGGAGATACTACTACAAAGAGCTGAGCTCTGTTCTAACTCTGATCATATCAATTCTAAACAATAACATAAACTCTTAATTTCAGTTGATTCCAAGTACTATATTGTTCACAGCTGATTGAAATTGGCCTGATACTGATATCACTGTGACATCTGTAATGATTATATGTAAATAGCAAAACAAATGAGTTAACATATCGTTCTAGGAGTTAACAAAAAAATAACAAAATGCATTAGCAACTAAGAGCATCTGCTAGAAAACACAGGACAGAGTCCAAAGTTCCACAGTTGTTAGCTATGCTGAAGCTCAGTATGCTGACAAATAATGATGAATGTGTAGATTTACCCCCAGCCACACCCTCTATGCCAAAGAAGCCAACCGTACAGAGACAAGCCTTTACTACAGGCATCATCATGATCTCTATCAGCACTAACGTAAACAGGAACATCTCTCTCTGCGCTTGCTCCATCACTCTATAAACAAAAACTCACATACTTTTCATCAGTGCATTACTTACCTGCTACCTGGCCTATTGCTGCTTGCCATGCAAGGCTTCCCGGAACATTTGCGTACATATTCATCCCCATCTAGTCAATTATATTGGAAATGGATTGTATGCATATTTACATGTTTGAATGCATAACAGAACTTTCACAGCAACTTTACAACTCTGAAATGAAAACAATTAAATAGTTTTTTAATCACAATCAAAGCTGAAGTATCAAACATTTATTTATTTTAAATGCATATAGACTACTGCATCTCTACACATGTATAGTTGTCATTAAGCACCTGGTTTGGCACCTCATTAAGTTAACTCAGTGTGCTGTTGATGGATTTAAACAAATATATATGTGATGATTAGGGCACTGAAGGAAAACCTGGAAAATAACTCTAACACATAACCTAATAACCTAACACAACATCTATCAGTTTTCAAATGAAAAACATTTTGGTACTGTTTATTATATTTATGATGATTTGCATCTATTCTAACGACATACAGTATACTGTGTCATTATTTTTGTATTAGAAAAAACACACTTATTGTAAAGATAAATGGGTTTAAACAATGTACTGCACATTATACAGATAGATAGACACATACAGTGATCTAGTGATCACAGTGGCTCGAGGGCAGAAATTCCTTCTGTTTTCTTTGTGTATGCGTTCCAGGGAAGGGCAAGTTGTATCAGTATTACTTCAAAAAAGCAACACTTTGATCTGATAGCTGTGTGTGTGTGTGCTTAAAAAGTAAATTTAAAAAGCAAAAGTATAGGTCTTCTGAGCCAAGTGACCTGAGGCCTTAAAGTTTATGCCTGGAACCCAACTGAACTTCTCACACACACACACACACACACACACACATACATATTAAAGTCTGCCAATCTGTCAATCAATGTATCGATCTGACTGCGCCCATCTGTTCTAATCTATCAGTCGATTATTTAAACATTCATGACTGGTCATAACCTTAAAGTGACCTTTTCTGATTGGTCTTGACACTGGCATGAACTTCTCAGCTCCACCCACTCTGGCTCATTTCATTCACACCAGTCAAAATCACCAATAAATCTCTCAACAGGCCCCGACTCACAGACTTTCAGTAATTTGACTGGCTCTGTGTGTGTGGGGGTGTGTGTGTGTGGTATAGGTGGAGTCTTCTGCAAGTAGCAACATGCAGCTTGTAAACCGTAAGTGAATGGGAAGAATGAAAAAGCCCGTTCTGAGTGCGACTTGATGGCATGCCGACATAGCCAGCTGGCAAAAGAGTGCGATACAGAGACGGTCTCTGTTCTCACACAGCACACTTTTTTCATGTGTGTTGTTGTTGTTGTTGCGTGCAGGTCATAAATGCCAATTCGCCTCGTACAAAATGTGAACTAGCTGCTGCGCCTCCTTTTCACGGAACCTGTGTGGGTGTGCGCCCGTACATTCCTCCTATTAATAACCTAATCAGGACAGAAACCTGATACTCACTCACTCACTCACTCTCTCTCTCTCTCCCGCCGTGACAGATACACCACACACTGCTGACAGTATGGCCAACAGGCCATAGCAACACAGCAGACAAAGAGATTAACATATGTCTCCGAATCAGGCCAACAGGACCCTCAAACTTTCCAACCTGACTATCCCTCTCTCTCCCCTTCGTTCTCGCTTTCCTTTTCTCACACACAAACGCATGCACAATCACAAGATAGTCTCTCTGAGACCTTCAACTCTGATCCAAAAATATCACTGTTATTCACTGTATCTGGTAAACAGATTGCAGCAGTTGCATGCGTTTCCTAGAGAGGGCCAACAACACCATCAATAATAACTGTTCAAATGAAATTTATAGTAATTAGGGATAAGAACTACTATTAGCTCAGTAACAACACAAATATGTGGCTTGTAGCCATGTCAACACCTGGATTAAATCTTCACATATAAACTGCATCAGGCTGGGTGAAACCAGGGTTAGAGTATGACCTACATACACAAATCAAAGGAAGATTTAGTAATATTCAATACTGAAGGGAAATTCCACAGAATTAAACAAATGTTTGCATAATACTATTGTTGAGATGCAAACAAGGTCATTGAGAGAAACCAATTCTGATTTCTGTACAGGGGTGGTATTAGCAATTTTGCCTCACAATGCTCTACATCAGAGGTCACTAATAGGCGGACCGTATTCCGCGGTCCTATTTAAAGCAGTTCTTGAATAGTCTTTGCGTCGCGTTTACCTCACAGACCAATCGCGTGCGTTGTAAGATCACCAAATGCGCTCCTTAGCCAATCAGATCTGTGCAGATTCGGGCGTGCGGCGCACACACCGGCGAGGTGCGAAGCGAGAAGCAGTAGTCAGAAAGTAAAGCAGGTCGGAGAAAGAATAATGAGCTGTAAAAAAGGACAGTTGAAACCCGACTGTTTTAACCGGGAATGGACCGATACTTATATTTATTCTTCCCACAGGTGGCTCCAAACCAACAGGTCAAGATGTGAAGCTGAGTTAACGAGAAGACGCTGCTTTATTTACTGTTTCTATAAACACTATAAAATGCACCATCTGTTTTTTTAATGTAGCCCTTGTTTTTACCGAAATATACTGAACGGAATGTGTGATGTGTTGGTGTTTCAGTAGCTGATGGTATAAGATATTGATACTAGGCTACTTCAGTAAACAGAATATGGCACTGAATCAGAACACACGTTAGAAATTATGATGGTCTGGACCTTGGCCTAAGGAAATCTCCTGTAACTGGACGACACTGATTTCTAATTAAATACCTTTGCTCAACATGTACCCCTCCACTGGTTATGTCTTTACCACTATCTTTGTAACAAACTCAGTTCATTTCTCTATAATGGAGCATTTTGCATACAACCTTTTTTCTAATCATTTAATCATTTAATAACTCAGGAATTTAATCATTTGAGGAACACTTTTGAGAGTCCACCTTTCCAATTCTTTATTACACACAACAGAGACCCTGATCCTAATTGGAGACATTGTGACTTTTGCTTTCTACCATCACCACCAAAAACAGTTTACTTGGTAAGTTCCTCCACAATGCCCTTAAATCACTCTAATCTCAACCACAGAATTATGAAGGAAATTTGAAAAACAGGTCCAATTCCCCTTTGATACAGCAACACAACTAGCCACTTTATTTAAAAGAAAGTGAACACCAATTGAAAAACAATGTGTTATACATACTGTAGCCCCCCATCGGTGGTCAGTTTCTGACCACGCAGCCGCTCGACTAGATGTGTGGCTGATACCTACTTTCATGCAACATCTAGTTCCAAACACAATACGTTGCACCTGCTGCAGCTAATTATCTTCTTTAACAGTCCCTGATTGGACCTGCTGCAGTAGTGCTAGACTAGAAAGGGGTGTTGAGGGATTGTATGTTTGATGCAGACTGGAACTAAACTCTGTAAGAAAATGAATCTCCAAGAGAAGAGCTGTCAACCACTTACTGGCCTTAATATAATTAGCTTCCCACATCAGACTCCGCATACCGACATAATCTTTGACATTATATTTAATATATTTCAGAAACTTCAAAAAGAAAATGAAAATGGCAAGACTTCAAACAAAACAACTTTAAATCGTCATCTGGAAACACAATTGCAAGTCTAAGGCCATGAACATTAATTACACAAAAGCAGAGAGTTCGTTCTCTCCCATTATGTTTTAAATGCTTACAAGGCAGGTTTAAAACTCTCTTTAATTCCAAAGGAAATGAGCCCTGAGGGGCATGTGTGTAGCCCCCTCACCATATGGCTGCAAACTCATCGCTCCTGACCACATTACTGCACATGAGTTGAAGCTGGGGGGAGTGAGGGAGTGGAATATCCATTACGAGTGTAAAATGGATTACGCTTGGACTTGCGTATCACGTTGGTCTTAAAGGAAAATCCTCACATCAACACAGACGCAGTAACTGATGAGAAGTAATGAAATCCCACAGTAAGGTTTATCACTCTTGTATGGGACCACCGCAATTAAAACGAGTGGAGGAACACCTGTTATTACCATTAACTGCGTGTTTATGTACATGTGAGAATGTAGGTACATCCTTTGACCTTAGGATATGGAACTTACACAGAAAGCCAGTGTTTACAGTGGGCACTGTGCAAATGTATAAAAACATGAAAAAGTAAAACATCACTGATCATTTACAGCATGAGCACTCTAAACGAGAGAAAGAGAGAGAGACATGAAGATAAGCACACACAAGAGAGCGAGAATAAGAGTAAGAGTAAGAGTGTGAACCAGAGGGAGGCAGTCACAAGGAGAAATAGAGAGAGAGAGTGGGGCAGTCAAAAAAGGAGAAAGGCAGGCAGAGGGAGGAAGAGAGGTAAAGACACAGAGAGGAAAGGCAGGTACAAGGACTAATAGAGAGAAAAACAGAAAAAACAACAAAATCACAAGGAGAGAGAAAAAGAGAGAGCACAACAAAGACAAAAAGACAAGTGCAAGGAAAGAGATGGATAGATATAGATATAGATAGATGAGAGAGGGTATAGAGAGGGTATATTCAGGTGAGCCAACACTTTTGTCATACTTTGTTCATCGTCTCTTCTGCAGGAGGAAAAGAAGGAGACATACAGAGAAAAGGTGAAGTAAAAAGAGTGGTTCTCTCCAGACGAGGCTATTTGTCAGAGAGACCGAGAGGAAGAGAGAAGCCAGCTCTAAATCTGCCAAAACATTTAGTCACTCCTGGCTTCAAGACTCCGGCCGTCTTGTACGGTGTTCTGCTTAATTCCAGAAATCACTCTCAGACTCATTGTTCTCCAGACTAACATCTATCAGACGGAGCAAGTGAAAAAGCGGCACTGGGGATAAAACACACATGCACATGTTCAAGCTTCTGTGAACTACAAACATGCTGTGCAATTACAGCTGAGCTGACAGTAACATGTGAGAATGTAGTGAGAGACACAGGCTGCCGGCCCAGTCAGGTCATCTTCACATACTCTGCAGATATTCAGTATGTAACACTGCTGACAGACGCAGTGCAGTTTCTGACAAATTCTGAAAACACCTGTTCCGTGATACGAGGGTGGCGGTCGTGTTTACTTAGTCCAAGAAAAAGAGCACGTAACGTTAACTATATAAAAAAAATACTTTTAGTAACTTTAACTTATATTATTATACTTTGTATATTTTGTATATATTTTTATTATTTCTTTTTTTTTATCTGATCTATTGGTGAATGGAGGAGCAAAGTAAGGATTTCATTGTACAGTGTAACTGTCTGTTCTGCTGTGCATATGACAATAAAACTCTTGAAGTCTTGAAAAGAATTAAACAATAGTTAATGATAGTCTCTCACACATCTCACTTGATGCAGGTGTATCCTGAGCTGGATTTCAGAAATAATCCATAATGACTATAGTTCTTGCAGCAGCTGGTAGTCTGAGCCTACAGTCTAGACTAAAGGTGATGCACCCACACAACAAAAAGGCTAGTAGAATATTACATAAACACAAAAACACAAACACACACAGGATCTGGAATCCTCTACAGACAAAGGGACATCAGTCAAGCTAAGAAGCAACTATGCAACACTTCTAAATCACAGTAGTTATGAAGTCAATAGAGTTTTTCCTCGCCACTGTCACATCTGGCTAGCTCTAGGGGGGCTTGGACCTGGATACCCTTTGTCACGTTTTGCAATGCATGGACTTTCTTTCTTACCATTCTTCTCTGTTTCCTCTTTTTATAAGCTGCTCCTCTGTAAAGCTGTTTGAGACAACACAGTTTGTAAAAAGTGCTATAAAAATAAATGTTGATTGCTTGATTGATTGATTGAATGAAGTCTTTGGAAACTTGTACAGCCAAGATACCTCTGGCAAAGACGACTGTTAATCATTATTATCCAACTGTGATGATTTGATGCAACCTTATATATTATTAATCACATGGCGATTTTTGGATATTTAAAAAAATATACCCAGGTAAGCCAATTAAATCCAAATCTCACTTTTTAATACACTGAATAATTTCCTAAGAAGAGACAGAGTCACAGATTTATACCTGTTAACAATATCTAGTGCGTTGTGCAGTAGCCAGAGCTGGACAGGCTACTGGCCTGTTAGCTGAGTGGGACTCTGAATGTGTCAGCAGTTTCTGAAGGTGTGATTGCTGCACTTTGGGAGCAGAAGAAGAATTGAGCGCCAGAGATGACAGCATTGAAGCACAGCGATCTGGCATGTTCACACTGGCCTGGAGTACAACTCTGCTCTATAAACGATCCAGCAGACAGCAAACCCTGCAAATTCTCAGCTCTCAGCGTGTGAGAGTATGCATGCTTCTAGGAGCCATGTACACACGTGTGATCCACTCGTACCACTGCGACACACTCCAACACACCACCACCACATCAGTGTCACTACAGCACTGAAAATGATCCATCACCCAAATAATAGAGTTGTAAGAATATTGGGATATTATGTTTAGTGATACTGAATCAATTCTCAAAAACACAGTATCGATACACAGATTCCTGGGAGACGTTGAATCGTTGTGTGTTGTGTTTTAACCTCTGACCACTAGATGGCAGTGTTGTAATCCATTTTTAGCTCCACTCCAACAATAACAAGCAGCACAAGGGCGCAATGCTATTGTAAGCATTGACAAACCTGTTCATATAGTGGTGTGTTTTAATAGTAGGATTTGAAAAATCACAGTATATCACTTTGCTTGCAGTAATATATTGCAATATATTGAATTGCTGTACTCTGATATGTATTGTATCACCAGGTTCTTGCCAATACACAGCCCTGCTAAAAAATAGCTGCCTTGTGGTGGTCCTCAGGAGGTCTAGGGGGACTAACAAAGTACGCAGAGAAACAGATGGGTCAGTGAGCTCGAGCTGGACAATAAAAGAAAAAACAAGGTGCACCCAAGGAAGTGGCCAATCAACGTATATACACACACACACACAAAATAACATACTGAATACATTGGCAGTTAAAAAAAGAGCCTAAAATGGCATTAAATAATTTTAAAAAAGCATCTGCCATTTACACTGCGTCAAATTATCATGATAAACAAACCTAGAGAACTGTTCTAGAACTGGAAAATGAATAAAGGTTCTTCTTTTGGTAAAGATACATTACTGGAAATAAAGTTCCAAAAAGTTTTGTTCCAACAGCAATGACATGTTACAGAGGCCAATACCTGAACAGAGTCTGACAGGCACTGACAAAATAACAGTTTTTGAAATGGTTACAACTATTTTATTTCAAATACAACTCTGGTCTCCGCTCAGGCTTCAGTTTATTGTCTCTCTGTCTTTAGTGCAGCTTGTGTGTACAACACAGACTAGCTAACAGTCTTGCTAACTGTTCACTAAAGGGGAACCGTTTAAAATTCCCAGTCAGGGCTGTCTTCACTGTGGAAACATGGTGATCAGGTCATCTAATCAGTAACCCACTGGACTGTGGATGCCACAGTTGCAGAGCAGGTGAATAGGTAGAAGTCAGGAACAGATTTCAGATTTTAATTTTTGAGCTTTTTTTAAGCCAGTGAGTCAGGCAGGTGAATGTGTACAATATCCCGCCCACAGAACACAGTGCAGGTGAATTCCGTGCATGAGTATTTGTTTTATGCAAATCAGAATGCCGTGCGAGTGTGTGAGTGTGTGGATTCGCCTTTAATCCTGTTATAATGGAGCTTTTCTTCAAGTGAGTAGCACTTCATTGCTCTGTTTTCCTCAGAAATCCTTTCAGCACCATGCTAGAGTGGGCTACAGTGACATAAGCAAAGTGACTACCCACTCAAAGCTTCTTTCTAACAAGCTTCTTTTCTGTCCATTCGTTCACTCTTTTTGTTGTTTCCTCTCCAACTTGAGCTCTTTTTGGAGCGGGGTGGGTGACAAACACACACATACTTTTTCTTTGTCTCTGAAACACACACACACACACACACACACACACACACACACACACACACACACATACACACACACACATACACACACATACACACACACACATACACACACACATTGTACACACATTGAAAAAGATGAGCAGTTCCTGCACAGAGACTGGCCAGTGTCCAGCGTCTAATATGACTCAGTCTTTGATCCTCTCAGCACTGTCCCAACAGAGAGAGTCTATTTCATCTGCTTGTATGTCTAGTTTCCTCTGCACTCAGCAGAATTAGCAAATCAGCTGCAACATAACTAAACTGCTCAACATTATTTAACAAAAGAAAAGAACTTAAACAGTGTTAGTACTTTAGTACTGCTATAATATTCACCTGTAATTCTAATTACACATCAGATTACAGAATGTCTACACCTTTAGTTTTGTTATTAACAAATTACCAAAACATGACAGAAATGTATAGGATATTATTTTTCTTTCTGCATAATAACTTTACTTTAACTGAAAATCTCAATAAACTATCTTCCAATTCCAAACACCAACCAGCTGCTGAGTGGAAATGTAAAATCCACACCGACAAATATTCTATTGTTTCTAGAGATACACTGGAATAATATCAGTATTTGGTAGATAATTGCTAGATAAACAAAATACTGGCATTAAACTGATATAGTACAGATGTTTACATTTGACTACTATTTCAAACCATTTTTTATCACATGCAACGCCTTCCACAATTATTGGCATCCCTCGTTAAGAAGTGCTAAAAGCCTTAAAATAGACTAAATTTAAGCATAATCTCACTAAAAAAAGCATAATCTCACACTGGAAACTGTAGACAAATATAACCTTTAACTCACATGAATAAAAAAAACCTCCCTGACTAAGAAATCATTATTTTACATGCTCCACAATTATTGGCATCATTACCAATTACTATAAAATAAATGTAAGTGAAGCATTTCTGTCATTTCTACTGTAGTTTATAAAGTTGATCAGAGTACCTAGGAACCTTTATTTAGTAATTCAACACTTCCTGATTCCCTGGTTTATAAATATGACGCGACCTTCATAAGTCAGCCAATGGCTACAAGGAAATAGCCACTTGCCTACACCTGCCCGTATCTACAGTCAGAGGAACCATCGAGGTTAAGCAACTGGAACAGTGGCAAACAAGCCCGGATGAGGTCGTAAGTTTATCTTGCCAGTGAGGAGGATGTAAGAGAAGTAAAAAGTTAGAGAATTACATCAAAGAGTAGCATATTGGGGTCACAAAGTCTCCATAACCACCATCAGGTACGATTTACAAGCCAACAAGCTGTACGGGAGGCATGTATGGAAAAAGTATTTTCTCAATTACAAGCATAAACGTCTGGAGTTCAGTAGGCGATACTGGGACTTCAACTGGAACCGTGTGCTTTGGTCAGATGAGACCAAGATAGAGCTTTTTGGCCCTGGGAACCTTGTTTGGGTGCATGGCATCATAAACTCTATGAAAAATCAGAACATTTTAAATCAAATTCTGGTGGCCTCTGCCCAAAAGCTGAAGATGGGTTGTCACTCGATCACCAAACACAAAATCAAGCTCCTCCCATGGCCATCTCAGTCCCCAGACCTTAACCCAATTGAAAACCTGTGGGGTGAGCAGAAGAGGAGAGTGCATAGGAGAGGACCCAGGACCCAGGACTCTGGACAATTTAGAGAGATTGTGCAAAGAGGAACGGTCTCTGTATTCTCCCCTCTTGTGAAATGTTATAAGAGAAGTTCAAGTGCTGTCTTAATGGCAAAATGGGGTTGTACAAAGTATTAACATCAGGGGTGCCAATAATTGTGGCATAGATGATTTTATGTAAAATAATTATTTTGATTATTATTTATTATTTTCCCACTTAATGCACTTGATCTAAAGGAAAAGGCTGAATGTTTAGGTAATGCTGGGCTACTGTGCTAAAATGTATGCATTTTAAATATCTGACCATGTCTATAACCCTCAGACATAATTAAAAATATTTGTTTTGATGAGCTACAAGTAAGTAAACATTAAAAAGCTTTTGCTATAGTTATATGTTTCATTACAAATGTAAATGAAAATGTATTTAAAACTCCCGCAAAAAACAACCTGATGGCTTTTTTAAAACTACTTGATACTTTTTTAAATTAGTAATTTAAATACTATTTTTAATTCTTCTTTTAGACTCGCAGAACTGCATGCACAGCACATTTTACCTCCTGACTCAAAAATGCTTTGTCTTGCTTTAACTAATAAACAGGTCCTTTACAAATGTGCTAATGTTCTTCACATAAGCGTTTCAAGTCGAGAAGCTGAGATTGGAATGGATGTATTAACAACACACTCAATACGTTTGGTATTATCCACACACATACCTCGACTCGTTTGCTTGCTCAGAGTGACTGCCTTTTTCCACAAACACACTAAACGCTGATCATTACGGACGTTTATTTTCTTCTGTTTCCACACAATTTACCGGGGACGAGGCATTTCCCCACAATTAACTTTTTGGGCAGCTCTAACCTGGAATCAATTACAATTAAAGGCATTAGCATACCAGTGTGAGCGTCTGCCCTAGCCACACGCCTGACCACAGACAAAGGCTTGGATTGTCATCTAGACTGGGCCACTAATTCGCGAGAGCTCAATGATCTACCTTCCCATGGGGAAAGCTTCAGAACCCTGAAGTGCAGTGATGAGGGTGAAAAAGCTCTAGATCATTACCACTTTATACTTGGCTTGGTTCTAGACTGTTTCTAGATTGTATTGGCTGTGATTTAGGGAAAAGTGCCTAAGTTTGTTTTGGTCATGCTTCTTGATGCTTTAACACTTAAAGTATGATTGGACAGAGCTCTCCAAACACAGACCACACAGAGCAGACACAGCACGCACTGTGCGGTTCTGTTTTCTTACTCAAACACACCTGCTTGGAGTCTCCCTGCACTGAGACCAAGAACTACTGCTGCAGGGCAAATGTTAAGTGGACAGGATGATTTAGTGAAATACGCTGTAGGATATTACTTTGGTGGAAAGGTACAGTTTGCAACTCCTACAGCTGTCTTGGCTATGTAGTGTCATTAATGCTTAGGGGCCCAGAGCAGCATTAAAGCACTGGTATAATAATCATTCTAAAAAGAATGAGTAAATATACTGTTTCCTTCTGATTTATTAGGAGCTCAATTTATCGCCATCAATAGTTAATTTACACCAGAAGAATTCATGTACAACCAAATGCTTTGCACTTAACACAGGTGCAAAGGATTTGCATATATTTCTATGGAGGTAATAACAGAGTTAATAAATCCTTAAGACAATATTAAATATTGTTCAGATGTATAGTCTACAAAAAAGCTCAAACAGATCTTCTTTTGAATATGTACGCTTTAAGTTGACTGTATCTGTCTGCAAACATCCAGGCTTTTAAGCTCTCACTTGTTTTACTCACTGATAACACAACTAGCATCGTGCTTGAATTTCAGGTCTTACTGCCATTGACTTATCAGCATTTTTTCATAAAACAAACCCGAACTATTTCAGTTCACAGAGAAAAACAACAAAGAAATTCAGTGATTAAAGCCTACTGTGAGAACAAGAAGGCTAGTCTCTGCTCTTCCGGCACCAAACAGTTCAACTCCACACACTGCTAGATCATACTGTTACATCGCACTGCTGTATCAACAACTGGATCCAAGAGAACTGGAGTTAAGAGTGCACCTTTCCTTTGACTAAATCATGACAATACACCCCATAAAAGCCATCATAAACTACAAAGCAAACATTAGCCTGCCAGTTACATCCCCCCCGAGCGCTGCAGGTGTTTTCTATGATGGGAAAATGATGAATCAACATAGAGAGAAAGTAACGCCAAGCAGGTAACTTATTCTCAAATATTCTTTATAGTGCAAGTGTGTGCATCAGTCTCTCCTTCTTAGTGCATAAGAAACCAGTGAAAGAATTTAACATAAGTGTTATCACTATACACGCTGACATTTAATCACTGCTGAATCATCAGAAGGGTGAATTTAAACAATCCTTCTTTTTTAATCAGAAGACAATCTGGCTGTGCTTCAATGTAAATTAATTGGTAAAACACCTGCATCTCTTCTGCAGGAGACAGGCAGGAAGGAAGCAGCTCAGTCAGGCTTGGACAGTAGACCCCCAAGTGGTCCAGCCGGATCCGTACAGGCATCCGAGACTTACAGTTCCTTAGCAAGACAGAGGACATCACTGGGGACTTTTTAAGCGGTGGCAAGCGTTTGTAGTGGAACAAAGAACTGGCCAGTGTTTAACCCTGAAGCCTTGAGGGGCCGGAAAACAGATAAGAGAAAAGAGAGAGTGCTGGAAAAAGCCAAGAATGTGTGTGCGTCAGCACAACAACCCAAGTGGCTGATTCAGGTTCAACTTTGGCCTTTCTTCAGGTTTTACGTGCACCATGGGAAATCTGGCAAACGTTCATTCAATTAAATGATTCACGGGAAATTACTCATATTCACCTGAGTTACTCTTACGTAATAAGAAACCAACAAGTGTAATAAACACAAAGAAACAGAGTAAATCAAGTAACCAAAGTCAATCATCTTTCATAAAGCACTGAGTAAGATTTGTAGTACAAAAATACACCCCTAGCCCATTCGTTACATACAGCTGAATATTCTATTTTTAGTTATTTTTATTTATTGGCACTGCATATGAAGCTACCTGTCTGCCTCACAACAAATGATTTGCTTGTTTGGCATAATCATTATCAGAAGCAGCGATAGCTGTAGGGCAAATACTCAGTATAAAGTCCTGCATGAAAACCTGCTGGTTAGTTGCAAATGAACAGCACACTCTTCAAATAGACACCACTCCTGCAAACTCTGTTCTTCTGAATTCTTTTCATTGGCACAGAAAAATATCTTACAATACCTGAAAACAATCTGACAGGGAAAACAAATGATATGGCATATTTCTGATAATCTGAGAGTTTAACATACCAGAAAATTTTTTACAAAAAATATTACCCTTTTTTGCATAAACCACATTGTGTTATATATAAACTCAAACCATATTGGAAAACAAAACTTTAATGACCAGTCCAAATAAATTCCACACTCACACAGAGTAGTTATACACAATAGGCAGAAGCTGAACTGATATGTGCTGTGTGGATGTGGTTCCTCTTTTTATTTTCATAAACACAACATGAAGCATGAACAGAGATCAAACACATCATGCATGGAGTGCTATTAGCCATTATAAGATAACAGAACTGAAGGTTTTAGAATAAAAAGAAACAAACGTGGGGGTTGTCAGTGCAGTGTCTATTGAGGACTAGTTCTGTTATTATCAAACAGTCTCTTGGCTTGTGTAGTCTGTGAAGAGTAACTGCAACGGTTACACTCCTGCAAGATTATCATGGCCTATGTCATCGTGACAGGCCAGTGATATAGATGCAAAATGGACGGGGGAAAAAAAAAAATCTAACCACCATGTAATGTACTGAGCCAGGCACCGAGTGATCTACACAGGGCAACATGAAGTCAAACAAGACTAATTTCAGATGTCACGTGTGTATTTCTCTGTAAAGACCAGATCCCACCACAACAGCTGGCTGTCCATAAGCCAGTTCATCTGGTGCCTGTTAAGTGTTAGCATGGAGGCGTCCACTAGACTCTGTGAACCTCACAAGAGCATCGCATAGGGATGTAATGAGGGAAGAACATTTGGATGAACCACTGTCGTGTATAAAACCAATTCCTAAACCTACAAAAACCAGTTTTATCCACTGACGTACTTTAAAATGAAAAACAATGTAAAGCAATACAACAAGCATAAGCTCCGTTCTGAGTACTGCAGCACCTTTCAAGTAATGAGTACTTTAACCACCACAGTAACACATGCTAAGTTTGTAAAGCAGAGCCAACCATGTAATTGCAGTGCACTGGCCAGGCAACATGCACTTGCATAGCTGCATTGAGTATGTCGTTTCACAAAAAAAGTAATAATGCTCACAAAAAAAAATCCATATTTTGTCCCATTAAATCCACAAATAGTGCTTAATATTAGTGATTTAGCCAAAATAAAGAAACATTAGTGTGTGACAATAGGTAAATAGGTGTGTTTTCAGGACCTGTGTGTGTTCTCCAGATATAGTGCATCAGTCCTAGATCTTCTTAAATACAACCATGAATGTTTGGACACTGTCCAGTCCTCTAAGGGATTAACTTTCTATTGTAAGCAGACTTGGGGAGGTTCCTTGGGGTCTTACCTCAAAGCTATAAGTGTCTGTTTAAGTAGGGGGAGGAGGACCCTTACTTTCATCCCAATTTAATGGAGCTTTTGGAATTAGAGAAACTTAAAATGGCAAGCAAATGGATGGGGGCAGGAAGAGAGAGGAAGACAGAGAGAGTGAAAACGCAAGAGAAAGAAAGGAAGAAAGGATCAAAGGTGCAGGAAAAGGGAAGGAGCTGGAAAACAGCAACTGCTCCTGAGTTTACAAGACTGCATCACTCATTGCATCCTTTCAAATCTCCCCTCACCCACGCCATGCCACAACACACACTCTTCCTTGCGGTGTGGTCTCTGCGCGGTCCCATGGTCTTCAGATCCTCTGAAGAATGGAACATGTGGTAGACATCCTGAGAATAAATGAGAAGCATGGACTACAGACTGGAATCTGCATTACTGGAACAAATCTCACGCTAGTTACGAGCTCTCTGAGGAGACGTTTCGCCGGAGGAACAGCTAGAAGCCGCTACGTTGAGCTGTGATAATTCTAGGTTGATCGAAGCGGTTATCAATCAAGATGCTGTCTCACAGTAACCAACAGATCCCCATGGTTTAACGTGCAGAACTGCCAATGCTAATAACAGTGTCAACGTCAAAGGCATATTTCATCAATATGCTACAATTGCTATGTTTAAGGCCATGACTTTAAAGCATGACTCTTTCAGCTCGAGTGTCCAGTGACTAGAAAATGTTCCCTCCGTTTCTGTCCATCATTCAGGCTTTAAATGTCATATGATGGCGAGCAACCCACACAGAAGTGTTCCGACAAGCCAAATCTTGCGGTTCTTCCACAGTGGAACTGAAACCTCACCTGACACTCCAGGCTTGTAGACCAAGCCAATAAAAACCTAACTCTAGCTTTCTGAGAGAGAGATTTCATCTTTTTCCACAGCAGCTCCCCTTCATGCACCAGAGGGGAACCACCTGAAAAGAAACTACCGCAGCCATCCCTCAGAAAACAGAGGGAGGCCCGAAACTCAATGTAGCGCGACAGGCGTAATGACCTTAATGGAGTCCGCGTCTGCCCATCTTAATGAGGAAAGTTTGAACAGGCCTCAGTAGTTAGTGAGCAGACCACTGCTTCCAGATCCCAGCATATAGGGGGGAGAGAGTAAAAGACTTGTGAGAGAGAAGAGAGTAGAGGAGGCGCTCCAGGGCCGACTGGCTTGCTTGCTTTCGTATCAGAGACTTGCTCGCAGACAGCCGCAGACACGCTCCTACTGCGCCTCTAATGATAGTCACTCCAGGCTGCAGCGCTTCTGAGTTAATGTTCAGTGGGCCGGAGGCATACTCTGTTAGCCTGAGGAGTCCTCTCTAAACAGAGTGACTCTGTCACTGATATCGTGCTGGTTAAAGTTTAATTTGAGGATAGTGGGTACTTTTGCTGGTGATAACATATGCGTGAGCACACACACACACACACACACACACACACACACACACACACACACACACACACACACACACAACAGCAGAGACTAAGCATGAGTCAGATAACAAATAGTCTCATTTGTCACCTGCAGAAACCATGGTTCTAGAGATGGAAGGATCGATCAGCCATGTATCCATATCGGCCGATTTTTAATCAAAATATGTGTTCGGCCGATATTTCTCCAATTTAGCAGATCCATGACGTTAAACAAATGAGCTTAAGTTCTATATTTCCAGCTACCGTTTGATCAAGGAAGAGGAGCCCCTTCGGCCAGCTATGGTATCCTATCTGAACCACTAGGTGGAAATACACACCCTTTCATTTTCCACAGACTGACTAAAGCAGCGGCTTCGCAAGAACAGTTTCCGTCGTTCACCCGCATGTGCGAATAGAAAATGTTGTCTGTCTGTATGTGACTCTCATCCAGGGCAGCTTGTAACATCTGTAAAATTAGTGGGGAACCAAGACAAAGACATTTAACACTACAAATCTGATACGGCGCGTATACCATGCGGCTAAATACAGTGAGTATCAGCAAACAGCAGAACTAGCACAAAACAAATAACCCAGAGAACCGTGCAGACCAGATCTGACCGGTACGAACAGAACAGCAGCAGCAACAGCTAGAGAGCTAAAAGAAACAGAGCCAGAGTGATTGAGTTTATAGTGCAGTCCTTCCTGGTTGTAGAAGACGTTCTGGGGCATTACTGCACTTAATATTCAACCTGGATCCACGCTCTGCCGTTCCTAGTAGGTAATACTTTTCAGATGTCGCTCTTTCTGAGCTGTATCAAGCTGTTTACGCCCATATAGAACTTCTAATTTAGTTACAAATATTATGCTGTTTCACATGAGCTCGTTAAAAATGGTAATAAACTAGTTTCGACCATGTTTCATGACTTGCTTGTGCTAATAATATGTAGCCCTGCCGTGGCATTTAGCCCCACCCTCGATTGGTATTGGCTATCGGCCAATTATGGTTCCTCATAATTCATCAATTAATAAGTCTAACAATACATAAATATCACAATACAATATGGAGATGAAGAAATTAGTATTTTATCATTACAGATATACACATTGATTTTTTTTCTGAGCATATCACCAGTATTTAAAGAACACTGACTAACTATGTTTAATTAAAAAAGAAAAGAACATAATTAGTTCTGTTTAACTGGATTTTTTACAGTGCACTATTTTAATGACTGCTTTCCATAGAAAAGCACTTCTTCATTCTTTTAAATTGTTTTCTGATGTTTATATACAAGGCAAATGACTTTGGTCAAGGTGAAAAATGCCCAGGTGCAGTATTTACACCCTATGATTTTGCCCTTAAATGAAACAATGCAGGATTTAAAATCAGCTATTGTGAATTAATACACTTAATATCAGTGTCTAAAAGTAGGCAATGCGACAAACTCATTGTAAATGGTTTCAAGGTTTAGGAGAGTTTTGTTTATTACTGTCTTTAGAAATATTATAATACTGTAATTACGGCACATACATCAGAACTCTGTATTAAGATAAATGAATATTAGTATGTGCATTATAACATTTCTTTTTGGTTCCACAAAAAAAATACTGAATGAAAACATAAAAACAACACACTGCAGCACTATAGTAGTGAATAACACATGGACAGCTGCTCCTGGAGCCCAGAGACTGAGACTAAATCTTAAACCCCGGCTTGCAAATATACATGAACGAATGCACACAAATGGCCCATGTATCATTTGCATGTGAACAATGCTTCAGCTGCAGCAGAGACTTGGGCAACCAGAGGCCATGCGTCAACAATAGAGCTTTTCAACTCAACCGTACTGTCAGCATAATCTACAGTCACCATATTGAGAACAGTTCAGTACACATACACACACTCCGCATGTGCCCGTTCATTGATTCATCGAAGAACCCATGTACTAAAGGGTGAATCTATTTCACTTCAGTACAAAAAAATATAGAATAAATAACTAAATAAACTTTTTAAACTTTCAATCATGTATTAAAAACTGCATTACCCACAGGCCCCTCAATCACTTCTGAGGGTCTATCATTGATATTCTTTGTGTCCACTGTAAATAATGACATTACTGAGTGCATCCTATCAAAGTAAAGTGATAGAGGAGGGGAGGGGGAGGGGTTTATGCTTTGTATATAATCACAGCATGTTTTTTTTTAAACTAGCTTAGAAATTGTGCAGAATGTTATTTTTGGCTTATTTCATTACTAAAAATCACACAGAACATATATCGAGATAGCTTTTCTAATACTTATCCAAAACTAGGATTTAAAATCAGTTATTATAAACACATATATTTAAATTGAGGGCCTAAAAGTAGGTCCTCATGTAGGTCCAACACTCCTGAACCCCACAGAAACAAATACACACAACATTGTCCCCTATTTCAGGATACATTCGTTACAGTCTTGCTTCAGATTTGTTCTTTTTCCCCTCCAATAACCAAATCTGCATTTGTAGCTGTTACCCATACCCACTGATACAGACATGCACCTCTAGTATTGCTACATCTGACCATGTATTTACCCATAAGGACATACTAGACACTGGCCCACATGCCAGCATGTTACTGACCTTTACTGACCAGTACCAGACTGCACTGTTTCAAATCACTATGTATTCATTTGCATTGACTTTAAAGAGGGCTGCAAGTTGCTGAGGTAACTCGACAAACAAACAAACGAGCCCCAGACAAACAAACAAACAAACAAACAAACGAAACTACATTTTTAAAAGAGTGCCACACCAAATTAAACAGCGGAGTAATGAAAGTACGTCATCATCATACACCAGTGTTTGCTCAGTCTGCTCAGGTACCGAGCAAACAGATAACACGGCCACACCGACTCCACTCTCCGGGAATTCCACACAGGTCTCAGTGGAACGATCTAGAACACCATAGAACAGGACACAGCCAGCAGGTAGCTGGACTTCTGACGCGAGCCAGCAGGAAAGCACAAGGGAGGGAAGAGGCCAGTTTCACGCAGAGGAGAAAATAGCTGGATGTTGGTTGGGCTACGACACACTAGAGGCCGATATAAGTGAACAGGGAATGCATTACTATATCATCATGTGTGTACACACATACACACACCCTGCACTTACACTGTTACAGCAGAGCCAAGTTTAGACTAGAGTCTCTCTCTCACTCACACACACAGTTCTCCTTCCAGCCAACGGTCACTGGCCTGAATTTAACAGAGAGTTTCTCAGATCTCTCAGAGTTAGAGTTCAATAATATTTAGAGGTAAAGCTGCTTTGTGACAGTTACTCACTAGTCATGAAAACGTATTTCTCTCATGCTTTAAAGATTAAAAACAGAACCAAAGATACTTTAATCGTCAAACGTTACTATCAGGAACTACATATGCTGAAGCAAGTCTGGCATGCTGATCGCCTGTTTTTGAGTTCCCCCCCTTTTTCAGCAGTGCCAAACCAATTTGTAACTTCATCCACGAGGCTCCAGAAAAGGAAACTAGTAATTAAGGTCCACCACAGTCCGAAGAACCAACTCCACCAGTTTCCAAGCCACTACAAAGGACAGTGCAGAGTACTAGAGCTACACTGGGCTGACACAGACGATTCGAATGAAGCATGTAGCTTCCAACCACGAGAAAGATCCATCTGCTTTCAAAGCCAACTGCAGTAAATAACTCTGCTTGCTTTCCATTAGCGGAATATGAGTCGATATGGTGCGTAGACTGGTCAGATGTACTAAAGCCCAATATATATACATATATATGAACCTAAACGTGGGCAAATCGGATTTGTTTCTCAAGTCAGATCTTCTGAGAAGCCTGTCCACACGGTTATTTGAAGTGATCAGATTGGATTTGCGTGTGCAGACATCACCCACCTATCTGCATGGGTTTCTGTAGTAACAATTTAGGCATCAGTACTATGTTGCTACGCTGGTAACATAGATTTTATTTACAGATGCAGGTCCATTATCTTGCCCTGCAAATAGACACTTTCTGAAGTCATGGTTAATAACTCATGCTGCCCCAGACAAACTCACAGAGGAGGCTCTTTTTGAATCGTAGCACTTCCATTACTCTGGACTTGATATCAGCATTGCTGCATTGCGAGAGACGCAAAAGAGTTTTAAATTCAATCTGTGCATCCAGAGCCAATCTACAAAAATCTGATTTCATTTTTCTCAATCTGGATATCCCAAAAATCTGATCTGAAAGTTAATAAAAGGACTTTATGTCCTTATGTGAACTATGGAAGAAAAAAAACAGATTGGTTTAAAATTTTAAGAATATTAAAAATATATTGAACAACATAGTTGTTGTTTTTTTTTTAACAAAATGCCATTTAAAAAGAAAAAGAACTATATAATAAACTGCACACAAAATGCAAAATGTTTGCCCTTTCATTGGTTAAGTTGTTAGTGTAGCTTTCTGACAGGCCAAGTTTGGCCAGTCCTGCTCTCCGGACTTTACAAGGAGACCAAGAATCAACCAAATCAAGGCAGCAGTCAACACGGATTTAATATTTCTGTCAATACTATTACCAGTTATTGCTATTCATTTCAGCCATATGGCACTGTGAATATTTTAAGAGTGTAAAAGGCAGGGCTTGTTTGGTCTGCCTCATTAGGAAAGGTCATGAGGTGGCATTACACAATGATAAATAAAACATGGCTCCCCTCCATCCTAGTGACTTCATTAGCTCTGCCACCTGGAAGACCAAGCTCACATATGTTCAGCAGCATGTCCAGATCAGACATGCTCCTGTAGACCTGCCTGCTCCTACAGTAACCCAGACTAAACCACATTAATCCAGACTAAACAAGAATAACCTACACTGACCAAGACCAACCCAGACTAACCCACATTATCCATACTAACCCAGACAAACCCACATTAATCAAGACTGACCAACACTAACTCAGACTAACATAAAATAACCCCGACTTACTCAACCTAAACAAGACTAACCCAGACTAACTCCCACATTAACCCAGACTAACCCACATTATCCATACTAACCCAGACAAACCCACATTAATCAAGACAGACCCACACTAACCCAGACTTACTCAACCTACACAAGACTAAGCCAGACTAACTCCCACATTAACCCAGACTAACCCCAGGCTGCTCAGCGCTACTGTGGACTTGCTGGAGCTCCTCACAACACTCCGCCTGCAGGAGCTGCTGTGTCGACCTTACTGTAAATTCATCTGGGATAGTGAATGTGTACCTTCACCTCCTGAAACATATGTATTTAATGTTTATATTTTCTTCAACAGACGGTTTGATTTACCACTCTAAACTCAAAATATCTTCTAAAACTAACTTTTATATTTACAATAAAGTCTAATCCTAACCGAGTTGGTCTTGTTAATATTGATCAGTCTGAGAAAGCTGGAGCTGAGTGTATTAAACAGCTGTAGCTCTCTAGAACACAGTTAAATAGTCTGGAGAGCCATTAAACAGGTTGATGAAGGCTGGCCTGACTGCTGTAATCTACTTTAAACTCAGCTAAACTCCAGTCTGGCGAGAGGCCATTAAAATCAGCACTATGCTGGCTTTCAAAACACGCCAGCCAACTTCCACGAGAAATGTGGAGCTGAAACGCTGCCACGAAACTTCAAGCACGCTGTCTGGCAGCGTCGCTTTCACTCGCAGAACTCGTTCAAAGTAGCAGCAGTCTTACCTTCGCTCGGCCATTTCCTCACATTGTACGAAAAAGAGTCGAAGTGAAAGAAGTGGGGTAAGTTTTGGAGACTGTCGCGGCGTTACAGCTTCACTGAGCGCTTCCAGCGAGGACTCCGGAGTGAGTGAGTCGCAGCCAAAGCAGTGAGTGAGGGGGGTTTTCCCCCCGCCCTCTCCGGAGCTCCGGCCTGAAGCTGCCCCGCGGTCGGTAATCGGATCTGGAATTCCACGGGGTGGCGCAGCTGCTGCGGTACTGTGGCGACATCTGCTGGTGGACAGGTGTAACAGCGCGGCGGCGCGCTCCTCTATAGAAGGGCGGTCTATATGTTAGTTCTTGCTTTTAGTGTAAACTTCTGTCTCTGTAGAGTCTGACGCTTTAGTATTGCTTTTGACTTTGGATTTCTATCAGAGCAGCAGATTTTCTGTGGCTTATAATAAATAAAAATCAGATTTCCTTCTCACTATAAAAGGCAATTCCACTGATTTCCCAAAATTCTGCATAATTCAATTGTTTCCATGTTAAACACTTATTCAGAGTGAAAATTTTGTCTTACAGACAAATACCCTATTTAGGAACCAGGAGTCACAATGATTACCCTGTTGGGAAAACAACAGTACAGACCAGCATGCATTTCATGCTGGTATAAGCTTGTTTATCCTGGTCTGCTGCTGGTTCATGGTGGTGATCAGCATCATCCCAAACATAACACACTCGGCCTATGCTCTTACTAGTACAGCACAAATATCAAATTAATTGTGATTTAATTATGCAGAAAGTTCTAAATTCCCCTTTAACTACTTAATAACATAAAACTCTGTAATACTGGAACACCACCATTGCATGTAAACTTTACTGAAATGCACTAACCACTGAGAAAGTCAGGACCAGATGTTTGCTCTTATGTTAATGTCAAAGCTGATCGGGTAGGTGGTCGTGGTGGTTGAGCAGATGGAGTAGACTACACTATCTGGTAAAGGTAGTTATGCTGAAAAAGGAAAAAAACGGAACCAGCTAAACTGCTCTGCCAGATTAATCAGTTTGTTTTAGTAGCTAGGTATTCAGTTTAGTGATGATTTAGCTCTCCTTTGATCAGCCAAATGCTATGAGCTGCGTGAAATGCCTAGTTGAGTCGTTTTTGTTACTAGGTGACATAATCTTGTAACACAATGCTTATTGGCTGCCTGTACGAGTGAATCTTAAAGCAGTTACTGCTACCACTTTTAACCAACCTGACAGTTGACTAATTACAACATGGTGGGCTCAGTGGGAGGGAGGGTTAAAGAACGAGGAGCTTTGATAGAATAAAATTATACAAAGTAAAATAGGTCCACTTCAAAGTAGTGTTTCTCAACCCGGCTTATTTTCAAAACCACTTCAACTCAGCAAGCTAGTTGATTCACCTCATCAGCTAATTACTGAGTTTAGTTTGTGTGCTAGAGCAGGGAAATCACCAGACTCTGCTGGACTCCAGTTCTCAGCCCCCCATCTCTGCAGTAAGGGTCTGTTGAAGAGATCAGGTGTGTTGGGAGCAGGGAAAACATTAGGCCAGTGTGCTCCCAGGACCAGGGCTGGGAAACACACTGCCTTAACACACTTAAACCAGTCTTTAGGGCCTCCCGAGAGGGTCTACTCTTTTGCTTTAAAGGGGAATTCCGTTAATTGTATTTTTACCTATGTAACAAAGTAAGTAAATGTATTTTCATGTGAAATGGTGTGTAAAGAAACTCCTCACAGTGGTGGTGTGTACAATCTTGCATATAATCTAATGAACTAAATCCTTACAGCAATGTCTCAGGCATCACCATTTATCTTTATCTTTCTGTGAAGGTGCTTTTAAAGGCAGTAAATGAATCAAATATCTGGTTTCCATGACCAGCACCGTGAAATAATTAAAATTTGGCCTAGAAAGGTGCATTTTACATCAAACCACTTAATTAAATAAAGTTAGGTATGAAGAATGTTTGGAATTGGAATTCCTATTTAAAGCAGCCCACCGACCCAACAAACACCAGCTTTTTTTATGTTGTCACGTTAAACCAAATCAGCCAGTGTAAACGGGGCAGAACATTTTTGAATCCAGGTATGGCCACCAACCAATGTTTTGGTTTGCTGGTGTTGGTTGGTGTTTGTTGGGTCCATCTGTAATATCAAAAACACAAACATATCAATACATTCCTAAACATTAAATATATATGAAATAAGGGTCAGTTAGAGATCACAGCTTTTGGCATTCAACACTTTATTCACAAACTAATGAGCGCTATCAAATGTTCACGGGTTAACCGAAACAAAAATATAGGTCTGATAAATCTCTAAAACTGTACAAGGCATGGTTTTGTTAAAACCTGTCTGTTATCATTTAAAATCATCTTTCCACTAAAATCAGTCCCTTACAAAGTGCTGAGGGAAAACTCTCTTGTCAGTTGGACATCTGTAGCACAACAAGGGACTGTTTCATGAAGTAACAATGCACAATCTGGTGCAAAAAAATTCTTTGTGCTGAGACAAAAGAGGTTGGGGCGAGAAAAACAAAAGATACAAAGAGATGGTCCTAGAGGATGGTGGAGACGCGACAGGATCTTTCTGTCAAATATTTCTCGAACCAGAGTACAAGGTAAAGTTCTTTTGGTGTATTCAAACTGACTCCATAGGGCCTGTCAAGTGCACTACACAGGGGTGTGCCCGCAGTAAGTACACTACATACAGTATGAGCACAGCTGACACCCTATGTAATGCACTATTTGTCAAATATGGAGGCACATCTGAGTTACAATCTACCAAAGAGCCAAAACAGATCAAGAGTCAACACTTTTCACAAATTTCACAAATGTAGATGCACTGAACTGCAAAGAAAAACATTTATAGTTAATATGTGCTGCTCTCAAATCTACAGTCTACAGTGGGGGCCTAAAACAATTGGGATTTAAACCTGAAGCTCAACTCAAAGTATGCCTAAAAGATCAATTTAGCCTCAATGGTTGTGTGTCATATAAAATATACTTTAACATTTACAGCATATTAATTGCAAACATACATTCAAATACATACTGCTGTTTTATATATTTGCTCAGACTTTAGTAGCACCATGTATAGCACAAATGAATATCTAAGAATTCAGATTGAAAAACAATGTGACACATAATAATCACATCAAGCTTGTTTTCATTATGTCGTAACAAAAAACACACTGACGTTTTGTCAGTTGATGATCTCAACTTTGATTCTTTAAATGGGACACCAGCTGACACTGAAATAAATGCTGTAATATGTTCATGGTGGGTTTTTTGCTGAAGTGGCTCATCAATTAGGATGTTCATCATTGAGAATTCTGTAATAAGTCATGTGTGGGGCTTTTAGGAATGTACACAGATACACTAATGGCTACATCCAACTTTTATATCTTCTTTTTTAGAGGAGGTCAAAACGCAGCAACACTGTAAAACAAATGGCACTGGAAAGAACGGAAAGAGAAATAACAAAATGCTGTGCTTGGAAATGAAAATATGGCACACTTTCATACACAATCACACACATACACTGTTCAGTTTAGACACCTGTTTAACAGATCTTACAATGAGGTGAACAGACAAAACAGATGGTTACAGAAATCTTAGGACGGTGTGAGACTGTTAAACAGGTAACCTATCAGCATGGCCTTAAATGGGAATTTACTAATATTTCAACATTTCTGCTTTATTTCATCCGTAAGATGTAAACAACCTCACTCAGAGTGGTTTGGTGTCTCTAACTTAATGAGTCAGAATTATTCACACTGAAGAGTTTAATGCCTCTAAAATCTGCATCCTAGAAAGTTATTACAGGAAATGTTTATGAATATGCTGCACAAATACGGTTATTTGTGCAGCATATTCATAAACATTTCCTGTAATAACTTTCTAGGATTTTTTTTTTTTGGATCTAGGGTTTTTGTTTTATGATCGTTCTGAGAAAACTAGGCTTAGGCTTTAACCTAAAATAGAGATTTAAACAGCCCTTTGTGGATAAAAAGGGTTTAAGCAGGGCATTGTAATGCAAAGTGGCACCCAAAACAAATATATCTTTCAGATTTTATACTATCTTAAGATTATCTGCAATACTTATAAAACTCTGAATACGACTGAGGGTTCTGGATAATAAAGAACATAGCAGTAATTAGCACTGTAGGCATCAAGACTTCCTGTTTCCTATCACCTGTTGAAATAGTTCAGCAGCAATGTAAACAACTTTAAGACAATAAGTTTCTCTACAATGGAGCATTTTACATTAATCCACTCACAATAACTTTGTTTACATCAATGTTTGAATAATGTAGAAATGTAGAAGGTTGGTGGAATTCCCTGCTTTAGGTCAGCCAGAATGTAGCTGAATTCTTAAGGTTCAGCATTTCTAACTGAGAAAACACACAAGCAGCCATTAACGCAAATTGGAAACACGTACAAATGGCCACAATACACATCTTAATGTCACGCAACATAAACTAAAATACGTCAAGTTTATTTCTCTCGCTTCTGTATTCCTTATGTAATTATCATCCTTCCATCAATCCACCCCAGACAAAAAAAAAGACTCCAAAAGTTAAATGATGAAACGTTCTCTGTTCGAAGCCTAGCCGATCTCAGACATACTACTTACACTTTTCCAAATTGAGGGTTTCAAAGGAGGTGTACTGAATAGACTGACTGGAGGAAAAAGCCTGGAGGCTGTGGCTCTGAGGGCGGATGCCAGCACAGAAGAGGCGGAGCGGGAGAATGAGAGGTAGGAGAGAGGCTAGTTTGTAAGCTGGAGGTAAAACTTCCTGTACGCTCCCTCCTGGGAAAGAAGTCTTTTCTAAAATCTCTGTCTTGCTCAGAAAGAAATTTGGAAAAACGATTGCAGAGCTGAAAGGAGAGTCACACAGAAAGGTCCTGTAAGAAGTCGCTGCAGTCACAGTGGGCGGAACCAGGCCTCCTTCTGCCTGTCCGTTTCTTAATAAATGCCTCCTCTTCGTCTTCCTCCTCCTCCTCTTCCTCATTATTTCTCTCCTCCTCCTCTCTCCTTCCACTTCCCAGCAGCTCTGGTGGGATGTCCCAGTCTGCATTGCCGTCCTGTTGCAAGACAGAGGAGGGAAGATGTGATGAAGGGGAAGAGGAGGAGCTGGGTGTGGCTGAGGAAGAGGGGCGTGCCTCCGTGTTCAGCCCCAAAGCGTCTCTAAGGACCTCAGCTCCTGCCTTCCTCAGGAGAAAAGCAGGCGTCGCTAGAGTGGTCAGGTAGGCAACGGAAGCTGAGCGGCTGGTGGAGGACACTAGGGCATGGCCTCCTCTCCCTCTGGCCCCACCCTCATAGTCCCGTGGGTGGTTGTCATCGTCCAGGAGAGCAAACATGCGGTCCACAGAGTGGCGGAAGTGGGCCCAGTCCTCCAGGCTTAGGGTGAAGTTGAGGTTGAGATCGTAGGCGTGCTCGTCAAGTCTGTACAAGGGTTCAAGTTCGGACCAGTTCATCGCCCATGGAAACGGGCGGGTGCTTTCCGGGTCATCCTCCGTCAGGCTCTTATCCCTCCCATCCTTCCCAAATCTGCCCTCTAGGGGGACAAATCACACACACGCACACATACACATTCACATTTTCTGTTTTACAACCAAAACAGAAAGCTTTTCAATCCACAGAGCGATGCATACTTTAATACCACAGATTCTATGGGAATGGATCGATGCTTGCAGTTTCAGTGTAAAATAAAAGTAAGCAAAAAAGAGTAATGGGGAAAAAAGAAACCAAACACGTGATCGGAGAGAGAGGAAAGAAGTCGTGTGCATGCTCCAGGCAGAGCCCTACAGAACCAGAGAGTTGAGAGAAGAAGTAATGGGCTGATGGAGGAGCAGAGGAATGGAGGTTGTGTGTCTGTCCTCTAGTGGTCAAATGTAGAACTGCATGACAGGAGAGCAGCAGCCCTGGTGCAAGAGACTCCATGCAGACAGACAACAAAAGAAAGTTTTTTTTGAACGAGCAGTGTCATGCAGGCCGAACAAAACTTAAGTCAGAAAAGAGGGAGGAAACAAAATTGAGAGAAAGAGAGAAAAAGAGAAAAAAGATGGGTTAGACTGGGTGGTGGCTTGGTGGTACTCTATCCCAAGGAACGTGAAGCAGAACTGTCCAAACTCACAGCGATTTGGAGGCAGGCTTCCTCATTTTGGGCCATTTGCGACGCTGAAACTGCCTAATGCCACAAGCAACGATAAGACAGACCGTTACCCCGCCTCCCAGACTCAAGCAGGTGATCAGAGAAAGCCAATCAGAAGGCTCATGAGTTTTAACATGTACATATCAGCAGGCAGAGAAGGACACATGCAAGAGACTGTAGAGGGCAAGGGAACAGAGGAGAGAGAGAGAGAGAGAAAGAGAGAGAGAGAGAGAGAGAGAGAGAGAGAGAAATAGAGGGGGACAGACAGAAGGGGGGGCACACAGTGCAATGCCCTTTACAGAATTAAAACAAATGAAGGAGAAGACTGTCAAGAAGTAGCCTCTGCACATAAAGCAAAAGCCATCAATGTACCTTTATGTACAATATAAACTCCTTCATATTTAGTAAATATTGAACTGAATTATGCTACACCTTGAACTAGGATGTGTTTCCTGAAAGTGTCGTTAAACAACTATCAGAAGTCCAATCCCATTTTGCACCTTGCCCCCACCAATTATGCCTAAGAACAGGGTGTCCTAATTTTTGGGGAAAATCATTAGCCCTCCACACCTCTAAACAAAGGCAGACTACGTTAGGGGTGTTATAAGAATTCTTCCAAAATGGAAAAATGGCTGGACAGTTGACCAAAGAAACCCACGTAAGTAATCTTTCTCTGTTACAAATTATGATAACCATTGTATGTCTCTAACTAATGTAACTAAAGGTACACTGTTATTGCTAATTTGTGCATGACAATGTGTATTTTCACATACGTTCATGTCAAATTCCACTTTTAATGAGCATGTACACTCTGGTGCCTCAGAAACTAGAATGTAACTGCTGCACCATTTAAGGTTCTAACTTCACTGCTGATCTGAGAACACTGCTGACTGGGAGTGCTGTCTACAGAGTACCGCTGATAGCTTTATTTTTCTGATGACGCATTAAGTTTTTTGAAGGGTTGCCCCTTTTCATGGGGGAAGATTTCAACCACTACCCCATTTATCTCAGTTCGAAAGGGGACAGAGGTAAAAATAAGGAATAGGATTGGGCTATAATTAACGCAAGGGTTACCATTGTGGTTGTTCTACAGTGCTTTCAGGAAACACAGTCCTGACATATTCATGCTTTACCCACAAGCATTATAGACAAAATTCCCATTTAAATTAATGAGAACTTGTACTAACTTTATTCACACTCTATACTAGAGTACTAGACTACACTGTCAGCTTCTGTTTTGAGAGGATTTTGGTCCCTCAAGGTACAAACAATGTGAATGCCTCCTCAAAGTGTAACATGGTACTTTGGGCCCAATTTTGTACCTACCCACATTCACTTTTCCTGGTGAAGGGGGCATAATAGTATAGTTTTTAAAGTAGAAAAAAACATTCCTGAAACCAAGACAGGATGTAAATATATGGCACAGTATTAAAAGGTACTAAGGTGTAACCCTGAGGGACCACCATAATGAAAGTGTTTGTACCCCAAAAGGTACAGTATTTTTGTTTTATGCTACCATGACTGATTGAAACTGGGAACCAAACTCCTTACTACTTAGCATCTTAGATGATGGCTTTGACCACAAAAACAAAAACATGAATGAATAATACATTCGCAATGCACAGCACTGTGTTTCTACAGTGTTGCTACAGTTTCTCATTTGGTTAAAAGGGGTTTTGGCCAGCATTATGTAAAGCTTATCTAACCTTGCAAAGTTGCTTCATATAATGCATTTGTGGGTGCAGCATGGCTAGATTACTGTGGAATCATGCCTCATTTTGCAGTCAGCCCTTTAGGAACTGCATGTCAAAGCAGATTTGCTCCAGGGAAAAATGAATGGTGTTTTTCGAAAATTGCTGCTGTCATAAAGATGCTCCCATACAGATAAAATTTCTAAATTACAAAGTTGTTCAGCAGTAAAAATATAAAAAATGCTACACATGCTACATGTTAGGTAACACTCATGTGCATTGAAATGATATCACATAACACAATAAGCATTGTTAGCTAGTGCTTAGCATTACACATATTTCTGCTCCCCTGTCTTAAAGACAGACAGAGAGAAAAAAATTTTATGTTTGGAACATTGTTGTTTACCACAGTGTGAAACAGCAGAACTTTGTCCTGTAAAAATTCAATTCATTTTTCCCATAGAGAAAAAGTGCCTATATCCAGTCCTAACATGGGCATAAACTCAACAACAGGAAACAGCGCAGCTTTGGTGGTCTATCAACGGGTGAACAGACCTCTTGCACTGTTGTCATTACCATTAAAACTATTTATAGTGGTCAATATTTTTAAAAAAATGCAGACTGGCTTCCAAAACCACTCTTTTTTCACATCACTCTGAAGTCTTCTCATTCATTTTACTGTTAACAGATGTTCACAGTCTGTAGACTGATAGCTGTTTAGGCGTGTTGCATATCAAAACATTCATGTGCGTTCATGTGTGCTTCATGAGCAAGGAAACTGTTCACTGTATGGATTAGTATATTTCTATGTCTACAGAAGACTCAGCTACATTAGTGGCCACACTAATCTACTGAAGTTGTATTAAATTTAGTTAACAAAGATACCTGTATTCATCATAGCTGCTTCTCTCTTTACCTCCTGAAGAAGAGACAATATCGTTAGTTAGAGAGCGTCAACACAGGTAAAGTTATAGCCACGTACACACTCCTACCAAGAGAGCAAACTGCTAAACTACTTGGGCCATTTACATTACCCCTATATGGGGTTGGTGAGTATTGCTGTAGACTAGCTACTAAAGGGGTCAGTCTTATCCATGGATACAGGTTTTCATTCTTCCCAAGCAAAAGCACAACAAAAACAAATGAATCAATTGTTTAAAATGAAACCAAAACCAAATGTTTCATTTTCCAAACTATTTTAAATAAATGAGCTCGAAGTGATGTGTAAACTTAGTTAAAGCTTGAAAACATACCACTGACTCTCCAGTCCTTACAGTCCTTATATAGAAACCATGCTGTAAAACCAGACAATTTTTATTAAACTGTTTCTGTCACGAGAACCAATTCTTTAAATATACATCCTCCTAGTCAGCCTACAGCAGTTTAGCCCCACCTTTCACCTTGATGTTATAGGACGCATTTCAAGTGCTTTCTTATTTATCATAAATCAGTCTTACAGGCACAGCAATAATAAAAAACTGTTTAATTCTAAGGGACAAAGAAATGTTGAAATTAGACATGTACAAATTATTATAACTCTTTTTATGTTGTACATAAAACAACATAAATGTAAATACTCTAAGAAACATGAGACATGGGCCCTTTAAAAACTAAGACTACCTCATAAACCAAGTAGATTCAGGTGTGCTTTTGCTTCTTTAGAAAGAAAACCTGTAGTTTCTTTATAAAAAAGATTTTTGACCCTTGACCTACTATTTATGTTTGTGTGTTATTAAATTCCTTTCACAACAACAAAACAGTGGTTGCGTATCCATGCACCTAATAATCTGATCACAATCCAATTTTGGCAGTTATCTAATTATTCGAATGGTCATACAACCAGCATACTATGATTTGTTAGATCGGATTTAGACCAAGAAATCCAACAGGAGTGAGTTGTATTTTGGCCCAATAATCAGATTTCACAGCATGCACAGACCCTTATTCTGATTTCTTTCTTTTTTCAGTCTGTGCATATCTGATTACTCATATGCACTAATGTAGTGCATGTAGATGCACCCAATGTCACCATATTCAGAACCCTGTGGTCAGAGAGCAAAGAGACAATACAAACGGCCATAGGTAGTCTCCTATGTTTTTAAACAGGCAGCAATTACAGATTCACACATACTCAATGATACTTTTAACATTATAATGCAATCAAACCAGCCACATTAAGTCCCAACATGTGGCACACTGTGTAAGACCTTATTATAGCAGCAGAGCAGCTCAGCTAGTTAAGACGAAAGGGTCTGTTTGCATGAAAACAAGGAGGACAGAAAGCAAGGCAGGGCCAGGGTCAGGTGAGGATGAGGATGATGAAGATGTGGAACTGTAGTTACTCTCAGGTCCATCTTTAGCCTGAGTTATGTAGTCTGAGAGCAATCTTTCTGCATGTGTACGTGATGTTCAGTTAGTAGGTACTGATTATGAGCTATGAGTGTGTGTGTGTGTGTGTGTGTGTTTGTGTATATCTGTGCGTGCATGTGTGTATAATTCTGCAGATTTAAGTGTATATGTGTGTTTTTTGTGTGTGTGTAACTCACCTAGGTCCATGTTGCGAATGCGTGGGTTACACTGCTTATGACCCTTGCAGCCTCGCAACTCCATGAGCTGAACATGTAGTTGGTTCAGAACGTGCCTGTCAAGCGTGTTCACTGCATTCACCAGCTGCAAACACACAGAGATTTTAGAGGCTGCAGAATTTAGTGATAATTCATCGGGATGTCCTGATCAATTTTTTGCTCACTATATAAGTAATGAGTTGTCCAGCAGTAATACAGATTGACCTCTTTTGCCTTTTAGTTTATGTCTCTCTTCATTGTAAGCACAATCCATTTTGTCATATCATTTAAAAAAAAGTAATGATTTTGGCCTTCTCTGCTGCAAAACCAGAGATGGCGGAACGAGGGAGGATATGACACACGTTGAGGTTGGACAAACTTGTACACAAAGCCCACCCTACACAGACACAATGTAACAAACAACTACTTCAGCAGGCACAACAACAAAAAGTGTTCTGATTTCTGATTCACACTGACTTTATTATCTGGGACTAGATAATATCATAAGCTACACAATGCACAATTCAGGCAAATTTGTTTTTTAGTAAAACCAATCAAGTTTAGGGAGATGACATTAGGCCAGAACGGTTGCAAGTCATCCTCAGCCCCCTATGCAAAGCCAGCATCATTAAGATACAATAAAATAAAACTATGTAAATAAAACAGTGTGTCCTTAAGGATGTCTGTCTATTATCTATCAGTGGACGTTCATGGTTATTGAACTGAATTCAGTAACTATTCATCATCAGGTGAAAAGAGCAGATCTGGTACTTTGGCCATATAACATTTAACATTTAAGTTATATCTAAAGCGATTCAGTTCACTGAAGAGAATCTTTGGACTGTTCTCTTTAGTTAAATAAACATGTGATTCAGTGATGCGTTCATAAGTCAACTTTATGATCATCTCTGAAGATTCAGAGGACTGGGTTAAAGCCAGTTTAGGAGGCCCAGCCTTATTTAACATTCATCTGATGTGATTAAAGTATTCTTCCTTTTTCAGCTTGGAAGGTGCTGTTACTTTTAGTGCTAAGTGTGTAATAACTTCATTTTATAGTGTTTTGATGAAAGGCGGCTAGCTCAACCGCAATCAAAACACTGCCAGTGCAACATTACGGATGGCTGTTGGGCTGTTTTCATTACCCACTTTAACACACTTCTATAGTACAGACATTTAAACTGCTTGTTAAGTTCTAAAAATACCACACTGCTGTAAATTGTGGACATTTGTGTTTATCTCTTGTCTACAATACTCAGCTCACAGAGCGTAGTGAGGTAAAGCCTTAACACATATTTGGAATGAATGTAGCATATATTACATTATTTCAGTTTTTTAGATTGGATTGTGACACTGCTAGTAGATCAATACTTAACATCACTGGGGCAACAGTGTCACAACGACCTTCAGATACACTAAATAATAATATTCACATCCATCTCCCTTTACAAGTTAACAGTGGAGAACACTGACCTGATATGGATCTGTATTGAGGTCAAAGTACTCCAGAAAGCCTGTAGCGAACTCGCAGAAGAGGAAGTTGTGTGTCTCATTAATGGTCCTCATGCACCAGTAAGTGTTGTTGTTGGCGCTGGTGCACGCACAGAATGGTCCCACTGGAATAACAGAATAGAGCCATGAATGAGGGGAAGGCCAAAGATGTCAACCAAACATTCATATGCACAGTACAGTACAGTTTACAGATGTGTGGGTGTGCATGGCGTACTGGTCCAGAAGGGGGCAGTCTGCCAGTGCTGGTTATCATGTGTGAAGCAGGTGAGGCCAGGCATGCTGCAGGTGTCGTTGTTACGTAGACGCTTCAGCAGCTTTCTCAGCTTCTTCCTGCGCTTCTGTTCCATCAGCAGCCAAGCCTTCTTATCCTTCTCCTGCCCTTTCCTACAAAAAGGAATTATTACACCCAGACACATACACACATCATTACCCCCAGACACATACACACAAACACTATGTTCCTCATTATATTCGGTATATTAGGTATATATACTGTTATTTCATTCCTTTTTCCACATTTTGGTTACATGTGTATATACCTACACATATATATTTTGTTTATAATATAAATATATGAAATGGACCAATAGAAATGCTCCGAAATCACTTGGTATAAAGCGTCTTCACATTATCTAACATCAAAAGTAAAGAACCTCCCTTATTACTTTAAAGATACTTTTTTCTTACTTTTTTTTTCTTTTCTTTAAATTGATGTTATTCGGCTTGTTTTATCTTTATATGTTTATATTCCTCTACTTTGTCAAATTACATATTTTATTGATTTTATGTTTAAGTGAATTAAAACACCCTATACAGAGAAAACATTTCTGTACATTTTAATGCAAAAAAACTGTACATTTGCTGAATTGTATATCTCAGGTAAAAAAACACACAAAACATTGCCTCTGAAAAAAGTTATTTCTTTTATTTTATTTTATTTTTTCCAGTGTGTTTAACTGCAATCTAGAAATCTGAAAAATAATAATATATTTAAGTCTGTTCTTTATAAAACAGTTCATGTAAAATCCAGGGTTAGGGTTAACAAGTTTGATCAGGGCTGTTTTTGCACATGACTGTACTGCAGACTGAAAGGTTTAAAGTTTTTAAAACAAACATGAAAATCTGATTTGTTCAAGAGAATACAGACATTAATATGATATAATTATGAGAACCTACATCCCATCAGTCATATATGTCACAGCATTAAACCAGCAATGGTGAAATGACAGTGAAGTAAGCTAGTTGGCGGTTGACCATCTCGCTATGTAACTAGAACATAATGCTTCCCACTGATCCTCTAACCAGCACCCTTTACAATTCTGCTATGCTACTCACATGGGTTTACACATTTTTTACACACAGACACAAACACGGCACACATGGCAGTGCCTCTCACCTGAAAGGGTGAATGCTGCCTGATTTATATTTTCTTAGCTTACTCTTGAACTTGGACTTGTACCTGAAATAAAGAACGGTGAAATCATTCAATGTCACTTTAAATTTAAATGGGCAACAATGGTTTACTCTACACTTCTCTTTAAGTAATTAAATATCTTAGCGGGCCCTGATCATGGAAAACTTACTTTAAAATGTACTATGTAAACCTTGCCACTTTCAATATGTACTATTTACTCCCCAGTCCATATTTGGATACTAAAAAGCTAAAACTGTTTTGAATAAATTGCTTTTTTGATGCCACAAAAACCAACATATTTGCATATATCCACTTATTCAGCCTACAGAGTTTACACTAAAGTTATACGGAGTGTTCCAGTATGAAGACAGGGGAGTCAGAACACACAGACCCCTACACTACATCAACAGCAGTCTTTAGACAAGATTACTAACCCTACCCTCACCTTCCTGTGTAAGAAATGATCAAACTGTAAGTTGCTCTGTATAAGAGTATCTTGAAAATACTGCAAATGTAAGTTCAAATGTAAAATCGTTACTGTCAGCTCTTACATGTATCTGTTGCAGTCACACTCCTCAGGCCGCACCTTCTTCAGATGACCTCTGACCTCTCTCAGGTTCTTAATCTTCGTCTGTAGTGTCTCAATCTGCAGGGGAAGATAATATAGTCTTCTTCATTAAATGGAGTGGATCTCTATAAGTATGTACTGTATCAAAAGCCCATTGCTGAATATGTAAGGTTTAAAAACACTTTATTACTGTATTCACTGTATTCGCCAAACACAAAACTAATTTCTCTAAATTCTGATTGCACTCAGTTTTCTTGCAATAACTCAATATTAGTCTATATTAATATAGAAACGTTACTGATCTTCAGAACCAGCAAGCATTGTAATGGGCATTACACATAGGAAGTAATATATGGCATTAAATATAGAGTTGTATTGTAGAAGATACTTTTAATGGTAAAAGTGTTCACCTGCTATGAGACATTGCGGGCAAATCACTGAACACAGCGCTTCAACACATCAACACCCAGTTTTGTTTGACCATCTACATTTGTTTTTAAATGAGCTAAAGTAAATGGCATTATCATCAGTTGCCAAAAATGCCCCCAAAACCAGTAAAAAACTACTGGCTCATTAATCTTAGCTTACTTTTTTAGCCAGCTACGTTTCTTTTATTGTTTTCCTCTTTGTTGTGTTAGAATTACAAGTGTGGTGGCTACTTATTTAAGGTTTTGCATATGTTTTACTGCAAGTGCCAAATTGTTACTTAAGTTAATCGAAACATTTAAGTCGAGCTAATGAGCAGTTGGACTGTCTCTAAAAGTGAAACTATTAAATATTATGCCCTAAAGACCAAACCTATTAAGGCACAATCAAACAGATACAATATGGACATCCTTTCAGGGATTATACACTACTTCATATTACTACTTTAAAATTAGTGCACCAGAAAGAATAATCAGCTACTCCTGAAATGTAATGAAATGTAATGTAAGTAAATTATGCCTTAAAAAGTACACAGAAATGAGTGTAAATGTGCACTAGCAGAGCACACAGTGATCAGCCTCAGCACTATGTAATATTGTGTAATATTATGTTTTGCTTTAGTTAGTTTGTAACGCTTATTTTCAAATGTTTTTAGTTTCTGACTGCAGATATACAAAAACAACTTGTTTTTTTATTTGAGTGCTTTACTTTATTAATACTTTTACTTGTATTATCAACAGTGTTATTACAGTATTTTATTTGTCCTTGTTTCTAACAATTAAGAAGTGTAAGTTAAAACCAGGTTCACATACTATACTAATTACAAGAAGCAAACTGGTTTAATGGGGTCTGTGTGGGCATGTGTACTGTGTTTGTGTGTTTTTGTGTGTGTATGGTCTACCTCATGGTCGATATGGAGTTTATGGTCCTTCCACGCCTGAAGTGACTTGTACAGTCCAACATCGCACTTAACTGTGTCATTGGACAAAATAGAACACCTGAAAATAAAGGGGCATCATGGCATTAAACACAACAACTGTTACACATTATAAATGGGACAGTACACCCTTATTACCAGACCAGGGCTGCTCCCAACTAAACATCATTGTCTGTGAAAAAAACGTTATACTTTTAACTGACTTTACACTAACATTAGTTTGCTGCTAATAAACTTATAAACTGTATATGTATATCTTATTAAAACAAAGGATTGAACACATAGACTTTGTCACACCTACCACACCAGTAATAAACCATCTGAAACTTTAGCAAATGTTTTGGTAGTTTTGGTGAATCTTGAGCAGAACTCAGCAGTACATCACTAGCAAACACAGATGTGAACATCTGTACACACATTTTTTTTTTATTTTCATTTTTAATTAAAATGCACACACAAAAAAGTGTACATAATCGCAGAAAATACAATATTTCGACAATTCTAAATGTGACCCTTCGACTTTTTCTGACTTTTTTACTTCAGAACAATGGGAACAATTTCTCACCATATAACAATGAGGGACAGAGATGCAGTTTCAGTTCCTGTTCTAAAGCTTTTTATTTAAAAACTTTAACTCATTGTAAGTCTTTCAACTTCACATTAAAATAAACATAACAGATATTACAAATAACATCAAAACTGTTTTGATGTAGTGAAGTTATGTTTGAAATTTAGTGAAATTTAGAAAGTACCCAACACATGATGATTTTGTACATACTTATCTTTTTACTACTGTTGTTCATCCTTTGGGTTTAAATAAATCATAAAGTAATCTGGAATCTATTTGTTTAAACTTTTATACCACATTTTAAATAATGCAATAAGAATTTACTTTATGGCCTGAATTAGTACATAAATAATGTAAAAATTACATTTGCATTATTAGTTACTTTAGACCTTTTAATGATAAAGCATGAATTTAACTTGTAATTTCACATGTTGTTAGTGTAAAAATTAACATAATATTAACATAATTTAATTCTCACATCTATAGGTAGCATCAAGTCATTTCTGGAGTTTATTAGTTTATGTACTATATGTATCATGTTTCTGATCTGGAATAGGACAATCCAAACAGATTCACTAGTTACAGGGTCAAAACTTTATTCAGATATTTACAGAAATGTCTGTAGTACTAGTTCATTTGTGAAAAATAAATAAATACATAAATAAATAATTCACACCACCACACCCACACATCCTTCATCACCTGTGTGTGACTTTGATAGATGAAGGCACTAGGCTGTTGCTGGTTTGTGGCTCAGCTGTGGTTGGTCCCATCCCGCTAAAGCCCTCCTCCTCATGCTGCCCACGGCTCAGGTTGCTGCTGTTGACTGTCCGGTAGCCTCTGTCCAGATCCACTGCATACAGATCTCCACCCATCTCCATAGAAACAGCACGAGCGTATCGGTTCCTGGAGTAACCCTTCAAAGCCTTCAGCTCTGTCAAACACAGGACAGTGTGTGACATCACATTTTCCCCACTGGAGGGCAGTGAAGTAAAGGTGAAACAGTCAGAATGAGTGTAGACAATGTGTACAGAGTTAACTCTTAAATTCTGAAGCACTTCAGTTTTATTTCTATGTAATGTCCATGGTTTCACAGTAGTTATGGAATCATTTATATCAGATACTTAATAAAAGATAAATAAATGAAAAAAAGATTTATGACTGATTAATGAGCCTGCAGATTATAGGGTTAAAGTTCTAATGAGAAAAACAGGAAGCAGCAAATCTGATTTGTGGTGGCTTTGTGTGTCTGTGTGAGTCAGGCACCGCTTTATATGCATATGAGTGCATCACCAATGAGACAACTGACTACTGTCACAGTTAAAGCGTTAACCCCTTTAATGCAGTAGAAAAAGTGTCTTTAGTGTCTTTTTAAGAGTTTTTTTCTAAAGTTATGTAATCTTTCAATTCTGTCATTGTGTTTATTTAAAAATGTAAAGAAAGTGATAAAATCTATTTTTGCTATGATTTTTTTTGGAAGCAAATAAATGCAAAAGCTATTACCTCAGTCATGTTAAACTGCCTCTTTCTTTTAGACATGTTTTACTGCTGCTTTCGCATCACGACAGGAGACCGATGACCGAAAACCAGTTGTTTTTAATAAAGAGGTGATGGAAAATTCTGTCTCTGCCAGTGGTATCACCATCAGTGTCCTTAAGTCTGCTTTGAAACACTAAACATTTTCAATCATAATATATAAACACAGCATTGTTCTGATTAGAGCAATTCTGTGTTTATATATTGTGATTTAGGCCTGTTAATGATGTCAAATCTGCTGTGAATTTATTCTGGGCTTGTTCGGCAACCACTACACTGCAGCTTCTGGGAATGACTATGGATATAAAGCTCTGTCAGTATTATCACTGTACATTTTTGACACCATTTCACCCAGAAGAAAGCCTGTGGGCTTATTATAATTAATCATGGGTGAGCTGGTCCTCAGATACCCCCAGATGGCCCACATTTTTTATCTGTTCCTCTTGGCTTTTTAACATTTCGCTTTAACATTTGTTTTTGGTAATCAAACCATGTTTAGATCTTGCTTAACCTCATGAAAACAGCTCCAGTTTGCATTGTGGATATATTAAGATCGGATCACTCAAACCACATTTGGAGATGGTCAGAGATGGATTGCATTTAGCACAAGTGTAAATGGAATGTGTTTTCATTATCCGTAAACAATTGCATGAGTGGAAATGCCTCTGCAGAACACTGAATTGCAGGTGAGGAGATAAACAATGAACCAAAAATTGGAGGAAACGCAAGACTGAAATTAGCCCCAGATAAAGAGCCTTCATGTACTCCAGGCTGATGAAAGCACTTAAGCTGAGCTTGCTGCCTCATATTGTAAAAGAGTAAACAAAAGCTAGCATGATTTTTAGGCAAGCAAAATAAAATCGGATCTCAACTGGACACACTGGGGATGAATCTTAGTAAGAAGTGTACATGGAATCCAGTCAGACAAACACATTGCAGTCAGATGTAAACAGGTTCTGTGTGTTTTGAGTAAGGTTAAGCAAAAATCTGGACCAAGACGCTTGGTTTACTACGTTACAGGGTCGACACCGCTAAGCAGCCAGTGCAACGAGACTAGCAGGTTAACTGACAGTACCTTGTTGTGTATCAGTATGTTTGTTTTATACATACTCTTCTTGGACAGCAGTTTCTTCTTCTTTAGGGCACTCAGCCTGTAGTTGCTGTAGTCATCACAGTTACAGTTGTCAGGTTCAGCGTTGTCGTTTGCATTGGTGGCGACGCTAGGCTGGTAAAACTGGGACTTGGCGCTGGACATTGGCTGCTTCCTCACTGTAGAGAGGCTGGCCATGCCTTTACATTTATATAACCTCAGCTTCCCTGTGGAGTCCTCCACACACTGCCACTTCTACCCAGAGAGTGACAGAGTGAGTCAATGTGAGAGAGAGGGAGAGAGAGATTTAAGAAAAGCTGTGAACACTTGGGATATTAACACACACAGATTACTTAGCTTGCTTACACAAGCACACATGAGTAGACCTCACTCTCTCTCTCTCAGCTATTTTTAGCAACACAAGGGGAACACAAAAGGAAGGAAATGTGCAAATATACTCATAAACAGGAAGCCACACACACACACACACACACATACATACAATAATGTGCAAATGCCAGAAAACACCTGGCGTGCGTTTAATTCAAGTCAGAAATGATCTTTATGCTAATTAGATTTCAGAGTCAGGAAAGAGGCAAAACATAATTGAAAAAGATAAAAATAGAAAAATTGAAAATAGCCTTTGTGTGTGTGTTTAGCATGTCCATGTTTGCCCTTATTATAGCTTTTATTTATTTTTTACGTTTATTTCTTTTAATTTTTTAAAGAAACCCGCAGGGATTAAATGATGTTGAGGATCTGGACGCTGACCATTTCTCTTTTTGTCTGTTCTTTTTCAGTAATGGCTTCTTAAGTGTTACACATCCTTTCAGATTCATAGTGTTGAACTGTGTTCTCACAGTGGAAGGATGGAAAAAAACAGCTGCTGATTTTGAGATCTGAAGCAGGAGGGGAGCTTGAAGTTCTGTTTATCTGATGGTGACAGCTTTGGTGGTCTGCCAAGTCTAGCCTATTTACTAGTAGGGCTGTGTATTAGCAAGAACTTGGCAATATGCTATGTTCGAGTGACTGTCATACGCAAAACAAAATGAACCACTGTCTGCCACAACTCTTGGACTGTAACCTACTGATTAAGTATCAATACTTCGATACAGTAACACAAAACAAAATACCACAATATTTCCTAGGAGGTCCATATTCTCTATACCCTTTAATCCTTTTTTAAACAGCAGGTTTGGAAACTCAGGCTTTCACCCCTTTGATTTCCCGCTTCATAAATTAAGTGAGCCATCTTTCATCTGATCTCCTCAGAAATATCTCCCAAAAAATGTATGACTTGTATATAATGGCCATGTAGACCATTGATGATAAATGAGAAGTGGTCTATGATGTAGCGCAGTACTGTATACAGACCTACCACCATATTTCCTCGGTCATATATATTTGCTGCAAACCTTTTGTCGTTAATGAGCTATGTTTATCTCACACCTCTGATACACACAAATAGGGGTGAAAATGCACATGCCTGTGCACAGTTGTGTGCAAGCATATGTATGTGTGCGTGTGTATGTGTGTTCTGTGTCGATTAAGTGGTGAGAATTACCTCCCTGCTCCCTGCCTGCTCTCTTTGTCATCTGTAATTACCACGCGATGCCAAATACTCCTCGTTAAAAGCCTTGTTAATGAAGAGCTCCAGTTGCGCTCTCTTCATCTAACACATGGCGCTCGGGCGCTGTCAGGTCATTAAAAGCGAGACGATGCTATAAAAACACAACTGCAGCAACTGCTCAGCACCAGACAGCCGAAAAAGCAGCAGTGGTCTAAAAATTGTGGCTGTGGTTTAGTGTATTGGATTTAGAATCCTTCTGCACGCTCAAATACCTTCTAATACTCAATTAGAGAGGCAACCTGCCATTTCTAAACAATACATGATATTTTCATGATTTGCTTTAAAGGTATAGAGTGTGGTTGAAGGTTTGTGCCCATCTTCAACTCATATACATTCATGTACACAACAAATAATATTCTGCAGCTGTAATTGCTGAGTTCACACTATAATCATACAGAAAAATGTTGCTGTATTTTAGTTATTATTGTAAATTATCAAAAAGAATTTTGTTTATAAAAATGCAAACATTCCACAAAGGTGAAGTACTAAGCAAGTGTTCAAAAATGTATGTGTGGGTTTAATAAAGATTTCGAGGTCTGTTGCTTCCCACAAGGAGAAAAACATAATTAGACCACAGAGTGTAATTTCTCTTCTTAATTCTCTTAGGATAATTACCTTAACATTCGGCGACCTTGAGTGTGAGAAAAGCACCACATTAATAAAAGTAATTATTTTAATTATTATTATTCATAAAAACAGCGTGCGCTATTTTCACAGGACTGTTGTTCCTGTCGGTTTAGATTAATAGTTGCTGCATATGGCAAATTCAATTAATTTTTATAAGTGTAAATGCAAGTTATTTAAATACTATGAAATGTACTACGTCTTCCATGATTATCCTTCTCACAGAAACAGATCACGTTCCCAGTGACATACCGTATGGGAATGAATTTTGTTGTTACTGGGTGGGATTTGGTTGTTTCAAAATGTGGCTCAAACGTGTTTCAGATGGTCTCTAGAAGTGGTTTGAGAGATGGGATCTGAATGCATTTTGGGTGCATTTACACAGGCATATTTAAGTGGCAGATATTGTCCTGATACTGAAGGGAACAAGTGTAAATTGGGTCAGTATTGTCCAGGAACATTAGCAGTGTGGAGTTGAAAACTGTGAGGTCTTTGCCAAGAGCTATGAAGCTGTTTCAACATGGAATGGAACTATTAGTATCTGTACTTTACTAACATAATGACATATACTGCAATGTATCATATAGAACATGTATTAGTCATATATCAGTGCTTAAAGTGAAAACATTTACTTCACATCTACAATGTTAATATCTTCTAGCAGAAAATGAGACTCTCCATTACATGATAGCACAAAGCTAACAACATTTTTTCCACACTAGGCTTAGTACAAATATAGTTTAAGTCTACACATGGACAGCAGCCAAACAAAGCTTGTAAGAGATATTCACGGAACACTTTAACTTGCATTACCTACTGTGAAGGAGTCTTACCGTAAACATTTCAACCAGAGTTCATGAAAGCAGAGCTGCGCCTTATGTCTAAGAATTCATTAAACCCTTTTCCTGGAGATCCAGGAAAGCACACTAATTTAGAGCTAATACCAACATTTAAGGATATATTGAGTGGTTATTATTCAGATCATAAAACTTCAAAGAAATAATAAGCATCTACAAAAAGAAACACAAATAAAACAGTGTTAAATACTATTATCTACTATCTTGCTGGTTACTTACACTATAACGTATACATATGAACTTGAGCAACATCCCATTCTTAATCCATAGGGTTTAATATGATGTTGGCCCACCCTTTGCAGCCAGAACAGCTTTAACTCTTCTGGGAAGGCTTTCCACAAGCTGTAAGGGTGAGTTTATGGGAATTTTTGACCAAGCTTCCAGAAGCGCATTTGTGAGGTCAGACACTGATGTAGGATGAGAAGGCCTGGCTCGCAGTCTATCAGGTTGAGGTTAGGACTCAGGTTCTTCCACACCAAATACGCTCATGCATCAACTTGCTTTGTGTACTGGTGCGCAGTCATGTCAGAACAGGAAGGGACCATCCTCAAACTGTTACCACAAAGTTGGGAGCATGAAATTGTCCAAAATCTCTTGGTCTGCTGAAGCATTAAGAGGGGCCGAGCCCAACTCCTGAAGAACCACCCCATGCTCTAATCCCCCCTCTACCAAAAATTACACTTGGCACAATGCAGTCAGACAAGTACTGCTCTCCTGGCAACCAACAAAACCAGACTCGTCTATTGGATTGCCAGATAAAGAAGTGTGACACTTCACTGCAGAGAACATGTCTCCACTGCTCCAGAGTCCAGTGGTGGCGTGCTTTGCATTGCACTTGATGATGTAAGGCTTGGATGCAGCTGTTTGGACATGGAAACCCATACCATAAAGCTCTCTATGCTGATCTGATCTTGAGCTAATCAGAAAGTCACATGAAGTTTGAAGGGCTGTAGAGACTGGCTCTGCAGAAAGATGGTGACCTCTGTGCACTATGCGCCTCAGCATCCGCTAAACCTGCTCTGTTATTTGACATGGCCTACCACTTCATGGCTGAGATACTTTCATTCCTAATCGCTTCCACTTTGTTATAATACCACTGACAGCTGACTGTGGAATATTTAGTAGTGATTCACGACTAGAGCGACCCATTCCTTCACAAATGTTTGTAGAGGCAGTCTGTATGCCTAGGTGCTTGGTTTTATACACCTGTGGCCATGAAAGTGATTGGAACACCTGAATTCAATCATTTGGATGGGTGAGTGAATACTCTTGGCAATATAGTGCATATTTGGCACTAAGTCTTTTACATTGCTGTGGAGGAATTTTGGTCTATGGCGAATGTTATCTCAAAATTATCTCAAATTAGCTACATTACAAATGTTTTCAAGCATGAAGGTCAAAGGCAAACGAACAATGTTAAAAATGCAGAACTGCATTAACAAAGTAACTTAAATTAGGAATGAAGAAATGCATTAATAGTCAGTGAAACATCTTAAATTAAGAATGAAGGATAGTATTAATTGCTAATTTGACCTTAATTCAAAGCCATTTAATTTAATTACTAATTTAAATAAATGAGTATGTACTGGCATTTTTAAGCACATTGGTTTTTTTACAAGTCATGTTACTGAGGTGCCACTAAAGCAATTTAAAGGGAACATTTTGAACAGAACTTTATGCCTTCAGATGTGTCCTATTTTCAATAAACTCAGAAACTTGACGTTTAATGTCTTCGACTGTCTTAAAGCTAACAGAAGTGCACAACAGAATCAGTGTGAGATTGATATTAACAGATAACTGTATAAAATTAGCATTTGCATTAGCTTAAAATAAAAATTCTCTGAATTCTCTGAACTGCCTGATTTTGATGCGCTTGATGTGTTTGTCTATATTTATTTTGAAAGAAATGCTGCTATCAGTACCAGCAGAAACGGAAATGGAAACAATGATTACAGGCACAGGAAATTCATCCTGGTGCATTTTTATTAATACAAATGTCTCTCATAGGAAGTAGAAGAAGCAAAGGAAACTGATAGAGAGGGAAAATGGCTTTATATAAGCTGAAATCTGCATAAGAAAGAAAGGCATGTATTTGATCAGAGGAGGTAGATGGGCAAAGGCGAAGCCAGCCTGACGGAGGATGGAAAGATAAGAAGAAGAGAGGATGAGGAGGAGGGAGGATGAAGAAAAGCGAGTGATTTATTACTTGGGAGATAGAACTCTCTGGAGGATGAGAGCGGTCAGCTCGCTGACAGAGAGAGAAAGAAAAAGCTGAAGTCTCAGGTGCGTTTGATCTGACAGCTTAGAGCTGTCTACCACTGCGCCTTCATTAGCCATCAGTGTGTATGTGTGTGTGTGTGTGCGTGTGTGTGTGTGTGTGTGTGTGTGTGTGTGTGAGTGAGTGAGTGTGGGTGTGAGAGAAGAAAAAAGAAAGAGATCTCTCTGCAGGACATCCTATCAGTGCCTTCCCTCTACAGACTCACACATGCACCTATTACAGTTTATAAATATAGACTCTGTGTGAGTGTGTGTTTGTATAAGCAGTCAAGCAGTCCACACTGTTATGAATGCAGTATTTTAGGTTTTTTTGATGACCGTGAAAACACACACAAAACTAAAAATCAATCTACAATAGAAGTATTAAAACAGCTGATGATCTAACATGAATCAACTGATAGGTTGCAAAAGAAAGAGAGGGTTGAATGAAATTGGGCATTAGATTTTTTTTCACAAAAAAAACAAAAGATGAATCAAAAATAGAACAGGTCAAATTAAATGGGGATTAAGGCAGCTCTTAATTTGATATAATATAATTGAGGATTCATGAGGGAAAGATACTTGAAGCAAGGTTACAATAAAATATTTTAGTTTGTTTAGTAGGTACATACTGATGTAACTATTTTATCTATGCAGTAAGTTAACTTTATTAAATAGATGAAATAAGAAAGCTGTAGGAACTTGTGTGGCTTGAGCAGTGCACTGAATGCTGAAGCTTTTGGACTATTATTTGCATTTTGTCATTCCTAATGTACTTAAAGGCTGTTAAACACAGTATTCATAAGTAGGTGATTACATCAGAAGTCCTCTTGATTAGTTAATCTAAAAGGGTGACTTCTGATGCTAGAACCCCCTGTTTATCAGATATAAAAACCTGTCACTTAATATGCCTTTTACACTCAAGGAATTACGGCCAATAATATTCTACTGGGCTCTTAGTTACTGATGGCTGTGGCACCATCCAACTCCCAAACTCCCGTAAATAGGTTCAGCGCTCAGCCAGCTGCAGTTTATCAATATTAGTTACACTGGATTGTGTGAATGCATTAATCAATCCAAATACCCAGCAAAACACCCATCTGGGACATTTGAGGTTGACTCAAATGCTCATACCACATAATTAAAAAAAGAGAATTACTTACGTGTTACAGCCTTCTGTTCTAATAATAATTAATATGTGCAGCCCCACAATATAGAACTATAGTACCACAACAGCTGGTTTAACTCGTAGATCTGCAGCAGTGAGCATTTACAGATTCCAGACTTGCTTCAGGTGAACTTTTGTAGGACTGGAGCAAAGGATTGCTTCTATTATTCATCCCCCTCTTATTTTGCTTGTTCACATTAATCACATCAGTGTATGCATGCACGTGTGTGCATACCTGTCCAATCTGCTCGCAGGGTGTTTGGTATTCTGCGCGCTGGCACAGGTCTTTGACTCGCTGGTACTTGGGAAGGTAATTTTCTTCCTGAGCCACTTCCTTCCCATCGTGCACCACTTTGTGAAGTAGTTTCCTGCCAAGCAGCAGGAGCAGAAAGAATTCACTATTACTGACCACAGGCTTCAGGTTAGGAACAGGGTTATTATACTTAACTGAAACTAAAAAAGGGCTTGCCAACTGTAATACAAAGACTAAATCAAAGCTATAATGTCCACTGCAAAACTATTTACTGAAATAGATTTACTGAGCTTTTGTTCTTTCAGAGCATGAATAAGAGTTTAGAAGTGGACTTCTGTGTTTGGATGTCTTTAAGCAACACTGGAGACGAGCCAAGCTCAATTTTCTATTACGTTCATTTTATTCCACCCATTTTAAATACCTACCATCACAGTGTTGCTCATAATATTAATAAACTAAAACTGAAACTAAATGAAAACTTTTTTTCAATTACTTTTATTAGAACATAAAAACAGAACTAAAAATAAAAAAATATATAAAAATAAAATAAATCATTAAATAAAAATTGATGGTTAGGAATTCCAGGCCTAAGCAGTTTTTCTCAAAGGAAAACATGAATGGCATACTTTAATATTATCACTGAATCATCTGAATTAAGAGGTCATCAAGTAGTCAGAGTATGAATAATACATACTGCGAGCAAGGTAGGAGTTCTGCTAATTTAAATTACGAAAAATGCTTGCAAGTTTACTCTGGATCTTTTAACCACTATTCCATTATATCAGTCACTTAAACTGCATGACTACCACTGCCGTAGCAGCCTAACTATCACAAACAAAACTTACTGGTCAGAGTGAGGTTGTGGGAGGGGTGGTACTAGTTTTATGATGTTAATTTAATGTCTAGTCAGTTAGCTTTTACCCTTGTTGGGGATAACATATGGTGAAACGTAATGGCTTTGATGGAGTTTTCAAAAACACAGCAACTTTTAAAACCACCATAGTGAAAAGCTTCTCACACCTAACATAGGCATGACATCTCTCTATTCTTTTCTACCCATTAACAACTGGCACTATCTAAAACTGATTTCCAATGTCTTCATCTAGCTCCTTCTGAATCAACATTTAAACACTACTGTAGATTTATTATTCACTAAACACAATGACTTGTTACATAAGTACCATGAAACACATGTAACTGCAAGATTCTTTCTATCTCTGCCACACATGTGTACTTCGGTTTGATTCTAGCTATAAACGGTTGGTTCAGCTCCCAACAAGCCACCAGGGGCTTGGAGGATGTATTTTTAACAATGTATTTAAAAGCCCATATTCTACATTTATTGTTTTGTAATCTACTTCATGTGGTCAATGTATACTCTCTGTGTGAGTTTATGTACAAAAACACTCATACTTCATTTCAACATCACCATGTACTTGATAATTGGCTGCTCCACATATTGCCACTATAAAGAGTCAGAGCTGAAACCCACAGCCTAACTTTAATATATGGAACACTGGAAAACTGGTGTTTGACAGCCATAATTTGAAACTTTAACAATACTACATTAAAACATCCCATGGTATGGGCCCTTCAATATCACAGAGTCCTGAAGTTTTCCTGCTTTTTTTGTCGAAATTAATTAAGTTGTGATTCTTGTTCTATTTTCAGATACAAGGAATATTACTGGGCTGGGTGGGATGTGGGATCACCTAAATAGAATGTCACTCAGAGCCCCAAAAATGGCCTTGCATCCACTTACACACGCATGCACATCTACACACAGCACTTGCTGACTCACCCTCTCTCCACCAGGAAGGAGTCCCTCCACACTTTCCCCTTCTTGTTGAACTGGAACCTGAGATTAGAGAAGAGGCAAGAAAATCGATCAGCTCACTAGCCCGCCAATCACGCCAAGCGCCTGTTCCACTCACTTCCTAATGACAGCCCCCTCCTCAGAGTGCTCAGCTCTGCTCCCCTAAAATGATGACAAAACGCAACAGGTTCGGTCGGAGATTGAAAAAGAACGAGGGAGTGAGAGAAAAAGGGAGAACAAGGCTTCAGGGTCAAATGGGATCAGATGAACAGAAATTGAAACGCCGCTTCGTGCTGCTTTTTTTTCTTCTTCTCTTCAACAGAGCTGATGAAAAAGAAGAATGATGGAATGAAAGAGTGTAAGAGGAATAAAGAGTATACTCGGCGGCTTTTGACCTTCACCAGAGTTATGAGCTATCGATCCACATTCCGTCTTTCTCTCCCTCTGATCTCTGCGGCAGGAATGAAAGAATGAAGGGAATGGAAGGGAAGACAAGCGGAAAGATAAAGTGGGCGGGGTGGGGGGGGGAGAAATACGCTAAAGTTGTGCATTCCTCACTCCATTGCCTTTATCTTGGCCAATAAACTGGACTCCTCTGTTGTTGCATGTTTGTTCTCCACTTTTCACCCATTTATTTCCTTTTCAAGTACATCCAAGTGCTTAGTTTGCATGAAAGAAGCGCTTCATTTGATCACTAGTCAACAAATCACACCTAGGCCTGGGGATAATGGTAATTATGGAAATCAAATTAATTGCTTTTTACATCACTATTATGATTTATGATACCAATCATGCAAATTTGAGTTTTTTGTTGTAATGAAAGGACTGAATGGTTCATTCCTACAAAACTGCCTGGAAACAAGCCCATAAATGTTTGGGTGTCATAATCATCATGCAGATAAGAAATATGCACATAATTTATTGTTGTATCTTAACAAGAAAAAGTTAGCACTGCCCTGATTTTCACATACAAGCAAGTTATTTTTAGAAATACACTACAGTAAATTTTATGCTTTCTTCAGGTTTCAACATACTATATAATTAAAACTGAGCATCCTCAATCACATGTAATAAAGACTATCAACAATAAGCCATGTTGATGTTGATATGGAAAAATACAGCATTATACATTTTAGTTGGCCATAACAGCTAGCTGAAAAGACTGGATGTTTGCAGCAAGTACAATGCACATTTGCTTACTTTTAGAAATCAGACAAAGAATAATTCTGGACTGATCGCTAGCAATGACATTTGGAACATTTTATGAGTGTCCAGCAGGTACCATACCTGTTCATCAGTTTGTCCGTGTCAAGCAGTTTTAGGATGGACTTGCCGTCCATGTCCGCAGGAACATCCAGCCCAGCGATGTCCAGAATGGTAGGGGCCAGGTCAATGTTCAGCACGATGTGGGGGTTGCTATGGAAACAGAAGGGTTTTGGCCAATGAACATTGTAGTTAGATAAAAGCGCTGTAGGAGAGATGAGAATAGAGTATAACGTTGAGGCCAATAGAACAATGACAGCTGGCTAAATAGACAGAGAACCCAACGGAACCTCACTATTAATGCTGCAAATGCCTAAGCTGGTTTCTTCAACCTATTTAACCAATGTAGTTTTTATACTTTGTTTTTTCCTCCCTTATTTAAAATGACCTTTTCATTACATTTTCTGTTTTTTGTTATGTGCAATTATGTAAAAACTAATGTTGCTGAAAAATCTTGAATGGTTGTTCAAAATCACAGGTGAATGAATAGATTTGTTATTGTGGAACCATCCCTAAACTCCAGATGACATTGGCTATCAGCCCTCTTTCTCCTGTTTTTTTTTCTAGCAAATTACAATAAACAAATACACGGAATGAATCCTGCATACATCTAAACAACAGCTTCAAATCAATTCTCTTAAATATCCATTTTATGGATTATCCAAATAAAAAAAACGACACACCTAACTGGGGCTAAGGGCTAAGCATCAGGCTGGTCACTTGGACAGGGCGTTCGGCTAATAATGAAGAGTGCAATTCACAAGAATCGATAGAAAATATTGAATACAATCAGATTTCACTCTATTCAATTAATTCAAATTAAAATATCCTTTTATCAGACATCTTTTTGAAAGCCATCTGGTTGTGAGACTAATGTGGAATTTGCACAGTTGGTAATGAAACGATTACTTTTCATTCCTTTATGGATTATCTGATAATGGATATTAGTTATTGTATCTACACGGTGACTGAATATTAGAAACATAGAGTTGCGTTTTTTTTTTTGGTCTCCTGTTGTCAGCCGAGTTGGACTTGAACTGTAGTTCAGAATTTCAGGCCTGATTAAAGCCTTGTAAGATTTATTCTGTGCTGACCTTGGCCTTGGTCCAGAAACAGAGTCTGGAATATAAGAGATGGACTCTCCTGCAAGACAAATGGACAACATAAATGCTGAGCATCTACTAGTCTGCACACAACAAGCTAAAACCCTTTGTCCTTGTTCATCTCAGCACTTCATTTTCCACTTGTACTCTCACTCCTAAGTGATGCTCAGGGTTGAGGTCAGTTCCGTCTCATAAAGACTTAATTCATTCACTGAAAGTCACCCAGTTTTCTGTGCATTTTAAAAATAGAATGAAAAAGAGTCAAACAAAAAAGGCTCTTTCTCTCTCTCTCTCTCTCTCTCTCTCTTTCTCTGTCCCACCGGTCTCATGAGTTTCACATGAGAGAGCTTTGCTGCTGCTAATCAGCTTTTCAGCAGAGCTGAGTGCAGCCAGAGCACACAGCAACACAAGACTAAAGAGTAATGCTATTAAACGCTGACCAGAGAGAGAGAGAGAGAGAGAGAGAGAGAGAGAGAGAGAGAGAGAGAGAGAGAGAGAGAGAGAAAGAGACAGAGAGAGAGAAAGGAGAAATATATGGTAACTTAATATACATTAGATGGAAAAGAAGCCAATATTAAGATAACAACGGACACCACTTGTAATCTGTGACAATAAGCAATATTAAACAACTACAAAACAATATTGTTTTATGATGTTACAGCAATAAATCACATTATTAGACCTCAAATTAAGAATCCATTTCTAATCTTTCACTGCTTTCCTACCTTTTGCTTGTGCAATCCTCTCTTGATTGATTTGGTTGATTTTGTGTCAACAGTAATTTACCGTCAAATTCTATAAATATTATATTAAACATCCACATTCCTCTGTAAGACCAAGATAACCTACTGGCATCTAATCGCAGAGTATAACTGCTTTGATTGGTGAAAAGGCAGAGAGTACATGCACGCATGCACTTACATGGTTCCTCCCTCCACGTTGGGGCCTCTTATGAAGAAGGGTACTCGTATATCAAACTCGTATGGCATGGATTTTCCCTTGACTAGTCCAAACTGACCAATGTGGTAGCCGTGGTCAGAAGTGTAGATGATATATGTGTTGTCCAGTTCTCCAGTGTCCACCAACATGTTATATATCTGCCAATAATAAGAGAAATTGTATTATGTAATGATAATGGTTACAAAAAGCTGACGGTTCAAATATGGATTTATTCAAATACAAATAAAATCTTAAAGGCTTAAAGCCCAGTTTAGGTCAATGACAAAAAACACCCCCACAGGATTAAAATGTTTTTCCAATTATGCAAAATATGCAGGTGATTCAGTGTACATATGTTTTTAACTGCAACAGTATGTATGAGCACCTTCTCCACACTGTCATCAACAGACAGCAGCGTCTGAAGCCGCTTCCTCTGCAGCATGTTGGTGAACTCCATGTGAATGGGCTTCATGGGGCCGGTGTAGCGCATGATCCAGTGCTTATCCGGGTTAGGAGCGTAGTTATAGCTGGGAGTGCTAAGCGCAAGGAAGAGAAGACAGAGAATCCGCATTACAGCAAATGTGTATCAGAAACTGTTATCCCCGCTCACTGCATCATGGTGACAAAATCAGCGTGCTAAAGGCATTATGCTTTCATGGAATGATGTCTTTAACATGGTGTGATTAATCATGCTTATTATGACCAGGAACGTGAGCTAACAGGCAAAAAAGGACACACAGGGACAAATTTAGCAAGGACCAAGTTTCCTTTATCTAGGTATACTGGAAATTCAAACTGAGCTACGTTTGCAACTTCAATATGAATACACAGATGAGTATCAATATGCTGGTCAATATGCAATATCAATATGCAAACATGCTGGTCATTGACAACTCAATATTAATTAAATTATGTATTAATAAAACACAATATTAATTTAAAAAACAAAAACCAGGATCAATAATAAAATAACCCCTCATGACCCTACAAACATACTGGGTCCATTGTGTCCTCGGCCTACTTTCTATGCTATATCTAGCTTGTGTTTTTGGAATTAACTCTTTTGATAGCCCCCTTTAAATTTAAATTTGGAAGTTGTGACTGCAGCTGTTTGTGAGTTCCTGCTGATGTGGATCCTTTTTTTTCATAAAATGATGCACACAAAAGTAGCTTGCTCCCCCTTAAGACCGCTAACCGCTGCATATGTAAAGGGGATTTCTGGATCTACATCCTTGCACATACAAAATACAGAGTATTTTAATGCTACAGCAGAGACAGTCCAGAATTCAGCTGGAGCCAAAAATATTTAGGATAACCATGAATTATTGTATTTGCACAATATTACAACTTATCCAAAACAAGATGTAAGAGAAATGTTTTATATTCAAGAGGCAGTGGGAAATTTCACAATCATACACATAGATATTATTTAATATCATTCAGTAAGCTGTAAAAAAAAAAATCAGTGATTATGGTCTATCTTTGCCAATATTCAGTTACATCACCCTATTGCTAGCCTATCCTAGTTTCATGACAGGACTCCTCACAGCAGACTGACTCATTGTGTCTCTCTGATGGATTGAAGACCTCCGATTGCCCGGGAATTTCATGCTGGACCTCAGATCTCACAATCCAATCTGTTCGGCAATAAAAGAGAAAGAAGCAATCTTGAGCAGCAACCCCGTTTCAATCACTGTCTGTGAGAGGACATGGGTGAGTGGTAGAGTTAACAGTGACCACCAGTCGGCCCTACTAGCAATCTTGCTGTGATTGTTTTGTAGGTAAAGCTGTCTAGGTTTTTAGCATTAACAGAAGAGCAGGAGTGAGTGAGGGAACAGATTGTGGTTGTACTATTGGGACCAGTTTGAGAGGCCTAATAACATCAAACACCATAGACACACAAGTACACACACACATACAAATAAAAAAAACACACACAGAGACAGACAGACGACCATTTGTTTGTAGCTGCAATTACAAACACTGTTTACACTCATCGACTCAGAGCCGCTCTACAGAGAATTCAATGTAAGCATCAGGACATGGAGCATGTTTACTGTCCAGCTTTGTTTTGTCCAGTTTGATGAAAAATCACCTTGAAACATACAGAGGTGCCAGACTACTATACAATCTAGCACTCCAATAGAATCTCTAATCTCTCCATTTCTGTAAGCCAGCAATAAAATAATCTCTCTTTCTCTCCCTCTCTCTCCCCTGCAAGAGTTCAGAGGAAGGTCTGTTTAACTCCATCTTTATCACCCCGTTACTCCTCCCTCATCTACTCCACTGCTCCACATATAATAATCTCTTTAATCCTTTCAAACCTCCCTCTCCTGCTCTCTTTCTCTCAATTCATACTTTGTTTTGCTCTTTATTTCGTTTTCCCTCTTGCTCTCACTTTCTTTTCTCTATCTTGATCTCTCTTGTAGCTCTCACCCTTATTTTTCACTTCACTCTTGTGCACTCCCTTTCTTTTCCATCCTTTCTCTATATCTTTCTCACCACTCTATCTCTCTATGTCTTTCTCACTCGCTCAAATTCTCTCTCTTAATGACTTTCGTACAACAGGAAAACAAGAACAATCAGCTTGTGAGTGAAATCAAGTGCCAATCTACCAAGTGCTAATTTACAAATCAATTACATGAAGCACACTCTTAGTTATGCAGATGTTTCCATAGGGAGCCAATAAAACACCAGCAATCAATGAAATGCATGTAATAAAAACAATTGCTGTTGTTTAATAAATTAAACAACAGCATTGGCTTGCGAGTTTGAGTTTGGGGTGCACAGCTATCCCTACTGACCAATTTTGTAGTGTAAAAATTTTGAGAACTGGAAAGAATAAAATGTGAAATAAACAAAACATTTTAATATTGTAGAATGATATAAATGTGCAGTGCATTAGGCATTTTTTACTGGCTGTCCTTTGTAAAATGTATTTTTTGTGTGATGTCAGCAGCACAAAACAAAATCAGTGCAATACAACTTTAAACAGAACACAGTAGTTGCAGCATATACTTATAACCAAGTACAAAAGTATTACTGTTACTCTCCACTTTGTATTTATACTAGTGGCATCACAGATACTACTGGAAATGGCTGCTTTTTTGATAATAGCAAGCTTTTTTGTCAAGTTGTTAAACATTACACACATACTCCTACAAGATGGTGAGTTTGGTTGGTGAAATTTGTCCTGCTGTCAGATTTGACCATTCGCAATTCTTTCTCACTTTATCTCTCCTGCTCTCTCCCGTACACTCTCTCTCTCTTTCTCTCTCTCTCTCTCTCTTTCCAGCTGCTCCAGTTCCTAAAAGTTCCTCTTTCTGGTTAAAAATGCATTAGGAAATCTGATTGTTGTGAAAAGCTTGATCTCAGGGTCTAATCTTTTCTTCCTCCTCAGCCAGAGTGAAGGAAGTATAAAGAGGAGAGGCAGACCCCCCACCAAAATGGGAGTTAGGGATCAGACCCGCTAAAGAACGGTGCAGAGAAAATGAGCGGACACTAGCCCCACTAGCTGCTGGGTGTTACTCTAATCCGAGAGCAAAAAGGGGTTAATCAAATACATGATTGTTGTAGCATAGCGGGCAAAGTGAGCTCCCTACTTAACCCCAGTAGGACCCCCAGGGTTTACATGCCTTGCCTTTTCACTTTGTGTTGAAAAAACTCAACACAAAGCTCATTAAAACAAAGCAGAGAAACATAAGAACTCTAAACCATCAATCCATACCATATTTACATTCACAAATAGAAGAGGAAATATGAACTGGTGTGTGTATAGTCTTGTCCTGGTTGCAGAAAAAGCATGTTTTTGCAGTAGTTTCACACTGAAACAAACGCAAGAAACAAGTGTATCAAATATAAATCAAATGTAAACATAGTTCATTATAAAACCACACAACTGACTGGGTAATTACATTCATAAAGAAATTACATTTGTAATAATAATAACTCTAGACTTGTAAGGGTTAAAAGCCAAAGCTGCGAGGGTGGGAGAAGGGGCTCCGAGGGGAATGTTACGCTAGCGGGAGGTCATTAGAGTAGGCAAAGAAGCAGACTTGAGAAGAACGGTGGGGGTTTGGGGGATTCTTCATGGAGTATTAGAGGAAAATGTTGGAATGAAATCTCCGTTGGCCGAGGAAGTACTTTAGGGGTACAGCTTTTCACGGTGGGCTGGCTGCTATTACAGGATGGGCCATTATGCTATGACGGTGGGGGGGACAGAACATGCAAAGAAAAAATTGAGTTTAATAATAATAAAAAAGCTATTCTTCTCCTTTAATATGATTTTAAAAAAACTTAAGTTTTTTTGTTTGTGTCACTGAGTACTATTTTGAATAAACAAAGACTTAACAATTCATACTCGGTGCTCCTCTTAGTTCTTTGAACTATAGAAGAACCACTTTTAGAAGAACCATGTTTGAAACAGAGTTCTGTGAGTCTGAAGAACCTTTCAAAAGTTTTAAATACCTAACATATATGTACCATACCATAACATATATGTTCTATTACATGTTCTATTACAGTATGTGGAGGATCTGTAAACTTGAAAGTTTATAATGGTATAAAAAAAATGCATAATAAGCGGTTAGCGAATTTCATTCTGGATGTGCTTGCTACTTCTTTTATATAGTGACTAAACACAGCGGCACAAAAAGCTCCAATTCTGCACGCTTACACATTCTGCTTTGACAAATGTGTATCCTGAGTACACTATGGGCACTATTTTAAAGGAGACAAAATCAAAGAATTTGTCACCAATTTTGACGTTACCAATTTTTATACCATTTCATTTCAGTAGGTAATATAGTAGGTAATATGAGAACTAGTGTTTATTAGAATAAACGATAATATGTAGGTTTATGTCACTTGAGGACAGGCTTAGGTAGATGTTTTGTCACTATATAGACTAAGGATGTGCATTTAACTATTGGTGAGAGTTTGTTTATGGATTATTGTTAAGCACAGGGAGCGACAACAGATAAGGTGAATAACAGACATTGGGAAAAATTAGATTAACTCTGTCAGCTTACATTTTAGATGATACCCTGGAGGTTAAAATACTATTCAAATACTGAAATACTATTCATTACATTATTTAAAAGTAATATTCAAATATAGCAATGAGAATGTGGCAGGGTTCGTGCTGGATGTGTAACAGAAGCTGCCTCTTTAGATGAAGTAAAATGTGTTAACATTATCTTCTATAAATGGTATTTTCTTCTCGGTAGATGAGGCAACATGTTAGTGTCTCAGATAAATATAATATTCACTGTATCTGGATCTGGCTAACATAAGCTAGTTAGTAAAAAAAATCTCTGTTTCTCCATCACGTACTTGATGATGGGACTGGTGTTTCTCTGAATTGCTTGTATATTTTCTCTGTTTTCCTGTGATAAAACTCCAGTACTGATCTAATAGTACTAAGCATGAATGCAGCCCTTCAGTAAAGTGTCAAACAAGACTCAGAGACTCTCAAGCACACACACACACACACACACAGATAAACATGATCTGCCACATTGGGAGGTTAATGGATGTTTTAGCAGAGGGCTACAATGAGGTAAGCACATTGTAATGAGTTTCTGTTTTCTGTGACAAACCTAACAGGCCTATTTGTCCAAATAGGCCAAAAAAGCACCCACACACCTAGACAGACACACCACACACACCACACACACAGAGCGAGAGAGAGAGAGTCACGCAGGGAACCAACCTTTTGAAGTTGGCTTTAAAGCACTTCACCATCAAACAGAATAAAACGTCCAAAAAAACATATCATGTGCTTTGGGATTCTCACTTATTAGCTTTTCCCAAAGTAAAACTGAATGTGTTTCCCACATTCTGTTTCTACTTACTTGGGTCTTTTCCAAAAAACTGTCTCTCTTTTCGTGCTGTTTTTGACTGCACCCTCAGTCTGCAGTGTTTGTGTCATGTCAGAGAGCTCATATCTGTCTGGATTTGTGCTTCATAAAGAGAACATGACATCTAGAAAGGGCAGAGAACCTGTCAACAAATCCTGGCCAATTCTGGTCTTGACAAGTGGCACATACGCAACATCCACTTTAGAAACACGTATCGTGTAGGAGTGAGTGAAGTAAAATAGTTTTTGGTTTTTTGCCAAATAAAAATTAAATTAATAATTGTTGTATACCAGCTACCCACACACTTTCTTTCACCTGTGTCTACTATTCAGTCGAAAGCATCATGCAGGAGTTAATTCCACAGGACGGCTTAATTACTGCAGATGGAGCTTTAGTTTTAAAAGTTGCCAAGTATTCTATTAACAAACAAAAATAGTTGCTGGAGCCAAACTTTAAACTTCATAACATATTAAACTACAGGCATCAAAATAAGCATGAACAGTAAATGAGACTGTATCAAACATTGAAAGAACTATTTATTACCAATTTTATTTATCACGACAACTCACAATATTGTTCCCGCCCCAGAATATACATGCACTTTTCAAAATAAATATTCCTAAATGGTTCTTTGTTCCAAAAAAAAGTATTCAACTGGTATGGAATTTTCACATCATGCACAGGTTTTTATAAAAGGTTCTTAAAATTTATATAGTTTTTTTTTTTAAACCATCTATTATAAAGTTATCAAATTTAGGGAACCAAAAGCGGTGTCACTCCAAAGAACACTCATTGTATATTTGTAAAACTGGCTGTAGCTTTGAATAAAATAAATGGCTGTTTATATTTTTTTATTTAAAACAACTAGAACTTGTTACCATCACCATGAAGTGTACCTTGTGGATTCCATTTCTAACTCTCCTTTAGATTCAGGGCACTGCATTAGCCCATCAGCATCATAGAAAAATAGTGGATCAGGGTGCTGGTTAAAAAAAAACAAAAAATAAATAAAAAATAGCCTCAAACCGATCTGGTGGCTTTTGCCAGGCAAAATTAACACGGTGCTTTAATGACAAGATGGTTTCAGATCATTTTGTGCTTGGTTGTTTTGTCCTTAGTTTTCATTATATGCAATTCTCTGACCTCGCTCTCTGAACTCACACATGCCTTAAGCAGTTAAGCAGACTGGTTCTACATAGGAAGAGCTATTCATGCTTCAGCTATGTGCATCATCAGAATGTAGGAAACTGCAAAAATACCAGTCGTGTAAGCAATTACGCTTATGATATGCAGTCCCTAGGCTAAGTTGGATGGTCATGGGCAAAAGAAGCAGGGCTTCTGTGGAAAAGTAAAGGTGTGCATAGGACGAAGGAGAAAGGTCCAGTATTAGCCTGGGTCACTGTGTTGGAGTGATGAATAACAGCACTGCACTCCCTGTGGCAAAATCACACCATGCCAATGTTTTAGAGCAAAGAACAAAGGAAAATGTGCACAGATTGTTGAGGAGGAGGCCATATGGAGGCGGAAGCAGCAGCTCTGTTAATGTCAGTCAGAACTTCCACATGGAGAAAGCTGGGGGTTTGGATCAGCAGGTTACACAGGAATAGCACTACAAATCCAGCCACCGCTAAACTAACGACTACAACACGTGCTGACAGGATTAAAACTTAAGGGCTAAACGTGTGTGTTTGCTCGTATGTGTGTGAGAGAACAGAGACATCTGTCAGCAGCCAGAGTATAAAAAAACCCACAAATATGTACGAGAGGAGAAAACAAGAATGTTTCTGGAACAGGAGATCTGTTGCATTGTTAAAGAAAAGCAGGAAGGGAGGGAAGCTGGGTGAGAGAGAAAGAGAGAGAGAGAGACAAGACGGATGTCATGGTAAGGGAGTAAAGTCTTCGAAGACTGTCTAAGTGCTGTCATGTGGAAAATCATGCACAGTGGACAGTGGGCAATAGAAAGTGTACATCTCCAACAGATGTTTGATGTCATTACATGCATTCCGGTCTATTATAGCTGCTTGTGTGTGTGCTGTTCATGTCCATGAGGGCTTCGTTATATGTGCCAGTTTACACGCTCCTCCAGTACCAATGCTATGGTGAGCCCATAAAGTCCAGCAGAATTCCACTACAGCATAGAACAAGCCTTCATTCATAACTGGCCTCAAACTGCCAGTAAAGATCTTCCCCAGCTATGCAGAACTCAGACAACTGCATGATAAAGAATGTTTTCTTCCGCCAATTTCTACAACACAGAACGTAAAATGAAATACAGTCATACGCAATTGTTTGGCCACCGCTGGTCAAATGAAATGTTTATTTTCTTAGTTATAACATCTTCTACAGAGAGCACATCTCCACACATTTTAATGCACACTTACTGTTTATCTGCTAAATTTAACAAACTGGGGGAAAAAAAAAAAAAAATTAGTCCTGTGGACAAATTACAGCACAATTTATATTTATTTATTTTTTTATTTATTCTTTTAGGAAGATAAACAGAAATTGTGCAACGAAAGTTAGCAAATCAACAAAACTAAACATAGAATTTAACTAGAAATTTAACTGAGAATTTTTTTGAGCATTTTTTGTGGTGGGCTACTCTAGCCTAAAGCAAGGCATCAACTACTCCAAACAATCTGATGTTCACTAAATACTTGGCTTCAATGCGTACAGAGTTTCTACATAGATCCTTCCTGTAAATTTTGTGTATTTTGTTCTGCACATTATTATTTAGTACATGTTTGATTTTTTGTTTTGTTTGCACTGTTTTTAGTATATAGTATTACCTGTGCCTCACCACAAGCATTTCAATGCATGTATGTCTTGCAAAAGGCAAATAAACCTGAAACTCATACGTGAAACTCAATAAAATAATACTATCCTTTTTTAAACAGTAAATTAGAAAGCTGCTTAAAAATAAATGAATTATTAAAAATTATGTTTATCCTTCATTTAAATTCTACCACAGAGGGAAGTTGGGAACCACAGTTCAACAGAATAAAACCTATTTATTAACATAAAACATTTTTAAACACCCTTGAGGCAAAGGAATTGCCAGAAATCACTGCAAATCGTGGTATATTATTTGTTATTTACCAATTTCAAAAACACAATTACCTAAAAATTTAAAAATAGTTATAATAAATAATTTGAATTGCAAACTAGTTTATAACAGTTCATCCCTTGAACACTACCCCTTACCATATGTTCTTTAACAGCTATGTTTAGAACTGTGAAAACTAAACAACATCTTTTATACAGCTTTTTAAAGAACCTTTTAAAAGGTAGAGTTAGAATCTAATACAATAAAGTACAATAAAGAATCATTTTGCTAAATCTTTAGCAGGTTTATTATTAAGTTATTAAGTGGAAGACTTTATTCATTAACTGCTAGGGATTGAAGTGGGATCTTTTCTGGAAGTTATGCAGAATGAGGAACTGAATCATTCACTTGGGAATCCACACACGCCCACTTACTAATAATATGACAAGCAATTAAAAAATGTAATCAGCAGTATCTGTGGCTTACTGAGTTACTTACATGTGTTGGGATGCGTTGGGGAAGGCGGTGGTGTACTGGGGTGCCGCGTCTTCTGGCCCATGGGGAGCAGCATGACTGATGACCATTAACACTGGCCTGTGGGGATAGATTTTCTTGGACATGCGGAAGTAACTGATGCTGTCATTGGTTATGAGGTCTGTCAGGTAATCCTGTAAAAAAGAAAAAGCAGATATAGAACAGGGGGCATTTAGTTAAAGAGGTTATAAAAAAATGTTATAGTAAACACAATAATAAAAAAAAAAGTATTTTCTTAAAGGACGGATGGAACATACCAGGCAAACCATTAATCCACAGATTACACTGAATTAGTTTTTATCTTGAATACACATGCACATCAGACAAGGGGGTCTCCAAAAATCAGTGTTTAGCTGCTCCCAGTATAAACACACTCATGCCCAAATCTGTGTGTGCTTTTGCATAAATTATAGCTGAAAATATTTGTTCAAATCAGACAGGACCCAACTGGAGAGCAGATAAAACTCCCCCTTCCTAATGATGCTGCTTACTTTGTTATCTTTCATTTTGTTTGTCGTTGTAAAAATAATAAATCTATAAATAGGCTATAAGTTATATATAGGTATAAGCTTTAATTTCAGTTTTAACAAATGGATCGACCATGCTGTGCATTCAAAAACTGTATCCAGAAAGTTTTCAGTCCATATGTTGTTTGTAAATTGTTGCTACTCAATCAGTGTCTCTGAATTTGTACCATGCATGTAAAAAAACTGTCACGCATGCGATGAGACCCTTGGCGTCACTGCTTGATCTGTATATGCTTATGTATATTAAATGTACTATTATGTGTGTATTTTAGACTGTGTCCTGCTCATTGAGTCTTAAGGTGTGATGTATGTAAGTGGTCTTCCTTTATGTATGGTTGTATTCTTAGTCTGTAAGATGCTACAATGACAGCAGCATTAACAAAGCTTAGCACAATATAAGCTATCAAATGGCTTCCTATTCCCCATGTAGTGTGCAGGTGTAGATTATTATAAAACAGCTTCTACACACAGAGATTATATTTCTTCCTAAAACAGAAATAAAACCGAAAGCTTTTTATACATATCCTTCATCGTCCTGAGATTCTGGTTGAATGTTTTAGGAAGAAAGATAATATTAAGTAGTATTAGGCTAGGAAAGAGAAGGAGAATGCTTATATAATGGTTTCACCCTGTTCTGCTAATACAATGTCGTAGAAAGAGAGCTATGTAGGACAGTTATGCTGTAGAGACTGGGCTGTGTCGTAAAAAGTAACGTGTGTACACATGCCTGACAGTGGTGCACATGTATAGTGCAAATCTGGCAGGAGACGCAGATCAGGTGGAAACAACTGGTGCCAGGACAATGTGCCAAAGTATGAGTTGACTTGTTTTTAAGTGATATTATATAAAAAACTGAGCTTAATGTGATCAAAGACATTAAGCTCAGTTTTTTATATAATATCACTTAAAAACTCCTTTTTAGCATAAATTTTTGATTTTGTACTTTTACTGCCTCTAAAACGTCTTTAAGTTTGATTAATGTCACCATGTCCCGCCATCCAGAGAAAATAATGTTAACCAACAATACGTTTTACCTCTCACTCCCACCTACCATCAAACACTTAGAGACCCTCCCTGACACCTTGATTCACTTTGAAATATGCCTCAGCTTGGCAGGAAAATGTAATATGATTTCCAGTTCATGTTGACTTCAAGGCAAGGCTAGAGTCTGTCTCTGCTGATTTTTGTCTACCTCTGCTTTAGGTTTGCTCCTTCGCTCCCCCTCTGCACTTCACTTTACTTTAGTTTTCCATTTTATTTTTTTCGTTTCAGTTAAAACTAAGTTACTTTCCAGGGTACACACTGTGATAATTAGTATTATATAAATACAATATTATATACAATATTATTACTAAAGCAATAGCAATAAGCTTGGCCCAGCACAAGACGTGTGTGTGTGCACAAGTGTGTGTATGTGTGTGACTTTAGTGTTCTCAAACTCACACTTCTATTGTAATTACAGTTAACAAGCACATTACTAGTTTTCATTTTAGGAAGAGTTTTATTTAACCCGGTGGTCTCATTGTGAATGTGAATGTTGGATAACAGGCTGGTGGCAAATCACAAAATCATAAAACAGTGTCATATAACATAAGAGGAGAGCAGGAGATCGAAAAATGGATTTTGCTGTGAAAGGTGGACAAATTGACCTTGACCATTTGACAGACTGAGTGAAATGCAGAGAAAGAGAGAGAGAGAGAGAGAGAGAAAGAGAATGAAAATGAGAGAGAGACAGAGAGAGAGGGGAAAGAGAGAGCAATCGATTCATATGCAAGCTTAAGAGGCCTCTTAAGCTTAAACACACGCACACACCTACCTGTGAGTATTCGTATCCATGTTTCTCTCGAACGCCATTTCTGCAGATGGTATAGTTGTAGAAGCGGGAGTTCTTCACCATGCCCACCCACTCCCTCCAGCCGGGAGGGATGTAGCTGCCATTATACTCGTTCAGATACTTCCCGAAGAAAGCTGCATACACGCACACATACACACACGTCTCATCACTTGTACTGTTTGTATTGCCATAAAAATCTTTATTCCTTAAACCAATCACTCAGTCAAAATCTAACATCTAACACAATTTACCCCAAAACTTCACAACAGTATTGAGTTAAGTAATCTCAAACAGTCTTGCTTATGCGGTTCCGGATAATGTATGACAAACAGTTATCGATACAAATGGACAAATGCATAGATGGCTGCTAGCAGGGCTTAATTTATAAATGATGAACACTGAGTAGCGATGGATGCAACGGGCCGATGTGCATTTAAAAAAGACACGCAGCTCACAGTAATAAGCCAGTAGTATTGCTCAGTGTTACTGAACTCTTAAGAGATATGCAAATTACAGCAGCAAGGGCACATTTGCAAGCGCAGTGTTAGTGTTGTTTCTGTCACTGTCCACAGCCAAACAGGACTGAAAATGTGTCCCTGTCGTGGCACATGAGCACGAGACTCTAATTTTTAGCCAACTTGTATACTTTTTCCACAGTTCCACATCCACAGTTTACCCCTGTTACCCATGAACAAAACAGGTTTCTTATCCTCCAGAAATTTCATTCAAACTATAAACAAAAGTCTAACCATTATTTGAAGTTCAATGATTAAGAACTGAAATTCTGTAATGAAATGAATGTTATTTCTTAAGTCTATGTGTGCAGTCTCCCACAACTCTGAGTCTGCTTGAAATGACTAAAAAACACATGGCAAGCGATCTGATTCTGACACACTCGACAGCCAGTGGGGGATGAGGTACTTTTCCGCATGACTATCATTGTGTGTATACCAAATCCACCGCTGGGGTCTGTTGCCAGAAAACTCTATTTTGGTCTCATCTGACTACACAACATGGTCCCACTGAAAGTTTCATAAGCATTTGTAGGGGCTTGAGTTTGTTGGTTCTTGGCAACAGAGGCTTTCTTCTGGCAATTATCCCAAACAACTTATGGTCATGTGGGTGGCGTCTTTTAGTTTTGTAAATGTCTGACCCCAAAACCTAACTAATGCTAAAACTAAGTCTGCAATTCCAGCTATGATCTTTGGAGATTCTTTTGCCACTTTAACCATCATCCTTACTGTGGATAGGGTCAATATAAACATAGATCCTTGTCCCGGCATAATTCTAACATCTCTAGTTGCTTTAGGCATCTTACCATAATTTTGAAAATGGGCATTTTAAAATTTTATTATTTGTAGCCATATCCTGGTTTGTGGAGCTTGCTGCCCTTTTGTAGCACATCACAGCTGTATCATTCAGTCTTAGTTGTAGAAAGATGATGGATGACCATTTAAGTTTTCCTAATAACTCACTGTAAGTTCACTCTTAAGTATTTTTAGAGCTGCCAACAACAGTGACACACACAGACTTGAGGAAATATTTATGCTATTATAAGATTTAAGTTTTTTCAATCATTGTACTTAATAAAGGGTAGATTTGTGGGTAGAAAAAGACATTTTTTTACAGTACATTTTGTTCAAGCGTATCAGTGGTCTCAATATCTGTATATACAGTGGTTTGTAGAAATCTCTTAATGTAGTAAATATGTAGACAATGTGCTAGATCCATAAAATAGTTATAATCTGAGAGGTGCCAGACCCACATATGGCTTAAAGTAAGCCCCAGTTGCTGTTTGTAGCTTTGCAGTGTTCTTTCAAACATGGAGGATACAAACTTTTGACATCAAAAAATTTTGACATCAAAAAATGTCTTCCAAAGGACCTTTCCCACACAAAACAATGTACAAATTCTCAACTAATCACTTTCATATCAGTTCCTACAGTCAGCAGATACTGTGCTTCATGACGTGGTTAATGGAACAACTGTGCTTCATTAACAAATCAGATTTATTTCACTCAGTATATTAACCACAGTCTAATTCAAATGTCACTTAATTTTGCTTCCACGTGCAGCAAAAATCACAAGCTCCTTCAAATTATTCGCAAATTATGTAGCAGCATTACTCCTCTACAGACCTTTTCAAAGCTTCTGTCGGTCTATAAGCGAAACCCAAGGATGTAAACACGCATTGCACATGCATGCACACACACACAAAGTCGCCTAGGTGGATTAGAGGGACGATTAGATGAATGTTGATATTGCAGGCATTACATTAGGTTGGATGTCAGTGCTTTCATTGGCTAAGCCCTCTGCTCCCAGAGAAAGTGTGCTGCTCTAATGGATTACCCGAGCCACTAAAAGCTGACTCACTGCCAGGTGTCTGTATATGAGTGTGTTTGTCTGTGTTTGTTTTTATACTCTTTCAGGAAAAAAAAAAGACAAGAGGAAAAACATCGCTAACCTACAATATTAGAGTCAGTAAAATGTTCCTTTAAATATATACTTTTCATAAGAGATATTTAACTGAGATATTTATTTTTTTAACTGATATGGTTAAATAAGGTTAGTATTAGCATAAGGTTAGTAAATATAAAAAAATAAGGTTAGTAATGCAACATATACACATACAGTCACATTGTTAACATACCCCCCCCCCCCCAAATCTCCTAAACAAATCTCAATGAATCTCTAAAATGCCAACTTTACAGGAGGATGTTAATAGAGTTAAAATATATTTTGTTCTAAGCAATTCTGGACAATTCTGTTAAACATTTCATAACAAAATGATCCCAACAAATAAAGAGTTACAAGCAACTTAAAATGTCTCAGCAGTTTGCTTTTGTCAGCAAAACTTTATACAACAACTTAAATATGGATAAACATAACAGAAAATATAACTTAACACTACATTACTGATATCTGAAAATAATATCAAGTCCAATCATTTATTAAATTTTACCAGCAACACATCTGGCATAATTTAATAGTAGATTGTAGTAGTAGATCACACACAGAACATGTCAATGTATTGTTCATATATATATATATATATATATATATATATATATATATATATATATATATATATATATATATATATATATATATATATTTAATCATAAAATCCCCACACAGTGTGTGTGTGTGTGTGTGTGTGTGTGTGTGTGTGTGTATATATATATATATATATATATATATATATATATATATATATATATATATATACACACACACACAAACACACACTGTGTGGGGATTTTATGATTAAAAGTCAATGTAAGATTAACTTTACACTTTGGAAGTTTTGTTCTGATAATGCATATGGGACATCCTCAAACTGCTAAAAAACAAGTCTGCGTGTGTTTGTGTATTTCACATCACAGCTCAAACCTTTTCTCGGAAGCAGCGCTTTTACACACATGCAAACAAAATGGCTAATGTCCTGATTATCTACGAAGTTCCTGAGGCTTTTAATCTAATGTAAACTGTCTTTAAGAGCAGGCTCTGTCAGGGCTCCAGTCAGAGCGTGTGCAAGAGTGTGTGAGGGTGTGGGAGACTTTGACAGAGTGTGTGTGAGACCGCAGGGTCTGTCAAACAGAATCTCCAGTGTGTGTGTTTGAAAAGGTCACCACATGTCTGTTTACTATGATATAACAGCACTTAAGGGGCAAAAATCAATTTAGCCTAAATGAAAAAAAATGGCAGATGTGTCAAGACCGCGTTGAGCACAGTATACATCACTGTGATAGAATTCCCTCTTACAGACATAAGAGGTTAATCTGGTTAGAAAGTTTCATGAACTTCAGCGGGGGCTGAAAAATGATGTTTGAAAAGGGAAACACATAAATACAGTCTAGGGAGACCTGCACTGCACAGGTTTGAGCTTTCCTTGGAATAAGGAATGAAAGCTTTACTTTTTGAGCTGAATCAGGTGGTAAAGAAGGAAAAAAAACACTAAACTTGGCAGTACAGAAATCCTCCAGGACTGAGCATGCAGTTTATGTCTATTTGTCCTATTCTGATAGTCAAAGCATGCTTGCTTTTGAAGTTATGAGGCTAATGTAGCTAATAAGAAGTGAATGCTGACCAATTAGCATTGTGCTTAAATACTCAGACGTTTGTCGTAATCCACATTAGGTTAAATAATCTCAAATAAGATTACTTTTAAAACAAAAGCTTTAGCACCTCCTGACTATGCTACATAGATCTAGTGTGAGAGCCATGGATAAAACAATGACCACAGACTTCATATACAACCCCAATTCCCAAAAAAATGCGACGCTGTGTAAAATGTTAATAAATGTAAATAAAAACAGAATGCAAAGATCTGCTATCCACATATACCTATATTTAATTCGCAACAGAACACAGAACACATATCAGATGTTGAAAGTGAGACATTTTGAGACTTGATGTCAAGCTATAAATGAGTTAACACATCTCAAAATAGTTGGGATAGGGCCACTTCTACCATTGCGTACCATCCTCTCTTCTTTTAACAACAGTCTGTAAATATTAAACAACAGTATAGCTTCATGTCTGTCTTCAATGCAGTGCCACCTGCAGGCCTGAAGATCACAAGCATTTAATCTTGACCATCAGCCTTGTCCCTTGCGCACACAGAATTTTCCAGGTTTTCTGAATCTTTTGATGACTTTAGTAACTCATAGCATTTTGTTTTTGTTAACATTTATTTACATTCTACACTGTGGAATCGGGCTGTATTATATACACTGTCTTTGATTATGGCACACATATGGCGTGACGTTGTTTTAAGAGCTTTTTGATTAATTAATTTCCATGAACTAACCTTATTTCATTGGCACGTAACTTTGCTGGGGCTCAACCATACCAATTTAAGTAGAATTGAGAATCCAGCTGAGCAATTGATTTATGCTGGTGTATAAACTTGCATTAACTTCTTAGCAACAGTGGTAGTCTCGTAGCTCTGGAGCAATACTAAAGAGGCAAATTTCAGACACCCAACGTGTTGTTGTTGATCAAACTACATTTGGGGTAATGAGAAAGCTGAACTATAGTTTTAAGGAACTATCCTGTAACTACAGTGTATGCGTGTACACACCTGTCCTGTAGCCTGTGTTGTTGAGATAGACTCCGAAAGTGCGCGGTTCGTGCTGGGCTTGCCAACTGGGTGAGGAGCAGTTCTCGTTGTTGGTGTAGGTGTTGTGGTTATGAGCGTATTTTCCTGTCAGCATGGAGGAGCGAGAGGGACAGCACATGGGTGTGGTCACAAAGGCGTTAGAAAAGTGTGTCCCACCCTGCTCCATAATCCGTCGCGTCTTATTCATCACCTGCATGGAGCCTGTGAAAGACGGAAAGAGAGAGGGAGGGAAGGAGAGACAGACAGACAGATTAGTGCCTGCTGTGTATTAGCTATTTCAATGACACAGCGTATAGCAAACACTTCATTATACATTTACAATATATACACACTCAGAAACTCAGATAAATTAATGCAACCCTATTAGCCAGTGTGACCAAAAGAGAGACAGTGTGTGATAGTGTGCTCAGTGATCAGAGAAAAACACACACACACACACACACACACACAAACACACACTTCCAAACACCATTAACAAATGCTACGGACTGTTCAGCTAATTTCCCTCCTGATGAAGCATGCGCTAACTCTCTCACTCTCTTTTTCTCATTATTTCTTTTGTTCTTCAGTTGATTTGTTTTTCTTTTTTTATTTAGTCCATCTCTTTAATGAATTTATTTGTTTTATTTTTATTTTGTTGATCTGCTTGTGTAGTATATTTTACCTGTCCATTTATTTTTTTTAGTTCTGGTTTGATTTAGTTTTATTTAGTTGTGTTTATTTAATTGCTTTATATGTATGTAGTTGATGTACTTTACTTAATTTATTTAGTTTACTTTTAATGATTTTTTCTTGATTCCGAATATTATCATTCATTTATTGTATTCTGTTTTAGATAGTGTATGTATAGTTTGTTTATTTAATAGATTTTTTGTTGGTCCATACAGAAAAAAAACCTTTTTATTAGTTTGATTTTAGTTTTTAATTTGTTTATGTAACATGTTTATTTGGGTTATATTGATGTGATTGTTCTGTTTATGTAGTCATTTGTTTCTTCTAATGCAAATACATTTTATTTAGCTGAATTTTGTTGTTCTGCTTAGTTCTTCTGAGTATTTGCTCAGTTTATTTACATGATTGCTATTTAGCTGTTCTGTACTTTGTTAATTAATTATGTGATTTTATGTAGCTGATTTGTATGTTTGGCCTGTGAGAGTTCACACTTCTCAGGAAGGTCTGTAGCAGTCAGAAGCGTGTGTGAAATCATTTGTCTGAGAGACTCGTGTAGTACACAATGAGTAGAGGATCTGTGGGTGCGGAAGCCTGTGCTGGATTAATGGAGAATATGAATTGGGGAGGTGTGAGCTTTAAAACATCTGAAAAGACTTTCAGTTACAAAGCAGATACACAGAATAAAGACGTATTACACCGTCCTCCTGTCCCTTTAACGCTGCCTCAGTCTCATTCAATCAGTCAGTCTCGCTCTCTCTCTCTCGCACGGAGACCGGATGGGTTGGATTGATGCACACAGAGACAGGAAGCCTGGCTCCACTTGGCCTTTTCATGCAGGATCACCAAACCTCCACAAATCCATATTCAAAGGCCAACAGCACACACAAAACAAAACAGAAAACGCAGCTTCTCACTTTGCTTGCAAATGTCAGTATGGATTTCTTTAAAGAGTAGCTGCCGACATGTAGACCTGCTGTAAAAAGTTGGATTCATTATTTGTGATTAAAATCGATTTAGAATCTGCTTCCTCCTGTCCATTTAAATCAACATGAATTAGACACCACAATGCTTTTTCTTCTGTTCCGCAACACATTCCGCTATCCCCGTATCTCTGAGTTAACAAAGACTTTTCTCTCTAATCTTGTACTGAAACTTATTCGAAACTCACTTGAGGAAACAGAGCTGAAACAGTCATACCAAGTGGCTACATCAAACGATATCACTGTTTTTTAACTAACATCATGAGAAGGAAAATAAAACAGAGGCACAAAGTAAACTGCAGATACATTTTAATAGCCAGAACAATATATTACATGAAAACACTACTGTTCATGCAAACAACAGTGGAATAACAACAGGCATCTCATTTCTGTGTACATTTGAAGTTGCACTAAAATACACAGTTCAATAAGCTGTGTGAGAGTTTCATCATGTACAGCCAGGCTGGGTGTAGAGAAAGGAGGAGAAAAGAGAAAAGAAGCACAGAAAAGAGGAGAAGAGGAGCACAATAAAGAGAAGTGAAGAGGAAGGAAGCAAATAGGAGAGAAGAGAGGAGAAGAGGAGCACGGTAAACAGAAGAAACGAGAAAGAAAGAGAGGAAAAGCACAGAAAAATAAAGAAAAATAAAAAGGAGAGAAGAGAGAAGGAAGCACAGAAAAGAAAAGAAGTGGAGAGAAGAAAGAAGAGAACCACAAAAAAAGAGAAGTGGAGAGAAGAAAAAAAGAAGACAAGAAAAGAAAAGAGGAGAGAAGAGAAGCACAGAAAAGAACAGTGATAATGAGGAGAGAAGAAGGAAGAGAAGCACAGAAAACAAAAGAAGAGAGAAGTGAAGAGGAGAGGAGAGAAGCACAGAAAAGAACAGTGATGAGGAGAGAAGAAGGAAGAGAAGCACATGAAAGAAAAGAGAAAAAAACGAGAAAAGAAGCACAGAAAAGTAAAAAGGAGAGAAGAGAAACAGAAAAGAGGAGACAAGAGGGGAGACGAGAGATGCACAGAAAAGAAAAGTGAAACGAAGAGAAAAGAGAATAATTATAATAGGTCTCTGATATTTACAGCTGCAAGAGGAGATTAGTTGTGAAAGGTGTCCATGTGATGACACGAGGTTTGTTGCTGAGCAGTACAAACAGCAGGGACTTTCCTCTCTAATTGCTTCAGTGTCTCAGAGCTCCAGCACTTCTAAAGATACCTCCATGTGTCATAAAACACAACACGTCTCTGGCCCAAATTAGTCATGTAGGTATTAGACAGGCGCGCGCAAAGCTGAGTGCCCTTATTCAGTCCCTCACAGCGGTCTTTTAAAACAACTCCTACATTGTTTCTGTTGGGGCTGAGATGTGACACTGCCTGTTCATTAAGCAGTGAGAAGAGAGTTTGGTGTACTTGTCTTTTAAGTGGGTCTTACTCGCTTCCTGCTCAATTAGCGTCTTCCGTATCTCTGCTATTTCAACAGTGACGTAGTGAGCAGCATAATATATATCAGCTGCTCTCATTCAAACTATCTGACTAATGTACATTTCAAAAAGGTTCAGAGAAATTGGAGATTCAAAGACACTGGAACTAATTTGAAAGCCCATTCCAGGATAGCAACAATGTCATCACTGGCCCAGAATTTGCTTTGATTATTATTATTATTTTATTGTTGTTGCTATTTAAACGTTGACCTGGATGCGGCTATCCTGAATGGCAACAACAACAAATTTCCTTAATTATTAAAACTCAAACTGTACCATTAACTGCCGAGTATAAACATTCCATATATGAAAACCAAGCTGCAAATTCAGCAAAATCACAAAAAAACTAAATAATATAGTATCCCACTACTGATCAGTGCAAAGCTGTGGACGTGTGGGAGACTTGGCCGGCGGAAAGTGGTCAGGGAAACCCCACTGCTGTTGCTGTTGAGATGAGATACACTGTACTAGGGAAGACGACGCAGCGCCCAGCCTTTCTTCTTCTTTTTTTTTTGGAGGAAGATGCAGCCCTAAGAAGAGGGACAGTGGACAGGGACAGCAGACACTCTACTTCTGTGCACCTTAGGGACTAGACTTGGACTCTCTGTGGGGTCACACAGGTTCCATGCATGTCCAATGTAGTGCCCACTACTGTCCAGTATAAAGCCAAAGGGTATGTACTGAGGTTTGTGCAGTTCTAAGGGGTAGCTGTGGGGTAACTGGGGCAGTGCTGGTATAGTTGTGTGTCCATAGGTGATCTGCCTGCTATCCTGGCTATTCAGATAGCACTAAGTGACGGATTTTGCCTACTGCTGTGTTCAGTAAAGAGCACCTGCTGAAAGCAGTGTTTCCCGCAGATGTCACAGAATGCACATATGCCTATTCAGTCGTCAGCAGTTTAGCTCCGCCCATTCGCCTTGAAGTTATAAAAAGTATTTTATGCCGACAACAAACTACTTTAGAAACTGAAATTAGGACCAGAAAATGGGGCACAACTGAAAAAAACATAACACTACATTATCAAATTAATGTAAAACTAATGCTACATAATAATAACAAAGTGTAATTACTTACATGCTAACCACTTCAATTGATCATTTAATCTAAATTGTGGTGACCGGACGTTTGTCTGTTCTTCACCAGTAGTTATGGAAGTTATGGAAGCCCAGCAAGTTGCAGTGCACTGGAAAATGATATACAGGTTTTTTGACCCTACCGTATACAGTTATCATATTTTATGGGTTTCTATTATACTGTAGGTGAAGGTGTTGCGTGGCTCACCCAGCTCGATGTCCTGGTCATCAGTGAGGATGAGAATGATGTTGGGCCGGATGTTGCGACGGTCCCGCTGGAAGCGAGGCTTCATCCTGTGGCTGGACAGAAACATGGAGGCGTGAGCCACCACCACCACAGCCAACAGCACAACCCACCGGCCCAGCTGCCTGCTGGTCGCCATGACGACACCCTCCGATCGCTGGCCTCAGAACCTACGCCTGGGCTCCTGCTCACACTACCTGCAGCCTGGCCTCGCAATGCCTGCCGAGAGAGAAGGGTCAGAGGTCAGAGGAAGTTACAAGAGGCCAGACAAACATACTCACAAATTCACCCTGGTTAAAGGGACAGTCAGGCAGTTTTCTGCTTATGCCAAATACAGCAGATCAGATAAGATGGGTTTGGTGTAGCTAACAAGTAATGGAACTGTACACTCCGCTGTTCAGCACTGTTCAAGCGGTACACCCACTTGCCTCAAAGGACTCTGGTCGTTCAGCATCTTAAATAGGCTTAAACTTTACACACCACATGCCTTGGTGATTACATCTGGGGTAACTGGGGAAATGTGTACATCTGATTTATTGCCAAACTATTTGTGTAAAAGAGGAGTGGAGAAATGTGGAGGGGCTGAAGGTGATTTTCCTGCTTAAACTCAACTCATCATTTCCATTATTAGTAGAAACAGACGTGCAACAGTTTGGGAGCTGGTCAAATTACATGTTCTGTTGCTTTTCTAAGTGAAAGTAAGTTAAGACATGGTCTACTGATAACATGCATTCAAAATCACTTGTTTATTTTTGCTTGTTTATTTGCTGAATCCTGTGGGGAGTGTCCCCAAACCACACTGTACTGCAGCCCTCAGTTCTCCATTCCTGGTTGAGGAAGATCAGAAGGATCTGTAAGATTAAATTTTCACTGGTCTCAGATGACGTAGAGGCAGCAATATGATGTAAAGCAATGATGAAAACATTGCAGTTTCTTTCAGTGAGCTGCAAAACAAGTAGCTGCTGCATATTTAACCACAAAGGTCAGATGTACAGAACTCTGCAAACCTCTTAGGCAGCCTTCTCAGTGAACTACAGTCATTGCATAGATCGGTCCCAATCTATCATAATTAATTCCTTTAATTAAATGAATTAATTATTAAGCTGTCATATTAGGTAATTGATTGTGCATTTTTGTAGTGCTTCCAATGTTTTGGATGTTTTCATCAAATATATATGCAGATATCTGTTGATAAGCTGCAAAGACACACAAATATAAAGGGGCCAAGAAAAAGCAGTCTAAAGTAAATCAGATAATATGATCCTGAGACACATTTAAAAAAATCAATTCCTGTGAAATGAGGTCTGACGGGCATCATTTTAAATAAATTATTCATTACAAACTCTAAACTAATACAGCAAAAGAAGGCACAACATGTCAAGAGCAGATTTTGTTGAACTAATTCACTAAATAGCACAAAAGAGATTGTATATTGTAATTTCCTTTAGTGTATTCACTACAGTCAGCCCACTGAAATATGATCACCTGGAGGGAGAGCGCCCACACACACACAAACACACACACACACACACACACCAGCTGCAGTTATTCAGGGAAAACACACAGCGCTGTTTCACGCAGAGTCATCATATATTGAACATTAATTATTCAGTCAGACGGAATCCCCCTCCATTCTACAAACCTTCAAGACAAAGATAAATGCATGGACCCCTGCTCTCAGCCCGCCACGCATACAGCAGTTCACACAGCAGAAGCTTATTAGAAGGACATTTGGTATCCTAGGTGTATGAAAAACTGTATGATGAAGACCAGAGTTATTACTAAACAAGTACACAGTATCAGTATCGCCGATACTAACAGAAAATGCTGAATCAGATAATAGAGGAAAAATACAAAATTTGTTTTGTAACTAATAAAGCTGCATCTACACACACACACACACACACACACACACACATATATATATATATATATATATTTGTATCTGTAATTAGGGGTGTGTTTAAAAAATAGATCTTCATTTGAATAATCCAATATCGATTTGCATTAAAATTAGCAAAAATTAGCATTCCAGCCCCCCTGTCTGCCCCCCCGTCTCGTGTGATTAGTCATTGTTTTTCGCGCAATGAGATCTGGCTGGGGGCGCATATCAGTTAAACATGGCTGAAGCACAAGTGAAGGCGCCCTAGAACTTGAAAGCAGATGTCTGGCTACATTTTGGATTCAGAAACAATGACAGTATATAAACATATAAACACTAATGTTTTTAGTAATGCTAGGTTGAGTGTTCCTTGTACATTTACCACATTAGTTCTCTGAAAATCTCTTTTCATATTCAAACAAAATAATAAATACATATTGTAACTGAAATATCCCTACATGAATCGATATTGAATTGAATCTAATCGAATCGGAAATTTAATTGAATTGGGATCTTGTGAATCGAGATCAAATCGATCCGGGAAATCAGTGGTGATACCCAGTCCTATCTGTAATCAAGAAAGTGAAGAGACTCCAAGAAAATATCCATCTGAGAAACGCAGGCTTTCTTATCAAACCACAAAGGCCTGCAGATGATAACTGCACTGCTGTACAGGAATCGTGCTTGATGTACCTTATCAAACACAGTACAGTAAATGTGTGTACTGAGATACTCTGATAAAAGGCTTGCAGTTATTCTATTATCGTATGAAAACACACAGGAAACAAGCCTAAGCACAGCTGATAGCCCTCAGAACAGCAACATTTATCAGGAAACATCACAAGCAACAGTAAGAAGCTTTCATACCTCAAAAACCCCCGGCTGTAGAGCCAGCCAACTACTCTCAAGGAGGTGTTGTATCATAGAAATCATCAGACAACACAGCCGGAGATAAACACACTACTGTGGTTTCTGCTGCTCACAAGACAAACTGCTCTGCAGCAGATTAGTCACTTCCAGACCATAAGACAATGTTTTAAACAGAATAAAATACATGTTTTTGGCTACAAATGTCTCATAAAGAATTCATAACATTTCTACTAAACAGAAAAACTACAAACAAGAGTAACATAAAACCTCGTCTTAACCTCATATCTCAGAAATGTTCTTTAACGTAATGAGATTTAACTGCAGGTTATTTTACACAAGTATTTCAATGTTAAGGCTGAACATTAAATTGATGTTTAAATATTCTGGGAGTTCCCTGAACTCGTGCTTTAATGGAAAGAAATGGAATGACTGCAGAACGGTGTGGATTGTCAATCTCAGAAATTTGCAAACCTTGAATGTGTCTTCTGTATTCTACATTTCATTGTTTAATTTTTTCCAGAATTTTCCAGGATTCTAGAAAATGCTGCAATTTTGCAATGTTAGAAAGGAATAACTTGGAAAAAATATTGTCGCTGTCCAATAAAAAACATGTATCTCCATTTTTGTCGATTTTGAGTTGTCTTCATCGATTGAACACAATAATGGTCGTTTACATTGTGTGAAAATTTCTTGATGAATGGACAAATAGAAATGCTCCAAATTAGCTTGGAAAAAAAATCTGGTTCCATTGACTTACATTGAAAGTAAAATATGTTTTTGGTCTCCTGTAAAGTTGCATTTTAAAGATACTTGTTTTTCATTGGACAGTGGTGATATGTCATTTGCATGCAGCAACTGAATCCAAATCCAGATGTTAATTACAGATTTTTTGACTTGATTCATGTATTTCGCGATAATTCATGTGAGCAAATGAAAACATGCACAGTGGGATATAGACAATACTTATTATTTTTGTTCTGTTTTAAAAAAGCCTGGTGAGTTAATTGTGCCCAAAGAATGAGCAGATGTGGAAACGATTAGAATGAATACAGTTAGACTGAAGGGGCCCCATCTGATTAATGTTTATTGATGCATCTGTGCATTTTTACTCTGCAGCTCAGTTCATAAAGAGTAAACTAGATATGTTCAGAACACTTTAAAAAAGTTCTTAGGAAGGAAAACCAATTTTTTTAAAATAATTGTACTTGAGAAAATAAATGCTTTATTTATGCTGGGCTGAAACCCTTAATTACCTTAGTTGGTGTTGCTGTTATCCACAAAATATCTGTAGTGTACAGCCTAAATTTACTGCTGTCCTTGTGTGTGCATAAAAAACAGCATAACAAAACCCATCAAGCATCTATCAAAAAATATTAAAACTGAAGTGGTTGTATGAATGTTTCTTTTACTTTGGTTATGCAAAATTCCAGTTGCTTTGGCGGAGCACCTTGCTCTTATTCCTGAGGAGTGTGTGTGTATGATCAGTGTGGTGCGGCAGTAGCAGCGGTGGCGGCAGCAGGTGGGAACGCCGCATGGTGAACATTTAGGGAAGAGATCAGGAGGAAAAGTGGCAGCGTAGGGGCTGAAACCAAAAATAAAAAAAAACATGGGGAAAAAGTCAGAGCCCTGAAAACCCACAGAGACGGATCCAGCACTGTGTCACTGCACATACAACACACATCACGTCTGGGCGTACCTCTATTCCTATATTACTGTAACCAACAAAACTCACACAACTGACAACAATGAAGTAACAAGCCCCCCCAAAAAATCCACAAAGAATTCAACATATTTAATCAGTGATTATTAAGTGTAGTTGTGTTTGCGTGGAACAGGTTCTCAGTTTGAAAATAAAATAATTGAAATTAAATAGTTGTCAGGTAAACAGTAATACCATTTTTCCAGTATTAATCAGTTTAATTAATAGAGTCTGTTGGGTCATTCATTCAAATTGTCATTCCATGTACTCAAAAACGCATTTATTGTAGAAACTTTTTTTTATTTATGCAAATTCAATTAGGTGCACTGGCTTAGATTAAAGAGAGTTTTGAGTTAACTGATCACGAGTGAATACGTTCACCAAAAAGCCCCCAAAAAGCAGAGTAGAGCCGACATCTTTGCACACTGTTGCCTCCCCTTAACTCTATAAAATCCCAGACTTTTTTATTTATTCAGGTATACATGAATGGGTCCTTGATCCTTGACGGGTCAGGTCAATGATGGGTCCCTAAATGAAATCTGGGTTTATAGTGGGGCCCTGGGGGACATGCAGTATAAATATAAAATTCACTGAAAAACTACAATTAAAATATCTAAAGCAGGTAGATGTGTGCAGTAAAAGACTAGGTCTGCTGGTAGGACATACTTTTAGCTTGCAAGTCTAATTTTTTTGAGAGTAGAAACTCAGAAAGGAAGTTCTAAAAGCAATGTTACAGACTTACTCTGTACACTTCAGATAGAATTAAAACTCTATTTCACTGGTTAGAAAATCTGAATCCAGGTTTATGTGATGCTCCCTACATTCACATACAGGGAAGCGTCCTAAATTATGCTCATGTGTAGTTAATAAAAAAAACCACTTAACAGAGAAAATACTTTAAGAAAATGCTTCAAAATCAGCACACAGCAAAACTGATGTAAATCAGATTACTGTGCATTTGAAATCCAGTCCTTCGTCCACTGCCTCACCTCAAAAAAAAAACAAAAAACGGTCATTTGCTTACAGTCTCAGAACAAGGCAGTTTTTTATGGTAAGGCGTGCCTTTCATTGCGATACGCATCTAAAAGGGGTGAAGGAGTTGAGACACATGATGGATGTAACAGGCAGCGCACTTCCACTCATTATCCCTTCAATATCAACATGTTTTGACTCTGATTAGACAATTAGATTAGATTAGATTAGTAAGGGGAACGCCCGGTGCCCTCTCACTGCCACCTGCAAATACGCGACCATAAAACGTTATTAACGCAACAGTCTGTTGAACTCCATGAACTCTATTTCTTGATGTTCTGTATTATACTGAGTGCAGTCTCAACAGAGCTATATATATTGTAATATCTTACGTAAAGCAATACTCTATATGTCGTATGTTATACATTGACAGGTTATTGCTTTTATGTTCATGTACACCTGAGAAAGAGCGGCTGCTGCACAGCTTTTATGGATTCAAACAGATGACAAAACCAAGCTAGTAAGTAAATTATTAGTCAATGTATGTATTAGAAAAAATGTAACAGAAAAAAATATACTTTCTCAAAACACAGATGCTGATGCGTAAGTTAACAGGCATTTTGTTCTATACAGTAAAACGTTAAAATAACTGTCCACTGTAATGAAACATATGTTAGAGCTGCAGCAGAGAGAGATTAGGCTAAACAATGCTGGACTACTCCTTAAAGGAATGACAGGTAGGCTAGTGCTGTTTGACTACATGCCTATTCAGTTTGAAAGCTCACATTTTTATTCAGGTGGGAAAGCTGCGTCCCTTTTTCTCTAATACGCTCAGAGGTGAGCATGCACACACAGTCCTTTCATCCACAGTCTCTCTCTTTCTGACCCTCGGCTATGTTACACTCTCCACTCGAGCGGCTCTCCAAGAGATTTCACGGCAGGACAGCTTTGGTCCACAACACAATAATTCACAACTGAGTGAGAGAGTGTGAGCAAGAGATAGAGTCCACAGAGGAGTCACCATGGCTTTACTGAGATACTATGAGGCAGAATAATAAGCACGACGCTCCACAGGAGCAATATATCCAGCTTAAAAACCGATATTAGGCAGTGTTATCAATCCTTCAACAACGCAATCACAACTCCTATCACACGCATCTGTTGCTGCCAGAGCTCATAAAGCTTTAACTTCTGCCACCAACACTATCGCACTAACAACATGTCAAAGCTTCCGAGTCCTCGAGGGACAAACGGACACTAAACCAAATCTTTCTATAGGGCTTTGCTTGCATCGTTTGCCGTGCAAAGTGCTGTATAGACTGACAAAATGAAAGAAGAACGAAACAGACCAGTTAGAAATGAAACGGAAGCAGCCAAGTGAGAATAAAGTGCGCTGGAAAAAACATTCAAATGCAACAGCTCTCTATTTACAGGCAGTAAGAAAATAAGAAACTCCAGCATTTGGAATTAAGCACAACTTTACAACTCTATTCCTCTTCTCGCCCCATTTCTTTCTCTCCATCTGAGCAAGTCACCGTCTTCATCCCTTGTTCCTTCCTCTCCGGTCCCCTACTCTTCTCTTTGCTTTGCTCTCTCCCTCTGTCTCTTTCTCCAGGCTGTAAGTACCTCATGGTATTGATGTGCAGGTTGTTGGGCTCAGCGCTGCTTGTCATCCTGTAGAAGGCAGACATATCCAGATCCAGCGTGCGTGCGCGGACGTTACGGCTGCATCCCCGTCTAATCCCAGATAACACGATACCGCAGCTGTGCCTCGCGCTCGCTCTCTCTCTCTCGCTCGCTCCGCTGTCTCCGTCTGTCTCTGCAGGTCGCTGCGCTCTCACTATATCCCTCCCTCTCACCCTCCCTCTCTCACTCACTCTGCACGGTCTCGCGCTCTCTCTCTCCTGTGGGCTTGCTCGCTACTCCCTCCTCTTTTCAGACCCATCCTTTTCCTCTTTCCCACAGCTGCTCTCTCTCTTTCCCTCACGCGCTCCTTCCTGGGCTTTATAATTCCCTCTCTTCTCTTCCCAGCCATCCAATCTCACCAAACTGATGTGCTGTAACCTTGAGGTCCGCTGTTTTCAATTTGTCACCCCTCCTCCTCACCCCTCCTTCACCAGATGTGTCCATCACCGTAACGGGACGGGACGTGGGGGAGTTATAACACTGCCCCATTTGCATCCTCCTTTCTTTCATAGTTTTTTTTTTAAATCACTTCTTTTTAAACAATGACAAACAATAAAAATGGACTTAAGTAAATACTAATCAACCCGACAGAACTTTTTAAACTGGAAAAATGAGACGGTTTCTTACGGGAAGAGAAATAGTAGAGAGATTTGCTGATGTATCAAGAGTGGCTGATGTATCAAGAAAGAACATTTGATAACATTTTGTCAAAAGTAATTGTGTTTGAGTAAACATGTGGCAGCTCTCCTTCTCACACATATTCATTTCCATTTACTTGAATTGGAGCCCCAACCGGCTCCCAGTCCGAGAGCCCCCTCTCCATTCACATTCACATGAATTACTGCAGCAAAACAACGCTGTTTAGCACGTTTCTACGAATTACATCTCCACAAACGAGCCATGTTTCATCTAAGCTGAAGCCCAGCTCATATTTGCCTGAATTACAATGTGCGTTCGTATTCGAGGCTGTGGATTTGATGTGTGTTCGGTCGAGCTCGTGCTGCCACAATTTGTCTCTCCAAAGAGAGAGAGAGAGAGAGAGAGAGAGAGAGAGAGAGAGAGAGAGAGAGTAATGAATGGGTTCCCATCCAGAGCTGCGGCAAATGAAAACCCCCCTCCTTGCTTTGTTTTGCATAATACGAAAAAATGTATGTTTCTTTTGCGACAAAATGAGGCGATCTTACTAAACAGATGCAATTTGGGTTGTTTTGCCCAACATCGGCAAATAGCATGTTAGAAAACAGAAGAGGCAATGAAGCTAAATATTTGGTACATTAAAAATATGATTAAAGAGGAAAGGTCCTGTCACTCACACTGGTTGGAACTGCCAATGCACCGCCCACAGCAACAGTGGCTGGACTACATATATACAGCACACAAGGTAGTACACAACTCTATCAAGATGCATATATTTAGAGTTATTCATTTCAAATGACATTTATGTTTTTCAGCATGTGAAAATTCACACCAGACAGACTCGACTATAGACGTTATGTCATGTAACAAAGCTAAAACTAGCGGGAGGCTTAGCTACGACAACAAAGACCAACCAGGTAGTCCAGCTATTTAAACTGGAAACTCAACATAATAAATATTAGAGTATTTTTACATTAGGATAATGGTAGCTCTGTTAAACTTGTCCGATCTCGAAAGAACATGTTTGTGGGCAGAGCATGAACCAATCAATTGCATCTTAACCACAACGGTATCATCCTGAATATATCTGTGACTGTGGAATGTTGTTTATAAAATTGGAAGATTTTAATACATCTAAAGTCAAATTTTAAATCAAATGTAAAACGAATGCATTACAAAATTAATCTACAATTGGATGACGTAAGCAGTTGAGTTCATACTGCAAACACCAGGGGGCGGCAGGTCAGAGTTCAGCTTCAAATTTCAAAAAAGAGTTCAGCATCAAATTTCATCCAATTACTCGCCAAGAGCATCCTTAAATGATCTACAGCAATACTTTAATTGATAAGATATTAGAAAATGCAGTGCTACTTTATCTACTCATGTTGGACAGATTCCACTACACTGACTCCCCATCGCCTCTTCAGGTTCAAAATGATATTACGAGACAGGATGCGCGCAGATAACTGGTTAGCAGTAGCTATCTCTGCAACACGATACATACAACTTCTTGACTATCAAAACATTTATTTCTTCACATATATATATATTTGGAATGTTTTAAACTTAAACATTTTACATATTGCTCCTTTACATAAGTATATTTAGTCATTAGGGTGCAACGATTTCGGCTGATTCTGATTCCTTTACAGAAAAAATGGTTTATGCCAACTGTTTTCGTCAATTTTGGTAGATTGGTCACTGACTTTTTTAGCTTTTAATCAGACCTGTACTGAACAACATATATAAATATACTACTACTTTCTCTTTTATGGGCAAAATCATATATATCAATAATAAAATAATCAATAATCAATAATATCAATAATAATCAATAAAATCAATAATAATATTATAAGCATTTCAGTATTAGGAATTTAGCAACTATTTTTTACTGAGATAAAGAAAACAATTGGAATGAAATGTCCATCTTTTCACTCTCTCTCTCGCTCTAAATAATAGCTATATGCACAGGGAGACGTTTATCTGGAAAAAAAACTCTCAATAGAATCCAGATGTAAAAGAACAACAGTATTCTTATATGAGGACAGCAGACTTATAGCTGTAATGAACTCCAGTTGTCTGGACAAGAGCAATAAACACTGATCAAACAGGCAAACACAGACCCAGACAAAACAACTCTCCTTCTTAAAACACACAAACAAGACAAGAAAAAACCCAGACAGACACATAATGGTCGTATCAGTCGGCTGCCCAAACCCCGAGTTCTGCACTCATCCCACAAAATATTGTGACTTCTCCACAAATTCCCCATAGAGGATTACAACAGAAAGAAAAAAATCCCTCCTGAAACAATTAGTGCCACAGAAAACTGAAAGGGCCATGTCTTTGTAAGCGTACACAGCGGAAGAGAAAAAGAAAAGGGGAAAGAAAAAAGGAGGGAAGGAACTCAAATTGAGCAGCCTATCTTTTTAATTAACTCTGTCCATTTGCTCTCCTTATCGCGCAACATTAGGAACTGCCACCCAGACAGTTACAAACCGAGCGAGAACAGAGCTCATGAGGTGCAGATAAGCAGATAAAACTGGCAAGTGAAGGAGGAAAGAGCAAGAGAGTGTCCTTTGTGTTTTATGTGAACATTTTAACAAACCAATAGAAATTTCTCAAACAGGGGGAAAAAAGAGAAGAGACAAAGAAAACGAGCTACATTCCAGTTTCTGGAATGCTTTCACACATTTGGCAAGAAATTATAACATCTGTAACTGAGCCATAGTTGACAAATAGCATTAGACATTCATTTTTTTAGTTGGCACTGTGTTGGTGGTCACCATGAACTCCACTCTTAGTCCAGTCAGTAAACTTTGGTCCTATGTGTTTCAGTTTCATACTGTTTGACACTCGTTCAGTTATTTCACCTTTAATTTTTCAGTGAGTAGGATTGATGCTGTTTTCTTGAACTCTACAAGAACTTTGTAATAACTCTGGGCCAGCTGTTCTACAAACCGGAGAGGGCTGTATGGCCAGGGTAGCAGATAAGCTTGAAACAAATAATCAGAAGAAACAATACATCAGCACCAGAAGAGCTGGAACACAGTAAGATCGAACTTTAGATAAGGGTCAGTTTTAACCTCTAAATGGCCCAGACTTACCAGTGCATCCAAAGTTTTAAAAAAAATCTTCTATAACACAAAAATAATAATGTAACTCAGTTACTAAAGGTAGTTACTAAATAATAAGCTTAGTATGTCATAAGAAAGCAGTGTGAGGGGTTAAGCTAACTTCAGGTATGAGCACTAAGAGAGGAAGAGTCTAGTCGGATGGAGAAAGTTTGAAGGGGGCTGGAGTCTGGCCACTGAAAGATGTGCAGTAAAGACAGACAGAGAGACAGAAAGAAAGAAAGAGAAAAAGAGACCCAGTGCGAAAGAGAGCATGGCAGTCTGTAACGAATCATTCTGCATCTCTTCGTCCTACGGGTCAATAGCGCGAGATGGATAACTGCAGGAGCTCAAGCAGGCAGAGCGGAGACATCAGAATAGAGAGAGAGAGAGAGAGAGAGAGAGAGAGAGAGAGAGAGAGTGAGAGAGAGAGAGAGAGATATTAAGGCAAGTGTAATTGAGTGGAAGAGTGATGAATGGGTTCTAGGGTCAGGAACCGGGTGTTGGTACAACCGACCTGAGCGGCAGGAACATAATGAAACCACTGGCAACTTCCCTCTCCAACCACACACACACTGCCCATTGCACTGATTGATAAAGTAAAGGTTATAAATTTCCTCTCTAAACTTACTGATACAATTTCCAAAGTATAAATACTTTAGACAATTTTATTTACTATACAAAAAGGCTAGTGAATGTATGTTTGCTGAGTTTCTATATGTATTGTTGATATTGGTAAAATAAACAATAAAGAAGTTTTCTATGTTGCCTTGCAACATCCTGCCTGTATCTCTTCATCATAAATGCATTTGAAAAATGTTTTAGGTCGAAGGCTGTTGTTTAACAGTGTAAAAGGCATCAGGCAGCAAAGTCCTAACAATTTCATTTAATAACTGTGTGGGAGAGCACTGAAAGATTTAAACTCTTTAGACACATGCTTCCACCTATCAGGACCAAAAGAACAATGAACAATGGTCAGTGAAAACAAAATCATTAACCCATTAAGGGCTGGATTCAAATTCACACCAAAAATCAAAGTAAATAAATGAAATCACGGGCTGATATAATTTCAGTGAATTTCATCATGCCCTTTTTATATAATGTGACTCAGTAGTGTGGCTGGCCTCCTTGTGCTTGTGTGCATTCCCTAGCAATGTTTGGGCATGCTCCTGATCCTGAGGCGGCAGATGGTGCCTGTGGGGATTTCCTCCCAGACCTGGATCAAGGCATCACTGAGCTCCTGGACTGTCTGTGATGATACTTGGTGGCACTGGATGCACTGATGCATAATATCCCAAAGGAAGTTTGTGTAACCCTTCAAGGATATGCCTCCTTAGACCAGCATGCTGGACCACATTGCAGGTAGCATAACATGGACCATGGTAACTCCAGGCCCTTTCACGTCTGCCACATGTGCTCATTGTGAACCTGATCTCATGTGTGGAGACAACAGGACACCAGTGGTGGACCTGCCGATTTGGGTGTTTTCTGGTGAATGCCATTGGAGCTGCATGACAAACCTGGTATGATACCCACAACTAATACTGGGCTGCTAGAAGGAGAGGTTTGGAAAGAGTTACTTACTGTCATGTAAAATCACTAATGTTCTCATTGTAATAATGTAAGGCTCTCTTGACTTGACTGGCAAGGGTGCAGAAGGCATCTAAAAGCTGCAATACAGTGAAATAGCCAAAGGAGTCAAACTATATATATATATATATATATATATATATATATATATATATATATATATATATATATATACATAGAGAGAGAGAGAGAGAGAGAGAGAGAAGGAGAGAGAGAGATGAACTATAACAGTCCTGCTGTCTATGCTTTCTGTTTTAACACACCTAATAGCGTCAATGATTCACACACTCATTTTCTAGTTATGGGCAATATAGAGTATTTGAATTGAAGTGGTATTAACTGCTTTTGAGTACAGCACTTCAGCGTCCACAAAAGTGTTGCCTTGAGACCTGGCACAGGGATATGAGCAAGAAAATTCAGTAGCTGTCAAAACAGAGCTAAAAGATTTTTCAGTACCACTTTTCATTTCATAAAGAAGTCATGTTAAAAATGACTCCACGAAATGACAGCTACACGTAACGGCGCGGGACTCCGAGGCCTCTTCCATTTTGTTCTGTAAATGAGCTATAGCTGGTTGACAGAGAGAACGTAGAACTGAAGAGAGAGAGAGTGAGAGAACACAGCAGGGATTCTGACAGCACGGGCATGTCAATGGTGTGTATTAAACACAGGCATTAATAGAAAGTCCTTGATGATACCAGCGATTAATCCTACTTCATTAGTGCCGGAGTCCTCTATCCTCTAATTATACATGCTAATTATAAACCTCTCTCTCCATGTCTCCCTTTCATGCACACACATGCGCGCACACACACACACACACACATCTAAATATCTTAAATCTCCTATAAATTCCATCACTGATTGTATCATGCTGGAACTGCCTTAAATGATTTATAAACACAATAGGACAGAATTTAACAGGCTTTACTATTATTACAATACTGAGACTGGCTTTGTCGACTAAAAATTATTTTTAATTTATAGATGTTGACAGTTAAAATGGACTTTATTAACTTGTTAGTTCAATCTTTTTATAACTTTGAACATGATTCATTACTCTATATTATTCAAAATATGAAAATGCTCAGATTTTACCTCGCTAACTAGTCAGTAGACAATGTTTTTTTTTCCTTATAGTCCATTTTTAATGGTCTATTCTTTTGAGAATCATAAAAAACTATTTTTTAAAGTCATTTCAGACTATCAACCCAAAATCAATGCTGGGGCAACACTGTGACTGGAAAAAAACCCTTAGTTTACAAATGTATTAAAACATTTTATTAAAAGTAAAATATAATAAAAGATAAACTATATAAGAGAAAAATACATAGATCCATATCAATTTAACACATATTTTTCATTGAATATTGAGCTTCTGTGAGCTAGAGTGACCAGATGAGAATAAGAGAAACTCAGGGCTTGAGACTTGGGGTGAGTGTTTCATGACAGAAAGATTAGAATAAGTTAGATCAGACACACCAATTCTAATAATCAGTTATCAATATTATTACGATTATCAAGAGATTCTGAGCATATGGTCAAGATCATGTTGGCCTTATTCTCTCACCTAAACCTGCCTCTTTTTTCTGGAAAAAGAATTGAATACCCACACACACACACACACATACAGAGAGAGAAAGAGAGAGAGAGTTACGTTATAGTATCATCTCTTCATATCTTATCATTCTATAACTTTAATTATTTAATACACATACAGACAGAACTAATAATAACAATAATAATAACAAACAGGCTTACCAATAGCACAGCAGCTACAGCTTCTCTCACTCCTTTATAAACAGTAAACAGACCACCTGCAGCATTAGCCTGCTAAACATAAAAAAATGTCAGATAGTCACTCCTAGCTCACAATAACAGAATTAAGAGTGATCAGAAATATAGATTAGGGTTAGAGCTAGGCTGATAATGACTGCAATGTGTTGGTTTTAAGTACAAAAATACTCCTTTGCAAAGCAATATTAATGTTAAAAGACAAAAAGCCTGTTTTTTTCTACTATAATCTTTTGGGGTTTAAGCACCCCTAAAGAAGGGCTAGCTACGCCCCTGATGTGTAGTCATCTGGATCTAGCCAAAATGCTCAGAAATATTTAGCTACCTACAAAATACTGCTATCGCAACGTTTTAAGCTATATACATATGCTAGCCATCAGACTGTTAGCAGAACTAAACATAAATATCCTTCTTTTTTTCCCAATTCATCCTTGTTTTTGTGGTTGGGGGGTGGGGTGGGGTTTGTTGTGTCTCTACCAATGTTGAGACCAAACCCATGCCCTTCACTTGTCGTACACCTGAATTTGGACTGATTCAAATATTGTTTTAGGGAACATTTTGAGATTGTGTCTTTGGGTACTCACTCAGAAATATTCACTAGCACTAAAAGGCTGTGAAATGCTGCTCAGGACTCTCATGAATCAGGAGCAAATACAGTTTCCAATTTTCATCAAAGGTGTTCAGTGAGGGCAACCAATAAGAGTATATATATCATACATATATAATATATCATATACACAGTCAGTGATTTTTAGATGTCTCTCACTGAAAACATCCACCTAAGATGCAAATTGCAGACCCCTCCATAACTTCTAAGTGGAAGAACATGCAAAGTTGTAGGGTGTTTAAATACTTATTTTCCTCACTGTAATACACACATAACTGTGCTTTGAATGGTGGTGTACCATTAAGAGCTGAAACATGGATTTTGGAACACAGCCTGTTTCCCTGAGCTGGCAGAAACTGACTTCTAGACAAAAAGCATTGGAATTAAATATGGGATAATATTGCACTGCTCATATGTTTGAATGAAGCTGAGCTTGTGTTCATTTGCACAGAAGTAAATTAGCCACCCCCATCAGTGCAAAGTGTCGGTACACTGTTGATGATTAGCACCTTTTAGTAAATCTAGTGTAGTTAGCATAGCTCTGAACAGCTATAAACTATACATATACAAAATTTAACTGGCATATTAAATGGATCTACGTGCTCCATCTCATATCCTACTGGAATAAGCACACAAAGGAAATAAATAAATGCATACATGCATGTTACATTAAAAAGAACTGACATAATAGAATAAATCATTTTGTAATAATGTTCCAAGTATTTTAATCCTCATATAGAAGCACAACACTTAATTTAATTAGGATTTTGTGTGTGTGTATGTGTGTGTGTCTGAGCGAGAGAGAGAGTTGACTGGGTGATTGACAGCTCTAATGATTGTGCACATGAAGCCTAATTAATTTTGCATCATGCAGGTCTTAGTGGGATTAAGTTTAGCATGAGCTGCCAAGTAAGATAATCAGTGGTGCCGTGCAACCAGCAAAAGACTAAACACACTGCCATACATACACGCATGCTCAAAAATCTAGTCAGCCATGCATCAACAACATCTCAGGAACGTTAGCAACTGTGAGAATCGTATGAGAAGCTGTTAGCAAGCCTGATGCAGCTGATGTGCTTGATAAGTTGTTGAATATCCTTGCATTGGTAATCATGTGATCCTGCATATCCAGACAAATGCATGCATACACAAATATGCACGCTTTCCAGTCTACTAGCAACAACAACAAAACATGTTTGAGTCTACTTCTCTGAGTGCCAGAGAAAAGGCTGGAAGCCTCCCCTAATCTCTAAATGCAGAGATAAACACGCTTCCTCAGAGAGAAGGGACAAACCTTTAAGAAGTGGCTGTAAACATCAACTACCGCTGCCAACATCTCTTATCTTTGCCTGTTATCCCAGAGACATTTTACCCACACTCCTCCTAGTGTCGGTGCGGGTGTGGGTGTGTGTGCAAGTTTTAAACTCTCCTGAGTCGGATGATACTCATAAAATTCAATATCACAATAGTTTCCAAATTTACTGCATTGTAAGCTGTTTAAGTTAGCATTAATCATTTTGATAAACTACGCTTATGAAGTGATGCTACACTCTGCTGACACGATCTGACGTAATTTGCTTTCACTCAATGGTTTGTATTGTTTTCTTCTTTTAAAATCACACTTGAGAGAGACTCACTCAGTACAGCAAATATTAGGCAGAAACCACATGAGAATGAAATCACATTTCCAGGACTATAACTCACTTGTTCCATTTTTATGTATTTCAAGCTGTTCTTTTAAAATCCAAAGTTCCCAACAAATCACACACACTGCAGTTAACTGTCAGGTCCTGGATATAATATCCAAACAGAAAAAAAATATAATGGCTTAGTATTGGGTATGCTGAACACTACAGACATGTTGCTATAGATGTAATTAGAAGTGGACAGTTTTACTATATGTCATCATATGTTATCACCTTTTGATGGGTACAGTTGTATTCAGGACTGCACATTTATATTTAGTAAAAACCTTAAAAATAACATAGCAGCTTCTCTAACTAAAAACTGTGCAAAATGTTTTAGATCCAAATTTCTTAGGTCATGTGCTATTACACCCACTCCCACATTTCACAGCGTCAGGCTCTGCAGGAGTTCAGTAAATATTTCAACCATTCACATTATCAATAGCAGCTGTTGAACCATGGATTCTGGGCTGTATGAGAAGACCAGGTCCCAAAAGCACAGCATTATCTCATGTAGCTGACTGAGGGATGGGCAAACACAGGTGGAGTGAAAAGAAAGGTATCACAGTTTAAGTGTACAATTTAAAAAAAAGGACAAGCTACGTTTTAATTAGTCTACATTATTAACAGCACCGCATTCAATTTTAATTGGAGATTTTTTACTCAATAACTTGGGCTCTATTAACTGAATCAGAAGCAACCAAACACTACTTTCCTACTGTTACACCCATGTTAAAGCCAGAAAAAGTGGATATACAGGTTTTTTTGGTTTTCTTTTGTAATTAATAAATCACTATCACAATATTAGTCAAGATATTTTTCACAAATCGCTCTGCCCTAGCTTGGGGCTTCCGTGACTTTTTGTTTCCTTTTAATTCATTCATTTATTATTTTTATTTAATATTTCCATCTAAATGGCTGAGCCTTTGCACATTTTGAATCATCTGTGCTTGTTTGTGGCATACTACTGTAAAGGTCATGGCAAACCTAAAACCTTTAGAAGAAGAATTTCAATATCGCCTACTACCACACATAATGCTGGAGTGTAAAATCATCCAGCACTAGAACTCTCCCTTTAAACATGAAGATGATTTTAGGCTCTCACCGTAGGCTCCCCGCCACAGCTGCTAATTAATCCACACATTAACCAAATGTGCAACCGCTAGAGTGTTAAACTGAATTTGAACTTTGCTATGCTGCGCACGTACAAAGCTCACAAAAGCGGATTTGCCACCTTCAACCTCAAAGGAAACGGCCCCCGTTTCACCTGGTAATAAGCACCAGCTTAATAAGCCATTTGGACAGAGGCTTCCTGACCTTTTGGGGACCGTAAAGTCTCTCCAATTCTACTTTCTGTATGCCATATAAGTTTGATTTTTTATTTGCCTACAGATATATTCAATGCAAGATGAATATAACAGATTACTTCTAAACATTTGCAATCTGCTAATTCTTTCTTCTCTATGTATCTTTCATACCTTCTCACAAAATCAATCTGAAAATCCTTCTATCTGCAAGCACTGCCTATCCACTATAGGAGCTTAAAGGAGCATGAGGGGTTCATTATGCTGATATATTTAATAGAACTCTAGCACCTGAGAGGAAGAGAGAGAAGAAAAGAAATAGGCCAATATTATTATCACACAGTTACTGAATTTCACTCATATATCATAGCTCAAACACAGTTCAAATTCCAATAATATCCTCCAGGCGTGGGAGATTATTAGCCAACCCTACAGCTCTCTGCCTCAAAGCCAGCTGTTGGTTCTGAGTTTGAAAGGATTCTGGCCTCACCTGTCTGCCATACTTAGACTGCAGCTCAAAATCAGAGTGGGAGAGAGTTACACTATATGTCCAAAAGTATCCAGACACATCTTATCATTAGTGAATTCACTTGCACCCACTGCGAGTGTTGAACTGTGCACATATAGCTTGTATAACCTCCATGCAAAAGCACTAATAATAGAGTAAGATGGTTCTGTAGCAGCCACATGACCATTGGCAAGCATCAACTAGATTGATGTAAAGCCTACTAGTATTGGCCTGTGGAGCAGCAAAACTGCATCCTCTTAGGTGATGGAGTGACGTTTGTAATCCAGAACTGATCACACATATGACCTCACTAATGCCCTTGTGACTGAACACAGACTGAAAGTCTCTACAGCATCCAGAGTAAAGCCTTCCCCGATCAGTTATCCTAAGAGATTCATAAGAAATGATGGGTGTATTTTTGGACATACAGACGTATAGCTCCAGCATAATCGACAGCATGACATCAGAGTAGATCAGCCTTCAAAACCAGCAAATGGTAAAGGCGACTGCTCAGGTGTCAACAGTCACATTATATTATATTCACATATCATATCACTATACCAACACATTAATTCATGCAATAAAGGAAAGGGAGTCCTTTGTACTAAGAAACTTTGTACTATCCAAAACTACCAATATTTTGCCTCACAACATTTTTCATTCATCTTTTAGGGCAAAACCTTCTCAAAACGAATGCAATATGGCTGATACTAAGTAATAACTTTCTGTGAGGTGACTTTTAAAGGCATTAAAAGAGCAATTTGCGACAGAGCCTCTCAAATCAGACTACAAACAAACACATTGCCTGAAAGTTGTGGTGCCCAGCCCTAAGAGATTCAAGATTACTGTCCTTCCTCCACCTTCGTCACCCCTTACCAGTCTCAAAGAAACACTGAAAGTTCATCCAATTGCTAGCTGATATTAACTCTTATGCTTATATTTATGTCACTATATCTTTTTGACATCAGCTGACAGTTGTGCTTACTCCTTCTTTCATAGGCTTAAATGATCTAACTGGAAGCAGGACCTTTAACATGACTGACAAGAGGTAAAAAATACACTGTCGGAGCAGTGCTACTACTTCATACTCTCCTGTTGGACTAGTACACGCAGCTCTAGAGGTGCAGAGTGATATAACAGGCAGCATTGGCTGGGGTAGCTGGTTAATATTTAGTTTTGTGGTGGAGCTACAAGGCACTTATCTTAATAAACAAAGTGCTGGAATATAGTTCTAAGGTGATGTTCCCTTACAGTCCCTTACACTAGAGATGTTTAATAGTTTGTACACATCTGCTCATTAAACATTTCTACTGAAAATGTAGGGTATTAATCGGGAATCGCTGCTGAGCACCTGTATTTAAGGGGAAGGATGTGCAAATTGAGCCTTAAAAATCAAATACACTGTCTCCATACACTGATCTCTTCACCACTACAGCTGCTCCCACTCTGCACTCTCAGCCAGGCTAAACTGAACCACCAGCTCTGCACTAGTGATGCTAATATTACAGAATATAGTTCATGCAGTACATTGTTGAAGTTTCTCTCAGTTCACTGAGTAAGATCTCTGTCTCTCGGAGGAGAAAGCTCAGTAATGAAAGACTCTGGTAACCCGGCGGGGTCGGCTTCTATCTCTACACACCGCCTCCCACAGAACGCCTCGGCTAACATTTGTCTTTGCATCCTCCGGGATGCCGCCGCTTTCATATTCTCTCTCTCCCTACCCATCATGCCTTTCTCTGAACACCTCATCTTGGTGCCGTGGCACACTCATGGAGAAAACTAAAGAGCAGGGGCACGGAGGAAAAAAACATGAGCTCTCTCTTTTTCTTTAGGGAGGGGGGAGAGGACACCCAGTGAATGCAGA